>VWYH01005303.1:55469-177453 GCA_013399365.1 Pampusana beccarii | reverse complement strand
AGAAAAAAAAAAGTATCTTATGAAAATGGATTGTTGGAACAAAATTTCAAGTCATTATTTTCTGGAAGACCAATCAATAAATAGTAAAACCACCATAAATTAAAATACCCATATAACAGTTTCTGGAACAAAGCTAACTTGAGGAAAAAAAATGGCACAATTTTAGAACTCTTTCTATTGGCTGCTTAAAAAGTTTATCATTGATAACGTACCTCTTCCAATTATTGGTCTAATTATTTTTAGATCTTTCTTCTTTTTGTTGTTTATAGTGTAAATTTTGCAAGTTGTTTTTCCCTTGCTGTAACTTTGTACAAACTTTATTGGTTATATGTGTTTTGTGGGACATGAGGAGTTGTATGTGATCTCACTGGATTTTATTCTTACTTTATCAAAATAAGCCTGGAATTGAATGTTTTCAGGGATGGGGCATCTACCACCTCCCTGGGCAAACTGTTCCAGTGTTCTACCACCCTCATTGTAAAAAATGTCTTCCTCATGTCTAGCCTGAATCTCCTCTCCTTCAGTTTAAAACCATTAGCCCTTGTTCTATCAATAATAAAAATTTTAAAAATCAATATATTCAGTATCTCTATTTTCATACCTTACAACAGCAAAAAACCACAGAATTCCTATTTTTTTATTTGCAACTATAATGTCTTTTATCAGTCAAACTTTTCTATTTCTTCGCTGGTTTGGATTTATCTTATATATCAGATGAAATAAAATGTTTTTCATTACAATTCATTCATTTGAAGTTGAAGGACAAAATAGAGGAAAAAAAAACAGGAAAGATTTTTTTTTTTTTTTTCCTATTTTAATAGACTGTTGAAAACAAACCAAATCAAACAAACAAACAAAAAAAGGATGGGCGAAGGTAGAATCTATCAGAAACGAGACAGGCCAAGAAAGGAACTCAGAACATCACTTAGTCCAAGCTGTTTTCCTGAGCTGTGAGCTCAGCTAGGCTGCTCAGGGCTGTCCCATGTTGGGGCCTGGAAACCTCCAAGTGTGGATCCAGCACAACCTCAGTGAGACCCTGCACCCCTGGCCAGCCCTGTCCCCATGGGGGAAAGCATTGTGGTCAGTACTCCTGTCTCTGCTGTGAGGAGGTAGCGTCAGAAAGAAGGGAGCAATAACATATAACAGGTATAAGATGTATTGAAGGTCATAGGTAGGAGCCCTGACCTGGTTCTCTGTTTAGCTCCTCACACATCATAGGAGCAAACTGTGAAAGTATTGTGTGGTGAAAATGCAGGACCCAATGGAAACAATTTTGTCTCATTCTTCAGATTCACTATAGAACTAGAAAAAGAAAAAAAAATACTGTCGGCTAGAGTAGTGGCAAACAGCTGTGTTCAAGGGCAGTATCTCCTGTTTGTAGAAATAATATAATTAATATGTAAAGGAATTATGCTATTGCACATTAGGACTAAACTGCAGGACTTAATATGTTAGATTGAAAAGCTAATTGAATTGGAATTTATGACCTGGTGTCCATTTAAGCAATGACTTATAAAACAGTTTCCGTTGTACCTGCAATGTATAAACTAAAATTCCATGGAATATTTGTGCCAGATGCATTTACAAAAGTATATAAAGTAATCAACTTTATCAACCAAAGGGAAAACTTACCAAGTTTATTATTAATTAAAAGAACAAGCTTAGTTATGAAATCTTACTTCATGCTATGAGTAAGAAAACTGTTGGGTTTTTGCCCTTTTAGCATTACTTTAGCCATGTTCTTTAGATTCTTGTGTAATTATAAACCACATTTTGTCAATAACAGAAAGATTCAGGTCGTTAAGTTTTAATTAATAGCACAGAGTGATTAGCAATGGTTGAATACCATGAAAGTTACTTCTTTAATCTATTTAATGTGTATCAAGCACTCTGTATTATTTTTATGTACAGAAATCTAGTGCAGTTAAGCAATACAATTTCACTGTTGTGATGTCTTTACAATATTATTTGAAAAATATGGATGATCACCAATTAACTAGTATTTGTTTATCAATAATTGTCATAGAAGTGGTGATGATCCGTAATGATACAACTCAAACAAAAAACAGCAATGCAGAGAATTTACTTCACAAGAATCTAATTAATAATAAAGTAAAGCTATGTAATAAAGGATCAAAATAAACAAAGCTGAAGTGAAAGACAACAAATAGTTCCAGTGATTTCTGTACAGAGTTACACTAAATTACATTATATTCACAGAATTATGAATCTGTGAGAAAGTTTCATCCCAAACCTACAAAAAACATTTTGATATTCTGGAAGAGTTTTATGCACAAATCTGTCTTCATGTACTGAAACCTGAACACATAATTTTACTGATTGGTATGATTCTTTGTGTGCTTAATTTTCAAGAGTACTTTAGTAACTTTTTTAGAAGTTTGACACATGAATAATTGTGTTCAGAATTAGCTTAAAAATTACACAGGCAAAATCTATACTCTTACGTTGTTGTAGCTTTCCAGCATCTGTGGATATAAGATTTCTATGGAGGAGATCAAAATGGGTCCATGCAAACCTCCTGAGGTTCAGCATGGCCAAGTGTGAGGTCCTGCACATGGGTTGGGGCAACCCCTGCTATCAATACAGGCTGGGTGACGAAGGGGTTGAAAGCAGCCCTGCAGAGAAGCACTTGGGGGTACTTGTGGGTGGAAAGCTGGACATGAGCCAGCAATGTGCGCCTGCAGCCCAGAAGGGCAATTGTATCTTGGGCTGCATCCAAAGGAGCGTGGCCAGCAGGTCAAGGGAGGTGATTCTGCCCTTTGCTCTGCTCTGGTGAGACCCCACCTGGAGTCCTGCATCCAGCTCTGGAGCCCTCAGTACAGAAAGACATGGACCTGTTGGAGAGGGGCCAGAGGAGGCCACTAAAATGGTCAGAGGGCTGGAACAGCTGTGAGGACAGGCTGAGAGAGCTGGGGTTGTTCAGCCTGGAGAAGAGAAGGCTTCAGGGAGATGTTAGTGCAGCCTTTCAGTATCATTTTATTGGTGCCTGTCATGAAAGGACAAAGGGTAATTGTTTTAAACTGAAGGAGAGGAGATTCAGCCTAGACATGAAGAAGACGTTTTTTACAATGAGAGTGGTGAAACACTGGAGCAGGTTGCCCAGAGAGGTGGTAATTCCCCATCCCTGGAAACATTGTGAGGAGTCTTTCTTCATAATAACAATCTGTTACGTAGTTTCATTATAATTTATATTCTTCTAAATTTTGGTGGCAATGGCTGTCGTATACAGTCTTTGTCTTTAGTTAGAACATTTGTGGAAGCTATTAACTGCCTAGTATATTAATAGAGATGTAATATTTTAATTTTATAGCTAGCTAAAAAGAAGTCACCTTTATTTTGTGCCTCTTTCTCCTCTAGTGTGCTCTTGTGATGAGAATAAAGAAGTCTGTTAATTTTATGGGAAATCTGTTTATAGGGAAACAAGACTTTATAGAATACTTGACTTAGTTTGGTGAGCAATTAATGTTTTGGGCTTAATGTTGGATAAGTTAAGTGTTTCCATAAACTGACTTATTATATAGTTCAGTTATGGGGTTTAATGTAGAGAAGGGAAAACAACTATCATGGTAATCAATATGTTTTTGTTGAAATTATTTATTAAAATTCAGACCCAGGGTAAGAATGTACCTCTTCTTTTATAATTATGTTTCCTGCATCACAGCATACTATAACCACGAAAATAATCTGAGTTCTCATTTAGTGTTATGATTGAAAAATATTGGATTCAATGATTAGGAATTCACAACTTGAAGCTATTTGAGATTTCTTGGAAATTGAAATGCACTCTGCAGGAAAAAAAAATTACCTCTTTTCTTGAAATGAGTTCCTTGCCATTAAACTGATGCAGGAAAGAACAAAAGGAATAATACCTGAAAGAACTTTATAAGCTTTAGGATACTTAGGGCTCTGTTCTTATATTTTATTACAAGCAGTCGTGTGTAACTTTGTATTATTGGTTGTTTATGGTTCCACTTCCTCAGCCCCAAGGCCCTGCCACCAAAATTTTCAGAAATACTCTGTGAATACACTTATCATAAGATAAGAGACATTGTTATCCAAGAGTAAGTCATAGTTCTGGTTTATGCTTGGATGAAATCACATGGCAGCAAAAGAAAGGGAAGAACATGAAATAGACCCTGTTGGTCAATGTTTTCTAAATCCCTAAGGCTTAGTCTAAATATGAATTGTGAGAACAGCTCTTGGCTCAGTGCCCCTATGAGGCTTGGCTGTGTGCAGTCACCCTTCGATGCACTGGTGTGTCAAGAAGAATCCTGCATTATGGGCTACACGACTCCGAGCCTTTGCACAGTTGATCAGGTCCATGAGCAGGACACTTGCAATTCAGCAAGGTGCTGAAGGTCTGTGGCTTACTGTGTAGATGTGGACTAAGGGACTGAGGTGAGATCCATTGCACAAAACCAGTATGCACTGAATAAATGTTCCCTAGGCAGCATTTGGGAAGAGTTAAACACAGGGCTGGATGCAGCCAAAGAGGTAATAAAGAGCAGAGCAGCCACTTTCCCAGTATAAGACACTGGGTGTTGATGATGGAGAGCTGCATGTTTCATGGGGTCCCCCTGGTTAGATACCTCAAAGAGGGACACATAAAAACTAGCCCAGAGAACACTCCCTGATCTGCAGGGCTTCCAACTGGGGCAGACACAAAGACAGAGGAATATGTCTTATGTTTCATTTCTCTCCTAGGCCTCATTCAGAATTGTAGGTAGGCACTCTCTGAATTCAGAAATTGCAGCTTAGAAAAGATACTGGTAATGCATTTTATTAAATAACTTTTTACAAAAAATACTGAACTAGGATAATGAATAGAATAGAATAGAATAGAATAGAATAGAATAGAATAGAATAGAATAGAATAGAATAGAAATTAAATAGCTCTGTTTGGAAGGGACCTTGAAAGATCATCTGGTCCAACTTGTTGTAGAAAAGAGAGCCTAGATATTGGCCCAATATTGGCTGGGAATTCATAGTTACCTAGTGATATGTCCATGGGAAAAATGATGATTATTAAACCCATGTTATTGTTGGAGTTTTTTGTTGTTGTTTTTCTGATTTCAATTTTCCTTCTTCCAAAACACAGGTATTACTTTTGAAAGAGTTTCTGGGAACAGGGGACAGTGTGCTTCTGGGCTGCGTATGGGAGTGGTATGAGAGAGCTGTGAGCATTTATGGTGGTCTTCCTGTTGAAACCAGATCTAGTTACCGGAGTTCTTGCATAACTGAGAAGCAGCAATCAAGGCTTGATAACTGCTTTGAGTATAGATACTTATATTCTGTCAAATTCACATTGTTAGCCCTCTTCTGGATCTTGCTGTCACACCCTCTTTCAGATGCCATATAGATTAAAAATGTTCAAGGACTTGATTTTTGAAAGTACTTCGACAAAGTGAGACCAATAGCAGAATGCTCAAAATATCTGATTATGTTACATTTCTTATTCCCTCTTGTGTTCAATCCATATCAGCTGATTCTCATGTGCTATTATGTATCTGATTTCATCTCTGGGTGCTTGGATGACTTGTCTGACTATACTACTCCCTTGTTTTTATTTAATGTTTTACCTTAGTTTAAGAAATCATGCTGATGTGGGCATCAAGAAACTTTGAAGAGCCAGGCGACACATAAGGACAGCTGATTTCAAAGCATATCACAGCTGGCAGTTCAGTTTCATTTTGCATTGTGAAGGTCTGGTTTTCCTTTTAATCATGCTAGGCATTTGATGTCAATATTATCTTGTGGTAGTGTTCCACAAGTGAATTATAACTTAGGGTGGTGTGCTGCTTTGACATGAAAATGCGTGTGCTGCAATAGCTCCCTACCTAAGCATGGGAAACTCAACCTTGCAGATACTACTTTGCATATGCAAAAAAAAGAAAAATGTCTGCTGATCTTTCAGGCAATATGATAATATGTTCCAGATACAGAAGGCAAGATTAACACTTAAAAAGAGATTCAACAGTATCCTAAATTAATAGAAATACAATCTCCAGACTTTAATATTTAATGCATGACAACATTCACCACTGGTAATACAGCAGTGGAAATGAACTGCAGTAACAGGCATGTATTTTTTTTTCCCTACTGATAAACCTTTACAAACTAGGTTGCAATCTCTCTCCCTCTTATTCAGTTTTGCTTTTGTAGCATGACATGTAGTATATATAAACTCTATTTAGAGAGATAATTTGCCACAAAATTTTTCGCAACGTGAAAGGTTACTTATTCACAGAAACTCAAGCAGTAAAGCAGAAAATGTCTGAATGAGATTTTTTTTTTGGTGTATAATGTCATATTCTCTGCAGTACAGGAGGAAGTAAATGGCATTAGAAGCAGTAAAACTCATTTCTCCTTATTATTATAACACTGACCTGGGCATTTTGTAAAATAGCCCCCTATTTAAAAATAAAAAATGGACAAAATAAATGAACTGTTCATATTAGGAAACAAATGCTTAAGAGATACTTTGGGACCAGTAAAGAGAACTCTAATTTCCTGTGTTTTTCTGTCTTCTAAATGGTTTTTGAAGTAGAACATCATACACAGCCACTGGGAATTTCAGATCTGTAGCATTCACTACCTTGTTTCAAGCAGTAGAAATAAATGTTGAAGATTTTACAGCAAAGATGATAAAAAAACAAGACCTCCTATTTAACACTGGAACCATTACAAGGCATATCAATATGTAGGAAAACAAGAAAATATAAAATAATTTAAAAATAAGTAAAAACACTTTAAAAATACCCTAAATACAACATTGCAGAGCAAAAAAATACCCAAACTTGAAACACATTCTTCTTACAAGAAAGTACACTGTGTTTTCCTGCTACTTATAACCGTTAGAAATGACTGGATGTAGTCTCATGCGGTGAGTTGTGCTTATGTCATGGGCATATCTCAAAAGACTCAGAGGACTTACATCAACTAGGACAACTAGTGTGAGTGTGAAGAAGGATAGAATAGTTCCTCCTATCCCCAGGTATATTTGCAGAGGTGAAAAAAAACATAACTGCAACAAATATACAAGTATGACAGACATCAGAAGGATTTTTTTTTCAAAGGCAGCTCCCATGCTTCAAGGGTGAGAATAAGAACTTTATTACACTGTTGGTCTATCTGAGAAAATTGGTAGCAACTATATGTTTCACATGTTTTATGTTATCCTTCAGCACTTCACCACCTTATAAATGAGATAAATCTTCCAGGGAAGAAAGTCGTAGGAAAGCTGCATATGCAGAGTAAATCCAAGAGTAGAAATTTAGTCAAACTGAAGGGGAGCTTCACCTTGCAGATTGAGACATTCGAGATAGTCTCCATATAGGATTGAACATACTTGCCTGAACACAGGCATCTTGAGACATCTGAGCTTATTAAGGCATATAGATACAAGCAAATAGGGGGCTTTGAGGGAGCTGCACCTTTCTGGTACAAGGCTGGGGTCCAGGATGGATGCTGCTGATGGTCTCCTATGGCACTACATACCTATGTTTAAGCAACTGAATCATTCTCTAGGTGTCTACATAAAAACTGCATGTCCAGTCCATCATTGTACCTAATGATGATGCAATCGTTGACAAAATGTATGTATGTTGTAAGTTGAGGTGAATATAGTTCTAAGCTCCACTGTCTGTGTGTAATGGTTACTTGGACTAAGCTAGTGCATAAACCAGACCTACATGTAGGCACCTCATTTAAGTGTCTTAATTTCTGAGTTGAATCCTACCATTTACTTATGGAGATTTATATGAAGTATTCTTCCTATCATAATGCAAAATTAAAGATTTCAATGGCATAGATAAAAAAGGACAACATATTCCTGAATAAACAAATCTCCAGATCTAAAAGAGATATCTGTCAACTTAATAAAGGCCCAGTGACTCTATTTTATTTTATTTTTTTTATTAATCAAATGTGCAATTCAGATAATTTTTGTGGGCTTCATTTGGATTTAAAAAATCAAAGACAAAATAATTTTGTCAAGTTTACATAACATTTTTTTATATAAGCATGGGCTAAAATGCAGTGCTAAATGACCCCTGATTTCACATGAGGAGAATCAGAGTGCAAGGGTTCTTATTTACTCTGATAGAGTTTTCTGAATGATGCATTTTATCAACAGCTTCTTGCAACTGAAAAAAGGAGAATATAACAATGCTTAGAAAACGATATGTAAGGAAACGTCTGGTGTTTAGGAAATGCACAAATAGTCAACTCATTGGAAAGTTCACATGAAATGCGAGAGAATTAAGTGAATGTTTCAGAGCTGTTTAGTTCAGGCTCTCACTTTTCATTCCAGATATCTTTCAAAGACGCACAGTTCTGCAGCATCTCATATCATAGATCAGTGCTTCAACCCTCAGGTTACAGAGTAAATAACCGATTTTTACTTAGGTCTCAGCTACACTCCAGATGTCTGCTCTAGACATTATGGAAGATAAAGCAGGATCCAGAATGAATACACCTATGCAAGAAAAAAGCAAACAAAAGAAACAACCAAAAAAAAACCCCATAAACAAACAAAACAAAAAAATCCTCAAACAAAAACCCAACAACAACAAAAAAAACTACCTAAATTAAACCAAGAACTTCTACTTGTTTTTAATAAGCAAAGTACAATTGATACCAAATTCTGTCAAAAAGAACAGTTTGCAACTGTAGCATAATTTTGCATAAATAAAATACCTTCATTGTGCATATATATTTCCTCCTTCCTTTCAGAAGCTGTTATATTTCATAGAACTACTCGAATGTTCACTAGATGAAAGGGAGACGGGCTGACGTTTGTCACAAGGCTGAGAGTAGTAGCCTCAAATATCCGAAATCAAAATTTATGACTACCTTAGAATTCCAGGATGAAAATACCTGAGTTTGGGTTTCCCACTGAACAACAAGACAGTGTCTGTCCTGAGGTGCTTCCTCTCAGTAGCTTGTCCTATTTCTCCTTTTGCTTTAGTCTGGAAAACTAGAACTGGAAGTCTTATTCTCTTTAAACTGGAGTGGGCATTGGAAGTGACAAAGCGGCAAAAATGGTCTGGACTCTTCCTGTTTCTAGCCGGTCTGGCAAACACCTCTAAATCATATCCAAGGGGCAACACCTGCAGCAGTGGAACTGCTTTGTTCCCCTGACTGGATCATTGCTCTTGAGCCTTATCTTTAGTAACAATTTCCCTTTCTTATGCTGTGCAGGCCCAGTGGATCTCAGGCAATATGGCTTCAGTTTGGTACAGCACTTATGTGCACATCCTGTGGTAGATTTATTAAGATACAAGAAAATGAATCTCAAGGGCAGCAAATACAAGCCTGGGCAAGTCTCTTTTATGAATTCCTTTTAATGTTATAATTTAAAAGTATCATCTTTCGTATCCGGTCATAAATTTCCGAAAGACTGTTTCATAAAACAAATAAGAATTAGGTCAAATGTGGCATTTTGGTGCCCAGTTATTCCATATACAACAGTTGTATAGTCTCATGTTGGTTATAAAGATCATGAATTTACAGGATATCATAGACATGGAAAGGCAGGGTTGGGGAGTTTCACATGTGGATATGGTAGTGCTACCAGCTGTTATATAGCTGCTTTTAGTTTAAATATTACTGTGCCTCTTGATACTGTTGTAAAAATTACAAGGGTTTTCCTCTTGATAATTCATTCTGATTAGTCTTTTTGCTTTGGAATATCATTTCTGATTGAATAAAACTGGCTGGTTTTATTTCTACTATTAACCACCAATCCCATTCTTTCCCTTCTTTTGTTCCCCCTCTCCCCCCCAAAAAAAAATAAGCCACCACAGAATATAGAATTTTTAAAAGTTTAAATTTATAAATATAAAATTCAATAAGATATTTGTTAAAAAGTTCAGCTATCATTTTCTGATAACTTTTCTGACTGGAATAGTGAAACCATGTTAGCCAATGCTTACAGATTTAAGCAGCAGCTTTTCTTTCCAAACTGTGGCAGAAGCTGCTCAGGTGAAGCCAGTTCCTGTCTAACATTATGAGATTTTCATAAGACAGATATCCAAATAAAAAGATCTTCAAAAGCTTTTAAAAATAGAATCATTTAGATGGCAGAATAAAGGATAATACTGATACTGTATAGTGTAGAATTTTTACTTTGTTTAGAAAATAGTAGAAATACTAGAAACCTGTGTTATGAAACATGACTGACAGCCACATGTTGAGGATGAAAAAGTAATTTTACATATACGTGTTTTTTCACTTGCGGGAAATACGTGAACTTATGATAGACAATATATTCAACCTACTTCATAATAAATAATGGACTGATACGAAGAATAATGGGAATGGTAGAATTTTAATCACTGTCCTTTTTATTCAACAAGCAGTCAGTCCTGAATGTAATTACACGGATAAAGAAAGTCTGCCTTTTTGGCACTGTTTGGCATTTTTGGAAGTTACATTCCTGAAATAAGAGTTCTCTTCTACAAACATAGAAAGCAGTATTTTACCATGGAGACTAAGGGTTATTTGAACCACTGGGAATTGTTTGTATTTCTGTCAGGAAGTGAAGATGGTTCTAAAACTAGAATATCACCTTGAAAAGGTGAATAGACTAACTTATTAATAACCACCTTCAAGAGCTGATCAAAGCAGAAAAGAAGGGTACATCAGAGCCAGAGAAATCCCCAAGGAGAATTTTAGCCAGCTCTGACTTTTTACACCTAAAATCTCCTCATTATAGCAATGTGTCCACTGCAAGCAGCCTGCTGGCCCACAGGAATAGCAGAGCACAGAAACTGGCAGAAGGGTTAATTATGTTCCTTATCTTCCCATTGCTTTTAATAGATTAACAAGGCCAAATACGTTGACTGTTATTCTAATATAGCAATGAGAAAATTATAGGGTACTTCCTTAAGTGCTTAGATATGCAAATGAAAAATCAGTCCTGACTGGGCTGCTCATGTAGCACGAGACTTTTGTCTGTAGAAGTCAGGGGTCACAACATTTCTCTGCTTCAGTTTCCCTGTTTTTACAGTGAGGACATGATGTTTATTTATTTCTCCCTAAAACTGTTTCAATGATGACTTTACTAGTAATCACAGATTACTATGAACAGATAAAGAACTATAAAAATACGAAGTTCTTGTTCCTGTTATTGTGTTGTATAAAACATTGTTCTCTCATCCTCCCTACTATTAAGTATCAAATGCAATTTGTACAATAAATGTATGGCCTTAATCCACGCTATTATGACTTTGGAAGCCACAATGGTGTGCTTTACTTGCTTCATAAATATACATGGATAACTAGATTTAAACTCTTTCTTTTAATTAAAGTGAAGAGGGGCGTAATTCCCCTTCAGCTTTCTGGTTGTGTGCCAGCACAGAGCTTTGCTGGGGCTTACTCCTGGAGTCAAAATGTTCTTAACACTTGACTCGGGAGCAGAATTAGCTCCCAAACAAGGGCGTCTTCTCTATGAAACCCCCAGTCCTCCCTTTATTCTCAAGATTAAGCAGGAACTTTCTTCTACTGGGGTTAACAATTCCTTTTTATTCAAAGATAAATGAAACTCAAAGCCATAAATATCACAGGCAAACAGCATAATGCAGGCTTATTTGTATGTTTATAGCCTCATATAAATTTATAGTTCTGCACATTTTTTTTTAATTACTTATTTTATTAAACCTCCTTACAGAAGCAATAAGAATTTGTGAAGGAAAAAAAATGTTTAGCATTTCATAGCAAAAATAACCTTCAGCAACTATTTGACATTTCTCAGCTTGCCTTGAATTTACTTCAAAGGAAAAAGTCAGTGGGCAAAACTTGGAAATCTTGGATTTCTTCTCAACCTTATCCCCAACAGAAGACTTCAGATAGCTAGAAAGGTTTCTGGCTTTAGCCAACCAGTTTCTGTGCAAGCAAAGAGAAAACAGTGGGAAATAAAAGTGAAAACTATCATCATAAAGTTGGATTACTTCTTCCTTTTTTATCTTTCTTTGCTTTGCGGGAGCTGAAGGGTGCAGAGGGCTATAAGCTTGCCTCCTACCTGTGAAAGGCAAGAATTGCAATTGGTAGCAGCCTGACAAGCACCAAAAGGGCTTGTCAAACCATGCCCTTCTGCTAATATCATTTCCCTAGTCCTGTTGGCGACACAGTTTCTGATACAAGCCAGGATGCTTTTGGCCTTTTTGGCCACCTGGGCACATATGAAGGCTTTTATTACATACCTATTACTGCATTAAGGAGTATCGCCACTTTGACTCGCAGACCATATTCCAGGCAGACTTTCATGCAATTTTTGTGTATCTGTCAGAAGTTGTTCCAATTCTCAGATTACTCTCTCCATCAGATTAGTCTAGGACTTTCTATATTTGAAGTAGAAGAGCAGTGATATAAATTCTTCATATATACGTTAGAATTTCATTCTTACTGATTTTGAAACTATTAAGACCAAAAAAGGTAATTTTTTTCTGTACATATTTGTAAGACGTTAGTTGGTTTTTTTTGGCATGCAAGGTGATATTATTGCTATTTAAATTGTGTGTCTGTTGAAATGCAGATAATAATGGATCAGCCGCTAATTACTGATCAACATCTTCAAGATGTGTGTGAAGCTAAGATATGTGTGGCAGCTAAGAGTTCTTGCATCTGACGGTTAGGTGAATCTGCAGCACAGATCCCTACAGATGTACCCCAAATTGCTGAAACAGTGGGAAGTCTGTCATTATCTACTAGCAATTTGGGCTCCACTCCAAATGAGAAAATATCTTTCAATTTATACATACTGCAACCGTGTGAAGTTGATCGTGTTATGGAATTTAGGTACTTGCTTGAAGCTGCTTGCTCAAAGTTACCGGTGTCACATGAAAAAAACAGTGAGAGAAGAAAGAGACTGGGATTTGTGAGGTAGAATGAACAGGACAGTGGTAAGACAGTGCAGGAAAGGAAAATGCTGTGCCAAGGAGAGGCCCATGGGGAGTTCTCCAGAATCAGCTTTAATTAATGTTCCAATCCACAACTCTTGTACAAAAGCTGAGATCTGATAGAGATTGCTAATAGCATAAGGTTATCCTTTATTATTTTAACTCGAAGGAATACATCATAAATGAAATGGATGACATTGAAGACTGGAATAATACAAATGGCCTGAAGTATAATAGTGTAAAAAGGAAAGACCAGGAATGTGGGGCTACTTAGGGAAATGTCTAATTATAAATTAGGTGTTTATCACTAACAGGTCACTGAGAAAGAGTGGAACCTCAGCATCATCACAGAAATACTACCAGAAATATTTTGCAGCTATGGAAAAGACAAATATGGAACAAAAATTTATCAGAGATGTTTCCAATAGAGCAAGGGTATAAAGATACGTACTGACCAGCACAGGCAAGGCCTCATGTTAAATACAATACTTTTGCTTAGGAAATATGATTTCATATGGAAATAGATGCAGAGAAGGGCTGCAAAACTGATGATAGGGAGACAGAACCTATGATACCAGATAAATGTAAAAGGGATTGTTTCATTTCGCCTACTAAACTGGGGGCTGAGAACGGAGAGAATTGCTGTGTATAGGTAGAAGAGTACATGTAAGCTCTAAGGAAAGGGGAAAAAAAGAAAACAGAAACATCCGAAATATAATTTAATCTGGGCAGTAGAACAAACACATCTAGAATGGCCCAGAATAAATTTTGATGGGAAGTTAGATACTGGATTATTAAAGTATTCTTGTACTGGAAATGCTCCCCAGAAGTAATGGAAGGGAAAAACCTAACTACTCTGAGAATGCTGGAGCTGGCATCTGCAAGGGATGTCGCTTGTTTTCTCTAGTGACCAGCTGGTTGTGCTTCGGGAAGGCTGGGGCTCAGCCATTTTCATCTCAATGTGGGAACAAGTAGGTGGGGAATTCATCCGCAGATGACAAAGTCAGTACATTTTATATCTCTTGGGATAGTTACTTGTATGTTTTAACAGGGATTGAGAAGAAATTTAAGGTTAAGGTTGAATTTTCTTATTTGCTTTCCTCATAGTATCAAGCATAGATTATTTTCACAATATTTTGCAAGCTGGTGGTACTGCACTGCTCCAGTGTGTTCAGAAGTCCTCCAAAGTTAAACATCTGCTGCTATAGTGATAGCACACTGATTTCCCAAATCCCAGAGATTCAAGACAGCAGATGGAGACTACCTCTCAGAAGATGAGATCACTTTACCTATCATTGCCCTTTTTACTTAGCAAGATTTATAACTGCACTGAAAAACTGATTTTTAAAACTGGTGTTTTCAAAATGCATTAACTGTCTAATACTGAACTTAGCTTGCAAATGGACAGCTACTTCTACAAATGAAAACTGTGAAGTGATACCTAATTCTATTACTTCAGTGGTTATTTCGTTTGTAACACAACAAAAAGTATACTGAAAGATGGTCATGAGCCTGTTAGCTGAATACAGCAAGCTGATCCTGGCATGGCCAGACTGGCATATCTGGAAACTTAAGTCATCTCAACAAAGGGAAAATAGTCCATTAAGGCTTTGGTGACTATCATGATAAAATAAGCCTTCAGTGTGGTTCCTTTTTATACCTTTTTAGCTAGTAACTTTACTTCTCAATGACAGTTTAATTCCCGAGACTTAAAAGTCAGTGTCAAAAAATGCCATTTGAAATTTTTGAGAGTCCAATATCACTGCCTTTTAAGTTTTCTTGACTAGCACAGAAAATATGGAACAGCTATTAAACCGCTGTTCCTCTAATAAACATTAATTATAAGGCAGCAGGTGATTAATCATTGATAATGAGCTATAGATGACTTTTAATGGTCAGCTAATAGTGTCATGGGCCTTTAATACTGAAAATAATTAAAATTAATAACAGATTGTATGCTGAATATGCATGATAAAATGTGCTTAGAATACAAAAAGCAGGCACACAAATATAGGAGGAATATTTTTCCTTGTGACCATGACATTTTGTCTCAATGCTTAAGGTACTTGCAAGGGGGGAAAGACCTGAATTATTGTCCTGGTTTTAAGGACCATTTGAAGGTCTTGGATTAAGTCTCTTGTTTTTTCCTCTGAAGGTGAAATTCCTAACCAGCATACTGCAGTTATTCTCCCTTGTTGTTCTTCCTGGCACAAGAAATCTTTAATTATAGCATGGAGAGTGAATCCTCAATGGGAGAGAAACCTTTTCAATCACCTTTTCATTTCTGGAACAAATTATAGATGAATACTAAGACACTCTTTTGAAAATGGAGATGTGACTTGAAATCTCTCCATGGCTGCAAAGAAAATTTAATCCTGATGTTTCCTTCCTAGTTACAGCCCTGAAAGGGATTTCAAAGCCATTAATATTGGGATACATTTTGCACCTCAATATTGTTCAGAAGGAAAGCAAATTGTCTGCTTATCCTATCCTATCCTGTTGGGTCACTTCAAGACCCATTCATCTGGCTGACTGCTGGCAGCCAAACTCTGCCCACATACGCTGTGGTAACCTGAGGATTTGGCAGTTCTGGTAAAATCTCTCTGGCCTGACAGGCACACAGCACAGCATAGTTTGCATCTCTAGGTCTAGATTTTCTCCTGAAGCAGGCATAAGCTTTGTCCTAAAACGTGTCTTATTTATACTGACTGGTTCCTTGAATACATCAACTTGCAAACTGTTTGCTATTGTTGAGAAAGTTTTAGTTTGCCCAGGCCAAAACCATCTCAAGGAGTGTACTGATAATTAAATAGTACAGGCAATTGCAGGATAGCGCTTGAGCCCATGTCCTGCCACTCTGCTTTGCTATTATAGAAATAGTCTTTTGATGTCTAACTTGTGACTGAGGATGACAGATTCTGGGACCAGGATCTACACATTAGTTGTTATCATGTTGGTGTTAAAACAGTTTTTTCAAGGCTGCTACTCACCATTAGTAGCTAAATTACTAATTAAGAATTCTTATGTTAAGGCCAATATAAAGCAGTTTGCTGAAGGTGAGAAAATTCAGGACAATTTGGGTAATAAAGTTTTGTGAATTTGCTTTTTAACATATAAAAGCCACTGATAAGTATAGGGGTTTATATGTCAAAAGCAAAAGAACCAGTTCATCAAGGTGTCAACAGATGTGAATTCAGTCTCTAAATGGTTTGATTTTGAACTAATTTTCCCACTTTACACTGTCCCCTTCTATTTTTTCAGCCCCTGTCAGCATGCCATGTCATCATGCCATGTATTAAATCCTGGTCAGTCAAACACTTACACAGGTGAGCAGATTTATGAATGCCAGCAGCCACAATTAAGCACATTTGACTGCCCATGTAGTCACTTGCATTAACAAGCTTTTCTGAGAATTCACCTGAGATTGCAATGTCTTTTCAGTTGATATAGTAATAGTGAAACTTTGGATTTTATTCTAATTTACATCAGGGTTATTCCATTCACATCACTGGTGGAACTACTTCCACTTCACGGTTATGTAAACAAAAAGGGTATTGGTGTTCAGTATTTTTCCGAGTCCTTTACAAACAGATAATATAATAGACTTTTAGTAAAAACCTCAGTCATATACTCTAATTAAGAAATCACATAAAATGCCATAGAATTCATATTATGGATTTTTACTACTTCTTCTTCTGCTTTTTGGATTAGCGAAAGATTCTTAGTAATCATAAATGAGCAACCTGATAAGGTCATAGGAAGTAGGTGAGGAAGGGAAGGAGGAAAAGAAGGTCTGGGGGCAGAGATGCAGGGAAGAAGGAGCAGGAGTGAATAATAAGAAATATATGAAGAAAATCAAGAAACAGAATGGGAGACTGAGATGAGAAAGGGAAGAACATAAAAGCTGGGAAGAGAAGCAGCAGAAAGATGTGATCTAGAGTAATCACCTTTCAAGTTGTCTTGGACTGGATTTTTGTGCCCTTTTTAAAAAAAAATCAATGGACTGTTTACATTTCACTAGAATGAAACAAAAAATAAAAGGCAAATATGAAATATATTTTTAAAATATTTAATATCAGCATGCAACTGACAGTATTGACAGTTATAGCCAATGTCCTTGAAGTCAAATAATGATATAATAATGTTGCATTTCGACATGCCTTGACAATAACAAAAGGAGAATTTTTAAAAAATTATTTTAAGTCACATTTGTACATAAATGATAGAAAATCAATTTTTGCTTTGGCAAAAGCACTACTTTCAAAAGTCAGTATTAGGCAGTATGTCATCTATTATTATTAATAATAATAATTTTTATTATTTTTGGTAATGAAATATTATTCCTCACAAGGACATCTGTGTCATCTGAAACTTTCAGAAAAATTGTAATGTTTTGGATGAGTGTTTGCTGCCACATTTCAGATGAGACATCAAATCAGCCTCCTGGCTGCTTGGAGTCATCAAAGAGCAGAAGATAATTTTTGGAAGAGTTGCACTGTAGAGCACCCACTGTGCTGGCCAAATTCCAATGTGGAAAATTACATTCTGCCTACTGACAATCACCTCTTCTATTTCAAAAGGCAAGTGCTGTTTTTTTACCTACTGTCCTAGATACTAGACATGTGGCTAACCTGGAGCCTGGTGCTAAATCCATCACATGCTTATCTACCTTGCTGAATTGTCACCCTGTTCCATTTATTAACTCTATTAAAGAAGTGTCCCATTTTTAATCAATAGGATGGCAATTCAACTTCTTTATAAAATACAAGAAAGTACTACATGTAATATCCAGATCAGGATTTCAGAAGCTAATAATTCAGGAAAGTGACATGCTAGGTTTCTTGTATTAATGATACCTCTGTCTCAATATACTTTTCCTGTATGCTGGGAAACACACTTAAACACATAGATAAGATGTAATTTAAACAGTTGAATACTTGTGCAGTTTTAGACACCTGCAAAACCCCATTAGCTCTAAGATGCAGATATATAAATTGCATTTTTTTATTTATAAAGAGGAAGGATACAAATTTTAAAAGCTCAAATTACTTAATTGGTTTTCTGCCAACACTGAAGCTGGAGCAGATTTAGAATAACGTTGAACCCTTCTCCAAATACCTCAATTGCAAAGGTAAAGTGATTTGAAATTCCTTAACTCTTTTTAAAGTCAATCGTGTTGAAACAGAACCTAAGTCTTTTCAAGTAATAAGGTGAAAGTCAGTGGAAAGGATAATGCATATCTGCAAGCCAATCTAGTAATGTACAGCTCCAGCAATCCCAGAGATCAAGAGGCAGCAGCTACAATGGTTCATCAAAGTACCATGGGATCCTGCAAGAATGATGGCAAAGTATAGCGAGATCATTGTCATTATTTTAGTAACAGGGCTCCAGTTAGGACAGGGTTGGCTTTTCCTTGTAATTACATGTAACATCCTTGATGAAACTAAGTGCTTCATTTTTGCTTAGCTTAAAATAGTAACTGTGCATGTTTTCAGATAAGCAAATAATTTAAAATCTCATCATCAAACTCTTGTGTCAGGACATCTTCAAAGGTTAGAAACCATTGGATTCTGTTTCAGGCATATAATTTTTGCAATGGAAAGAAACATAATGCTTCCATAGCAACACATTAAATACATCAGGTCCAAGGCCTGAGAACTGATGTAAGTTTAACAAGAATGTTCAACTGTTCTTAGGAACAAGGTTTTTGTTTATGTTTCACATACATACACAAGCTCATCTGGTATTTCTTATTGATGATTGAGGTTTACTCTATACACCAGTGAAGCTAAAGACAACCCCCAGCCCCCACCTTATGTATTGTACAAAATCTATTAGTAGATGGACATTTAATAGCTGAACAAGTGTATCTTAATGAACCTTAGGATGGTATAGCTTTCCTTGTAATTGCTGACAACTGTGTTGCTTTAGGTATAAGATCATGCATGCTTATCAGAGATGCCATTGACTTGTACTTGTTCTGTTTATTGATTGCTTAATTAGTTTCCAAGATAGCTAATCAGAGACAGATGCAAGTGTTTAAGCATCTCTTGCTGTGTCTTACTCTGAGCACAAAATTGTGGAGCAGCTGTGTGATTTGGAGAAATAAATTAGCCTCACTGTACTGAACTAGCTTGAATCATGGTACAGCGTACAACATTGGTGTAGCAACACCATCTATAATGTGAAATGAATTTGGGGGAAGCTGGTATGCTAACTCATCCCCTAAAAAGTAACTGAAATGAATACTTTCCTGGCTTTCCAAATGATAGCAAAAAGAAGATATTTTTTCCTTTTCCTGTAAATGTAGCCTCCAACAGTCAGAATAAAAAGGTTTTGCTCATAATAACAACCTCAAAAGATTTATCTGTCACAGAAATAAAATCAAGTAAATGTCAACATTCTTAGTAGGGAACATTATACATCACTGGCGAAGCTGGATAAATAATGGACTGTGGAGGGTGGTATCTGTCTCAGAAATTTAAACATGCAGTGTAAGGTAACACAATGGTTTGTTTTGATGAAAGCAAAATTCTTTGTTGGAAATTGGTTCTTTTAAAGTGGTATCAAGTATTTATCTTTCATAAAATTATGGAAAATGTTGAGAAGAATGAAGTTTCAAATGAACAGATCCAAATATATTTGGATTAAAATCTTGTTACTACATTTACGGATTTTCAGAGAGACTGTATTCCTTAATGAATAGTTCAGCAACACTGAACATACATTATTTGGGCTTATTGAATCTGCTTTATTAAACAAATTACTTGGTGTAAAAGGCAGCACACAGCTCTACCCATAATAATAATAATACCATCTATAAGCATAGTCCAACTGTCTGAGCATCAACATGAGGGCACGTGTTCCATATTTATAAATAGGTATTGCTAACTATTTCCCATGTTGTTCAAACCTAAAAAAACCCAACACCTCTTTTCCAGTTTTGCCCTCATAATAGAAATGAACCATAGACCCATTCAGAAAACACTTTTCCTCAGATTTTAATGAAGGATTTTATGTTAATATAGGAAAGAACATACACTGCTNATATGAAAAAATAAAATAATATAAAAAAGTAAAAAAAAAAAAAAAAAAAAAAAAAAAAAATTATAAAAAAAAAAAAAAAAAAAAAAAAAAAAAAAGAGAGAAAAAAAATTTTAAAAAATCTTTATTAAAAATTATTTGTCACAAATGAGACTTTCAAATAAGGAACATCTCAGCTATTGTTAGAAAATCCATACATCATTTTAGTTCTCAGCAAATACACGAGCCTATGATTAACTTACACATTTAATTTTATTCTAATGCAACATGTATGCAAGATTATCTAAGCGCTATTTAGTGGCAGTACATTGCTACTAAAATATCAATTCCTCTATAAATCACCATTAAAAAAAAAAAACAACAGCAAAAGTTAGAAGAGAGCATGCCTGAACCTAGTGCTTGAAAGAGGCTCTACCTGCTACTTAACACTCACTAGTATTTTGCTTAAAATTCTGAAATCAGTTATAAGTTAATATCAAGAGAGTTCATGTTTTTGAAACTCCTTAAGATGGGTAGTGATGTTTTTTTCTTGAGTCCTAATTTTTCCTGAAGTGTTTTTGCTACTGAAACGACTAAAGATTCAGATTCCATTCTATTTTTTTTTGTTTGCATGATAAAAGATAGCCCTTTTATTCTGTATTCATAATAAAGGACATAGCCAGCATGGATAGCCTATATATGGACAGTTTTATATTTTACAAAATCTAAGTGTTATTTTATTATTTGAAATCAGATTTCCCATGAAAATTTTATTAGACTGAATCCGGCAGCTCTTAGGATAAAAATGCTTAACCATTTCCATTAACATATAGCAACACAAGAGAAGTTAAGATGCTTCTAATTAATATCTCTGCCATTTTTATTTCCTCATCCATTTCTGCTTCATTATGAACAGTAATAATAATTCTGTAAATATTATGAACTTACATTCAAATAAACATGACTGAATGTGGGACATGGAGCAAAACAAAACCAGGAAATATTACTATTACACCATTTTATTAGCTATTTCTTTTTTTATGTCAAAAGAACTATGATTTTGATTAGCAGAGCTAGAGAAAGAACATCTTGCAATCATATCTTTGGAGAAACTGAAAGTTAAGCATCTGCAGAAGAAAAATATGTGTTGATTCTTCAAAAAGTTTACAGTAATTTGCTAAACAGAAAGTGTTGGTAGAACACAGAGAACGCAAAAAAATGTCATGACATTACAGTCTGGCAAAGAAAAAGAAAAACTTTGGAAACTTAAGAATAACTAGTAGAAATCAGAAAATGGGAGAACTGCAAGATTTACTTCATAGTGTTTGTGTGACTTGCATAGCCAGATCTTATAGCAGTTTGGGGACATATAATATTAATACAATAGTCAGTGCAGTATCATTATAATCCTCTTGCAAACCTTAACTACAGACCAAAGGAGTAAAAATGACTTGTGGTAGTCATTTGTTCTCCTGAGTACACAGTGCATCCAAATAATCACTTACTGTCAATACCAAGAGATTTCACAACACAGCATGAGATTATATATTAGCATCAGACTCTCCAGAAGCCATTGGATCTAAAGGATGAATTTAATGTCTGCCTGTAGTCAACACCAGGTCTCAACTCTTAATGAAATAAACCTAGAGACAAGGGGAGTTTAGAAAAATTTAAAATGAAAACTGGAATATGGATGAACATTTGATCGTATTATTGCTATGGCTCAATAGCTATTTTCTAGGAAGGCATCCAGCCAACACATTGATTTTCAAAAGTAGCCTGCTACACACTTCATTTCTTGATGCAATGAGGTCACACAGTAAGTGATATTCTAAAAAGCTGAAAAATAGGATATTTGTCAAAATTCTAGTCTAAGATGCTCAGTGTTATCCTAAGGGACAAGTCATTATTTCCCTTAATTTCATAGAACCATTGAATCGTAGAATGGCTTGAGTTGGAAGGGACCTTAAAGATATTTAGTCCCAACCCCCCTGCCATGGTCAGGGACATCTTTCACTAGACCAGGTTGCTCATAGCCGCAGCCAACCTGGCCTTGAACACTTCCCGTGATGGGGCATCCACAGCTTCTCTGGGCAATCTGTTCCAGTGCCTCCCCACCCTCATAGTCAAGAAGCTAATTGCAGCTCTTCAAAACCACCAGATTAAAATAGACAAATAAATGGGTTACTTAATAAAGCTTCAATATTTAATCATAGCCAGCCTCAAATAATCTTGAATTGATAATATTTTTTTTCCTTTTTTTCTTTTTTTTTTTTTTTTCCTCTTCCTCCTCTCCCCCTAATCTTAAACACGCTACCTTGCTAGAGCATGGATACACGTTTGCTAAGCCAATGACTTTCTGCTCTCCCTTATGCCACTCAGGAAGCACATGGAGGTGACAATAGCATGAGTGCTTCAGCAAATGTAGGAACAGCCAAGAACGAACAGTTCCTGGAGTCTCCAGTGGCACAGGCAGTAGCAGGGTAACATTGCCTTCCTCCCTTTGCCAAGAGCATTTCAAAGATGATGTTCAGTATCCTTGGAAATGTCAGGATTAGTTGACTTCCAACAGTGCAAGCCTGTTCTTTACAAAAAGTCTTCTAGTGTTGCATATTTTAATTTCAAATCTACCCCAGCTTTCCTGTCCCTGATAGTGGATGCGTGCATAGATTAGATAGCTCTGCAAGAGAGAATTCATGTATGTCTGGTTTTAATTGCAAAAGTGTATTTATTGGTGAACAGCTTTTCTCAGTATGATAGTTACTAGTAACTCCACAGCCTCTGGAAAATATCACTGTATTTTATTTAAGGTTAAAATAACCCTTTAAAAGCAGATGACTCCAAAATTTATTAGACTTGATAAATTAAAATTCTTCAGTTTGTGCCTGAACAATTAAATAATACACTTCAAATTCCTCAGACTTCTGAATTTTAAGTATTCAAATCAATTTATTTGTTCAATGGGATTCTTAGAGAAGCATAAGACAAACACCTATTTGCAATCTGGACCTGTTTAACAAAGAGTTAATACTGAGGAAAATAAGAAACAGACAAGCAAACAAACAAAACCCCCCAGATAATTATAACAGGAACATCATAATGTGGTTTCTTTCAAATCCAAACATTTTTTTAATTTCCTACACTGGTGCAGGTAACTAGAAATCTACTTTGGTTCTGATGGAACAAATTTTTCTCATGCCAAATCCACCTTTTTGAAAATAATGTAAAATCCTGCTTATTTACTGGAGTATAATCATGTTTTTCTTTTACGCACATGCGTCACAGGTGCATTTACCTAGTTAAGAAAGAAATCTCATTAAAAAAAGTAAACTCTTTCTTGAGAACTGTCCCTGTTGCCCTTTTACTTACCACAGTGGATATGTAGAAGACTTCATTTTCAAAACTGAATTCATAATACATTCAAAAATGAATGTATTAAACTGTTCAGCTTGCCATGTCTGGAATCATAAATGTTTCTACAGTCATTAATATAATTCTTTAAGTTTTAGTAATGATGTCTTCTATATTTTCAGAAAAAGAAAAATAACAGCCTGATTTTAATGTTCTATACTTAATACAATTTCATACATTGTTTGCCAGGCGAGAGAAGAACACTGATGTATAAAAATTAAATGAAAAGTCTTATTCTGCTCTCCAATCTGCTCAACAAGAAATGCAGAAACAGCAGAAGCAGGGCTTTGTGTGCAGGTGGTCCTGAGGCTGTTCCAGTCCAACTTCAGGACTGCTCAGCAGCTGCTGCTCAGAGGACTCCACAACATTTAATGCTGCTTAAACAGCATTAACTTTGGTCCAGTTACCATGCACTGAGCTGCGCTAAATATGATGCTGTGGAGAAAAACTGGTTTTTGGCTGTTAAAGCTCTGTCCTCCATTACACTAAGAAAGCTCAGCTGAATACCCATGGAGATGCTTCTGAGGTCTATTAACAGGGAACAGCATGGCGCTTGCAGTTACATCAAAGATACTGTATCAAATCAGTGCTACTTGACAAATTACCACAGTCTTAAATGGTGAAGAAAGAACAGCATGAATATGGGAGCCTGATATAATTAATGTTTCCACTTTAATAGTTATCATTCGGAGAGTTTTAGTTTCACAGTATGGAAGTAGCTTGAAGAAATATTTCTGTTGGGTATTGTATTCTTAGTGTTGGCTTATAGGCAATCATTTGTGAATCAAGTTCCAACACTGATAATGATACTGCAAACTGTAGACATGCCAAATTAATTCATACATTTGATATTTTTTACTTTTCAGAGGTCTATTTTTCTGTGTATTATACTCACTGATTAATTTTTTAAATGCTTGTTGGTTTCTGTGGAGCCCAGCTAATATTAAAGGTTCTTAACTGTATATATATAAAAATATATATATATGAAAATATATGTGGGCTTTTTGTTTTTGAACTATAGGAACAATCAATTTAGAGTTCAAAAATGTTCCTTTCTTAGTCTCTGCTTATGGAAACAAATACTTATCATATTTTCAGACAGTTCTGCCTAAGCTCTTTCCAAAGGAATTCTTTGAATTCCTGGTGCGGGCTGCACCAGGCTGTGTGCTGCATGCTCCATTAATGCCAGACCCTTCTCACTGGTGCCTATGGACAGAGCAAGAAAAATGGGCACAAATTAAGAAATGTGAAATTCTATCTGAACACAAGAAAATAACTTCTCTGTTGTGAAGGTGGTCAAACACTGGCACAGGCTGCCCAGAGAGGCTGTGGAGTCTCTGACCTTGGAGGTATTGAAAAGCTGCCTGGACAAATGGTCTAGCTGACCCTACTTGAGCATGAAGGGGTGGATTAGATGGTCTCAAGAGGCCCCTCCCAACCTCAACAATTCTGTGATTTTAGAGTATCATGAAGAACTCTATCTCCATGCTATGATAAAACAGCTGTGAGCTGTGTAGCTTCTAGAGTACTTGCTTGGGACTGCTGCACCATATCAACCGTTCATTTTATTTCCATTCCTGTCACATCCGAAAACTTGCTTGCTTGTGAACTCATGTCTCTCTGTGGAGTTTACAAGCAGCTGAGATACATAGCAGTATTTGTGTTGAAACTTCATTGATATGAGTGCAAGGTGATAGCAAACAATACTAATCTGAGGCTGGCAGTTTTTAAAAGGCGCCCACAGTGCATGTCTGTTCCAGGGAGCATCGAGAGGCAGATTGATCCATGAGGGAGGATGAGCCAGGAGTTGAGAGCATGTATGGCACAGGTAGGGCAGTGCCCTCCCTGGTGATGCATTAGGGCAGGGTAATGAGAGAGGCAGGGTCCATTAACAGTCCCAGGCAAGGTGAGGTAATGAGTGAAGTCCAAGGTGAGTACCAAGTACCTACCCACCGTGTAGGTGCAAGGCCTACTCAGGAAACACACAAACCAGGGCAGCTGGAGACAGGTTTGGGCTCAAGGACACCTACTGAACTCAAGGCAGGTCTGGGTGTCCAGGCATGATCTTGAA
Source organism: Pampusana beccarii (assembly GCA_013399365.1). Classification (NCBI taxonomy): domain Eukaryota; kingdom Metazoa; phylum Chordata; class Aves; order Columbiformes; family Columbidae; genus Pampusana; species Pampusana beccarii. The sequence continues at coordinate 152,028 of VWYH01005303.1, read as the reverse complement.
CAAAACACAGAGGGGATGGGTGTTAGCAGTATGTGCTACTTTTATAATATGTACTGTTCATGTGTTTTAATGATCTGACACAATTTCATTAATTTTTTTTTTTCGTAATCATGTTTGCTGCTTGTGGTCAGAAGTATTTATCAATCACTAATTTATCCTTTTCTTTACTTTTGTACTTTTTGATATACACTATCTAGTGATTTTCACTTTTCCTCTAACTAGCTGGCAGTTCTATTGCATATGTGTAATTTTAAATACTTAATTTTTTTTTTCTTTTGAAGCACAGAAGAGGGGAGGTATGAATGAGTTGCTAAATGTTTGCTTGTCTATTTGAAGCATCTTTTTTGAGCTTCTCAGGATCCCAGCCAAAAGAGGAGCCCTGGCAATAAGAGGTAGGATATTCGTGAAACCAAACAAAGGTCAGTTAATTAAGTGCATCATCATTTTCTATGCAGCCAGCAAGAGCCTAATAGAAGTGTGAGTCTAAATCCTGTTCAGTAAAAGCAAGTCCTTCCGTTCACTTTAGTAGTCATAGGTCTCGTCCTGGTGCAGCACAGTCCAAACAAATAGAGAGAAATCTGTTGGCAAAGAGACATTTTGATATACAGAATCCAATTAATCCTTAGATAAGAACTAAAAATTAATTTGTGGGTTGTAGCCTCTTCAATCTGATTTTTTATTACATAAAAATAATCTTTTGTTTTTCCTCAGAACCAGCTTTTCAAGAGCTCTTCTTCTAGTTGTCATGCAGTTTTAATATACAATGAATATCAATTACAGCAACATTAATCTGGCAGACATTACACTTCAAATAATTGCTGCCTGCCTTAATTCCTGGTTTGTCCTTTTGTAAGCATTAATTACATATGTCAACAATAATCAGTTTAGAGTAAGATGATTGCAGGTATGGAAAAAGGTTACTCTTAGCAAATGTGTACTTGAAAGATAATGTCTTCATAGTTTTAGGATTTTGTTTATGCTGCCCAGAGAGCAAATTTGTTGGAGGCCTATTAGCTTAGCTATATAAACAAAATGGACAGTCCATTATAATTTTTTGTGTATGTGTTTATCACACTAGCTAGTAAATTTGGGATTTCTTTCTTTCACAGCAAACAAATTACGCAGATATTTATTGGTGATTTGGAACAAACTTATAGATATTTATAGATATTTCTTTCACTCCAACATTATGAAAGAACTACTCAAAATTATGCCTTTTTGAAGATACACCTAACAGTTTTAGACAGATTGCCTCGATTGCACTAATTTCAATAAAAATTTTCGGTGCAAATGCCATTGCTCATGTATTTAATCATATAGATGCCCAGCATTCTTTCAGCTGTCGATCCTGTGTGTTTTTCAGGGACTGCAAGCATGTTCTTGATGACAACTTTGGCATGACTTATTTTTTTAGATCTCTCTTGTTTTCATTTGCTTTACTTATGAAGTCAAAGCAAGTGTTTCTTCATCATCCATGACAGACTTGTATAAATATTGTTGAAAACAGGAAGTGAAAGTGAACCAACCTATCTAGTTATTTTGATACAGTGTTTCATTATTTTTACAGGCAAACAGACTCTCCTAATACCTTATGCCTTTGCAAACTAGAAATTTCCTTGTGCTATTCCTACTGGACATAGAGGAGAACTGATCAGTATTTTGATATAACAATAAAATTTTACATGCTGGAAGTCTGCTTTCATGTAACCACTTCATCTCCTTCACAGTGGACAGTTCCAGTTTTTCTCATGCTTCTTTCCACAGGTAATGTTTTATAAACTTCTCATAATTTCACACACCTGTGATTAGTAATAACCTCCCACACCCTTCCAATTTGTCTTTGGGAAAACTGGCACCTGGTTCCTGGCTTAAGCTTCACCAAAATCTAGCAGAATGACATAGCACCTCTCTGTTCCTCATAAAACATTTATCTTTAAACCTGTCAGAGTGACATTGACTTCTCGTGAAACAATAGCACATTGCTATTTTTTGACCAATATGCGGTTTGTGGGCCAGTATAACTTCTAGGTAATTTTATGCTGCACTGCTGGATACTACTTTTCCCAAAATATTTTGTCATCTGCTCCAGCTGCCTAGAGCTGATCTTTTCTTCTTGCTCAGCTCAGCCACTTGCACTACATAGTAAGTCTCCAGAAAGCAAGGCATCAAAAGTTTTAACCTAACGTGATATCCTTGAAATATGGGAAAATAGTAACTCTTACCTGTCAGTTAAAAAACTCTGCAAGACAATCTTTGCTTCAGACTATCACAGCTGCCTTGAACCGTAGTTATAATTTTCTAACAAAGTAAATGGTGACATAAGTGATTATACTTTTATACTTATGAGAATGCATACTTTTTTTTTTTTTTTTTTTAATACACTGAATTCAACCTAAAACTCGAGGAATGACCATAGGGAAAACTTGCTTTTGAACTGTAGCATATTCAAAGTCACAAACAGTGAGATTATGAGATATCTCTTTCAGCAGCTGGGTGAATACATTATACATCACTGGTACAAGTTGTATTTTTTATTATCTAGAGTTTCCAGAGACTGTTTTACTCAAATACTAACTACATAGAGAGGAACATAAATTACTTGTTTGACTGTGTCTGTCCCCAGCCTATCAGTGGTGTATTTGGGGCAGCTGGTAAAGGCTCTTTGAAAAATTTCTTATAACTTATGTCAAAATGTCTCAAGCTGATGATGAACTGAAGAACGGAATGTTGATTAAGCTAAAATGGATAGCAACCTTCTTGTATAATCTGCTCAAAGCATATAAATGTATAGAAGCTCATTATTAAGACCTTATCAGATTTAAAGTTATGAAGAGTTTTTTTTTTAAAAGAGAATGACTTTTTATCTACTCATGTAATCTACCAATGCAGTGCATTAATAAAACATCTAGCACTTTCAGAAAAGGTTGATAATTAGTCGTTGGCACTTCACTACTAATGACAGCTGTAAAGGATATATTCTTAACTTATATTTTATTCAGGTATTAATGGTTAAAGTTAGAAGCATAATTAGCATACCAGGACATGATGATTCATGCTGTTATTGATTTTGTTGTAGCCAACTTTATGCTTCCATGCCAAAATTGTCATATTGTTATTTGTGGCTACTGGTATGCAAGCCTTACTTCAGATTTCTGTCTAGACAGTAACAAGTTTTATAAAATATTTAGTAAGAGACTCCATGACCCAGGAAATTTCTTGAAGCTTAGTTTTGGTCACTTATTTTCATTTTAAAGACTCTCAGCAACTAGAAATGCTGTCCAGTTTTGTGATTTGGAGACCCTGAATAATCTTCTTCTGCAGGCTATATTTTCTGAATGCTCTTTCAAATTATGCAGAGTATATTATGGAGCTGAAGCATTTTAGTATGTTGTGTTTATTCATTATAAAGAGGGTGCTGGATACTGGGGGCTGTTAAGTACATGTCACATGAAGTGAAATTTAGCTGGAACAAAAGAACTCAAGCCAGACATCTTGAATATCAAGAATATATTTTTTCTAGTATAATGTATCCATCAGTTAGCTCTGAGAAACTAAGAGGTAGATGTCCTTTCATGTAGGAAATACCCATGCAGAGGGCACCAAAACCTGTCAAATTCTAAATAGGTTTTGCTTTCAGAAAAAAAAAATTGCCTATCTATGTAGTTGAATATAGTTGAGACGCAGCACAGTCATCTTTCTTGAAATGCGAGCTCAGGAGAGTCATCACACACTTCCCTCCAGGCTTCTTGGACCACCTAATTCCAGTGTGACACAAAGGGGCTCAGGCTAGAAGCACATGGAGAAAAGGAGAAAGAGAGAAAAGTACATATTGTGATCTGAGGCAGTTGACTTGACATCTAAAACAGGAGAATGTTAAGACCATGGACATTTTTCCCACAAATCTTCATGCTTTGATATCTTAGCTACATCTGTCTATGTGCTGATATTTGGAGGAGTTGCAACACAAAAGGGTTATTATATGGGGGTCTAGTTTGCATAGGCTGTTGGACCCATATTTGTTCTGAGTTCATATCCTCGAATTTCAGAGGAAGAAAACCTAGATACAATGCAGGGAAGGAAACCCGAGATTCTAACAGGAGCATATGGAATGCTCACATCCCACCCAGAAAAAAACAAGCAATCGGGACTTAATGTGGCTTATGAAACCCATCTGCTATGACTGTTAGACATAGATGTTGGCCAAGGAACTGGAAAATGGAGCAAGGTTTCACCATGGTTAGGAAATAAACTGTGGTATGTCTAGAATATGGGGATTTTCTTCAATTACTTTAGGAAAAAAAGACAAGAAGATCATTATCAGGAGCCAAGAAGGGAGTGCTTAAGGCTTTCTTTGTTCGTTGAAGATAAAGTGTGTCCAGGTATGGCTTGTTACAAGAATGAGGGCAGCAATAAGATAATGCTACCTGGAGATTTAAAGTAAAGGGAAAACATCTTCCAATTTTGTATCATCTAGATCTATATATTGTTAACACAGTGTTTGTAAGCATTTGTTACAGTTCAAAATACCAGCTGAATCAATACCCACCAGTGTGCTCAGTATTTTTGAGCATCTGTGTGGATGTGGCTTGTCTTGCTTATGCTTTTTGGGAAGGTCTGTTTGAATTACTAACATTATGTGCATGCAAACGCATGTATTAGAGGAGCAAGGATATTTGCTATCCATTGTTCATCACTCACCATTCTCCTTTTTAAAAAAGTTTTAATCATCCAGTGAAGGCACAAACATTGCTATGTGCCTAAGGAGACCAATAACACAAGTTAATGACCAACAAAAAGCTGAATTTAATGATATTCAAAGACCTCATAGACTGAAATATTTTCAGTTATTTACTGAATACTTGCTATGACCACACAACATGTACAGTAATGGTGCCATGTTTTGTAATACTTTATTGACAAAAAGAAAGCTATCATGGTGGGGGGGCTGAGGTTTTGTTCTTTGTTTTGTTTTCCTTGTTTGGGGTGTTTTTTTGTGAATAATTCAATCATCTTTATAATTTAGACTGCAATCTCTCTAGGTCAAAAAGTTTTCCTCACATTTCAAACATATAGCCACTGCTAATAATAAATAAATAATAATGGTAATCAGAGTACAAATAGGGACAAAGTCAATTGCAAAGATGTAGAGAAATATCTTTTTACAACATTGTCTCTAGCTACAGAAAGATAACTCCTCATGGTGAAACATGAATGCTGAACCACAGGAGAGGGTCTGAAGTCACAAATCATATTACTGGGATATTTGTAGATATACCACCAGCTTTACACTTCAATCAGACAGAAAATAAAGAGAAAATGCTAAACATTTGAATTCTAGTTTATAGACAAGTGGAGAGATTTTTAAAAAGAAGCAATTTTATTGTTTTTTTATTTCAAGCGGATCTCTGTCAAAGGAGCTTGCAACAAACTGGAGACTTAGTGAGTGGTTATTTGATCTAGTTACTACAGCCTTCATTCTAGTATTTAAAAAATAGTCTGACCAAAGGACTGAACTTCCCAATCCCACCGGAACTAGTTTAAAACAACATGATGGTGGGGAGTCCCTATTTGTGCATGTTTTGTTCTATGAAATCAAAGTACACTATAACATTTCTGCTAGGAGTCAGTAACAAAAAGAGCTATGCTGTGAACAGCTAGAGTATCCTCTATAAATTTAATCAATAAATGTTTTTCAACCTTTACTTGGAAACCTGGAAAAAACTAAATATCTCTACTGGGCACTAATGAAAGTGAGTGGTTTCTCCTCTTGTGAGCTCTCAGTCTGGAACAAAAACCTCATTGATGGAAAAGGGAAAGAAAATGGATTTGGGAAGTAATAGCTAAGGATACCAACAAATAAAGGAGATTTATTAAGAGCCTTGAAGTTTGTTGGGCAATAGGTGTTTCCTTAGAATTCCCGTCTGTCAGACAAGGTAAAATAATAAAGAACTTTTATGTGAACTGTCTGAAAAAGCAAAGTTTTGATTTAAAATAGTTTTAATCAGTTCAAATTGAAGTTTTTCCACCACCCCCTTAAAAAAAAAGAAAAAAAAAAAAGTTAATTTTTAATTTCTGAGGCAGATAGGCAGGTTATGTAAAAATATTGAAGCATACACTTCCAAAAACAGATAAGTTTATTTAGTTTGCTTCATCATCTAGGGATGCAATCACATCTCAGCTTTACCACTGTGGTGTAGGTGAGTTTAGATGCATAGCTGTAGTGTATCCAAGAACCCTTGGCAGATGGCTTCCATGGGCTGCTCCAGGGCCACAAGATTGCAGACATCTGTTCAGGTGGAAAAATTCCTGGTCCCTCAGTCTCTTATGTGGCCCCAAACCATCCCACTTCTCCACTGAGCTCATTCCAGCTTGATCACTCCAGTTTGTACTGGGGAACACCAAGTTGGACACAGTACTTAAGACGCAGCTTCACAAGCACCAAATAAAGGGGAATAACTACCTCAGTTTACCTCCTCCAAACATCAGTATAAAGCATGAACTTACCTGAGCTGGTATTACTTTGTTGCTGCTTTCAGCAATCTGGCCTCTGATGTGCAATTTAAGTTGTTCCCAGACCCCCAGAGGTCTTAAAAATGCAACAAAACCACTCCTCACCCAAATATTGAATACTTTTGCTAACTACTAGTTTTTTCCTTCAGAATCTTCCGGCTCTCCTGCTGGGATCTGTTCAAGACTAAGAAACCAGCTTCTCTCCACAACATCACTGAAAATCTAAATAAGCACTCCCCATGCTGCCCCACATACTCAAATGAGGGTGTTTTATCTCTTCTGTTTACAAGAAATCTGTGATGTTTTTTGTTGGTTTTGTGGGTTTTTTATTTTGCTTTGGTTTTGTTTTTTTTCCAGGAATGCTAGCAAATAGTATATACTGAGGCACTATTAATTTTTTACTTATTTTGCTTGTGGTAGCAGTATCCAAAATTAACAAACAAAAATTGACAGAATTTTGACCCTCCTTCTGGAAAAAGACAATCACTTAAAATAGTTCATAGAGCTTTTAAAGTGAAAAAACTTTCTGAAGACTTTCCATCTATGTAGCTATTATACCTGGATACATAACATTTATGTTATTCTTTATGCCTATATGATACCTGTCTAGAACAAGAGTTAGGGGGTTTTCGTAACTTTTCAGTACATTGGATGAAAAAGAAGTATGACAACAAAAAACATCTGATAAATTAAATTTGACATGTTTTTTATCTATATAAAATGGATACTGCACAGCTGGTAATTGCAAATATTTTAGCAGTCATTTTTGATATGGAATATTGCTTCTGTGCTCAACTTTAATGAGATGTGAGTTATACTTCATCAAATTGACAGTTTTTAGGGTTGGTTTTTTTTTTTTTGACAAGCATGTGATACATTTCTCATACCAGTGGATAATGGATACATTTACCTGTGAAGACAAGAAAAAATTCTTGGTTTCATTACCTCCTAGTGACCTACTTTGGCAATGCATTGTACAGCTGTGCAAACAAAATATATGGGTACATATAAATAAAATAGATAGAAAACGTGTGTGTAAAAATAAATAGAAAAATCCATTCAAAATAATACAAAACATGGAACATTTTCTCTAAAGGAACAGGAAATTAAATGCACATCTTAAAAAGAATGAGTAGACCTAGTATCAATTCTAGAATTTAGGAACATCTACTTTTACCGAATGCCTAGGATTTCCTCTTCCGTAAAACTTTTTGCTGCTGTATTTATTTTATCAAGTCTGTATTGTGATGATTGAAAAAAACAAACCTTGATGGTATATGAAAGTAGCTGTTATCTCATTAGAAGTTTCAGAGAGAAAGCAGAGGGATTGCTCAAATATTTAATGTTATTCACCCACATAAGCAGGATTAGTGCCTTTGATTGCAATGTGAAAAGAATATAAACTCTGACTGTCCGTACTCATGTCTAGGGAGATGATTATAAAGCTATCCACAGTTGCCTCAGACAGACACATATATGATTTTTACTAGATCTCTATCAGGTTGGTGAGTGAACTGTCATGTTCAGCATTACAGTTCTTGGGCTTTTTGGTTTTGGTTTGGGTGGGTTTTTTTTGTTATTTTGTTTTGTTTTGTTTTTAATTGTCAGTCATGGTTGCATGCATGCACACTAGCATGGAAAATTAATATTGCCATCCTTACCTGTACTAGGGGCCTAAGACTTTGAATTTCTTTTTCTGGTGGTGACCCTACAAAGCAGTCTAGAAAATCCCAATAGAGTCAAAGGGTGAAAAGGTAAATTAATTTATAAATTAATTTACCAGCACTGCTGGTGGAGACTGAAGAGGGAAACATTAGATGATAATGTCACACTCTTGATTTCCAAATGTAGGAATATAATAATATGCAGGTATTCACATTCTACCAAATTAATTTGGGAGTGTTGTATGGTGGGTGATGGTCACAGTAGAAAACTGGTAAATAAGCGACTGCTAGGTTTGAGGTTTTGCAGTATCAAACTCCAATGGAATGAGCTGAAGGTATTTTGAAGAATTTACTTTGGGTTTCTGTTCAAAGGAATTGCTGTACTTCTCATCTCGCTGAACTTCATAAAATAGTACATGAAGAGTATTTTTTACAATGTAATTCTTAAGAAAATGATAAACAAGCAAGAAAAATGTGTTAAAGAGACTCATCTGCTGAAAACAAAAATAAGGAAGTGCAATACAACTGCAAGGGACTCGGAAAAACAGAAAAATATGGCTGTCATTGAATACTGGAGTAAAAAAAAATTCAATAGTGAAAAATCCAAACATTCTTCTCTATTTATTTTCTTTTTTCTTTTTTTTTTTTCCTAATGTCCTTAGTGACAAATCTGTTTTAAAAGGTCTGTATACATTACTTGATCACAGATAATAAGCAGAACTCAAATATTTTCTGCCTCCTCCTTTGTTCAAGGTGCAGACATATATGAAGGTAGCCTGCCCCAAGGCATGTCACAGTGCAGTCCAGAAGATTAGAAGCATCCAATTTAACATATATCAGGAAAATACTTCCAGTGCAGATACAGTACAGCTAGTGCTGTAGTGTTGATTATTCCAGATACCCAAGTTTAAAATGTAGATATTCAAGCAGTACAAATATACAGAAAATCTGTCTCAGGAATTTTAGCCTAAGTAAAATTTCATCTTATTGTCCATATACCCATCAAGGAATTTAAAGCATCATTAACATCAGTGCTGGTACATATACAAATCAATTTATTCCAGAGAGATTTTGGAAGAAGTTTCCTAAATGTTTTTACAGCCAGGGTTTGCATTAGCTTCCCTAGAGGAGTTATGAGGATCCTGAACATGTTAGGAAAGGGACCACTAGCCGCTGGTGACAACAGAGCATACTGCATTTTATCATCCAGAAAATTCTGTCTGTTTTAGAGTTCTTCATTACGAAGATGTTTGCATAGGGAAAAAAAAAAGTAAACCACGTGTTACAGAATATGGAGAAAGAAAATATATTGGGCATTGGTAGACTTATACTATTGGCTCTTAATAGTTCTTGATATAGTCATTGCAACCGTTTCTTCTAAATTTTGTGTATTCTCTACTACAAGCCAATAAGCATAGTCCTGTCATTCTATACTATTTATTTTTTTATCAGTAACATTTTAAAAAGAAAAAACAAAACAAAACAAAAAGATCCTGGAACAACAACAAAACAATCCTATGTGAAAAATAATAAAATAAACAAAATTCTTTCTCACTCACACAGCTTTTGAAATTTTTCTGGAAAAATCTGTAAATCCTACATAACGAAATAGGACTAGGCAGTCTTACTTGTTATTTCTGGCAATGACCTCACTTAGAGTAACACCATCATCCAGGATAATAGACAGGAAAAAATCCTGAAGTCTGAAAGAATCATAGGAGAGAATTGAAAAGTGCTGAAATCAGAATAGTACCTTATTAGCCACCAGGTCTGAGGATGAAACCACAACAACATACAAATGTTTTAGTTAGGCGAATGTAAGCTCTCAGGATCTCATTTCTGATTTAGGACCTAATAGCAATAGATGGAAAGCATTTATGCTTTAAACTTGCTAAATACCAGTCTAGGTTAACACAAATCCAAACTCTTTATACCTTACAAGACATTTTTTCTCATCTGTAATTAGAAAAAAAAAAGCTTTAATTGTCTTGGTCTCCGTTTAGTTTAGGTGAAATTTATCTCCACCTTCTACAACTTCACAAAGATATTAAGGACAAGAAAAAGCACTAGAGACCTTTCCTCACCTTTGATGATGCTAACAATTAAAATGATCTGTCAGTACCAAAACACTGAATTTAATTCCTAAGACTGAGATCTTCCTTGCAAGGGACAGACACCATGTAAAAGTTTATTGCATTTTTAAATATGTTCTGATTAATAGGCACAGTTCCACCCCATGAAGACCTGGCTTAAATCTACCTATGGAGACAGGTTTTAGTAAACCTCTACAAGAGCTGGTGAGTGCAGGTAATTACTTTCCAAGTCTAACATCTTTTCAAGCATAACGCTCATCAAACCTAGATTCGTTTTTTAAACAAATGTGAAAGCTATGAAGATTTTACAGGTTTCTGCTATGAATATAGCAGAGACAGTAAAAATTACAAATGCAATTTTAATTACTGTATCAATAGCTCCATTTTAACAAGGTTTAAGGAGCAGAAATATTTGATTCTGCTCCTGAAATGAATGCAGCTAAATAGGCAGAAGCAATAATTATTCTGTTTCTGAACACTGATTTGAAGGACCTCAGGAGGTTACAGAACACAGTTGCAGACTGAAAAGAGGACATATGAGTTTAATGAATCTACAGAATCTACTGTAGCATTACCTCGATTATAAACCTGTGTTTTTTTAAATAAAATCACAAATCAGGCTTCCAAAGACATGAACTTTTAAAAAATGGATAAATATTGAATGTTTTGATTGGTCTCTTCATGTGAGTTTGTAGTACATATTTTGCGTACAGCTCAGTGACAAACTGTAAGCATAAACTTCAGACATATAATCTACTCAAACTGAAATCAAAATATTCTAGTAAATTGCAGATCTTTGTGGAGCAGGTTTTAAGAAAAACACCATATATTGTGAGACACATCATATGGCAGTGCTCCACTCTTTGGGAACATTTTCACTTTAGGAGGCTGACAAACTCCAGATGATGCACAGTTTGTGGTACTTCTTTGACTTCATCACATTAACTTTGGAACTGTGCTGTAGGAAAACACTTTCTGGTTTTATAAGAAAATAAATATCTAATAATTTAGCACTACTTACATTTAGTATTCTATGAAGCAAAGATCAAAACTAGGAAAGTGGAAATATTTTCAAAGTGTATATTGTGAATTATGATGATGAGAACAACACCTAGCCTATTGATCAAAAATGAGTGAAAGGTCTCTTTTAAGGATTTTAACATTCTTATGAGATCACAAGGATCTTAAATAAATGTTAGGCATGTACAAATAATTTATTTTGGTTATTTATACTCAAAACCTTGCATAATTATTATATTTATCAGTACATGTGATTCTCTTTCACAATGGTTCTTTTTTTTTTTTTAGAGATAATTTCATTAGGAAGATAGAGAGGAGTCTCACTTTCAAATAATGCAATTCACAATTGTATTCAGTACAATTTCTTTGTCCAGTCACAAACTCCATGCTATTTAAAATCTATTGTGTGAATTTTGAAATTTGATCTCTCAAAATTTCAAACTTTCTGCTGTTATGCTGGATAAATCTTAGAGATTTGACACATTTATCTGAAAATATTACATTGTGGTCAGGATGACTGTGTCATCTCAACTCTATATAGTGCTGTGCTCTTCATATTTTGGCTGAAGTTAGTAAGAGCTATAATACAATTTTCCTCTGAAGGAAAATTATGTGCTTAACATATATATATGACATAATGTTACTCCAAAAATGAAAGTTAAACAATCATTTTATCCTCTCTCTTGCTATATTTCTTATATTTTTTTACAAATGCATTTCGAGATTTACAGCAATACACAAAGAGAAAGAATGTCTCAGTATCGTAACCTACAATTTTGTAAATCCTGTTAGGAAGGCACATATACAGTATCAAATTTTGAAAGATAATTTCCAGACTTCTAAAAATTAATTGTATGTGCTTATAGTATACACCCACCAAATTTTTCTGCTGGATGCAGTGGTCAATGAAGCTGATGATGGCATTCTACACAACACCAAAACCTAGTAAATCAGCCACTAACTAGTCACTAAATATGCAGGACTAAATAGATGAAAAAAAAGTAGTATATATATGATTTTGAATACATTAACACTCGCCTTTCAATAAGGTCGTAGTTAGAATCAACAGAGCACTGGTGTTTGACTTATTTCTTATGGTCAAATTGTCATTTCACAGATATACTATCTTAAAATATTATGGCAATAGTTTTATTTGTATTCTAATTTTTTTTTTTTTGCAGGTTAAAATAGATATCCTCAAGTAGAATTTAAACGCAGTTCTTTATTTTTTCCTCTGTGTGTTCTACTTTCCACATCTTTATGTCATAGCCAGTTATTTAAAAATGAAAGTTCACTATGTCATTTTGCCTGAGTCTATTAACTTGACTGCAATGCTGCCTGTTTTATCTGCAGAAACGTAAATCCTCCTCAGGGTTTCCAACCAGATGGACTACTGCTAGTACATAGAACTGCTAGCCAAGAAAGCTGATTTCTGACAGGCATAAATAGAGGTTACAAAAGGATTCTTCAGATACAAAACTTAACAAAGTTTTTTTAACAATCCTACATTTCCTACTAATTGCTCTCAAAACTAGGCATCTATTATTTATTTTGCTTGCTAGATTCATAAAAAGAATACTATAAGAATGAACTTTATATTTGAAGTGGTCTATTTAAATGCAGATATTTCCAAATTTTTTCTCTCTTAACAAAATCTGAAAAACGTGAAGTGTTCTTTTCTTTGCTGTTGCAGTCTTACTATGCCAACTACATCTGCATCACATTCTGCTTATCGCTAACTTTTAAGCCTCCCAATTACTTGCTTGTAAGGCAAGCTGGCCTAATTTTGAATGTGAAATAATAGTTATTGTTCTAGAATGATCAGTTGGGTTTTTTATTATGTATTTCACAGAAAATTTTCTGTTACGACAAATGCTCCTTTACTTTGACTTTCAAAGGATGGAAATTACATCCTTACGGCTTTGAGATTCTTGTGTTTTAACTGAAAAAGCAATGGTGACATAGTGCAGTGCTGACATTTTTTCTTCTTCTTTTTCTTAGGCATCACCCTGTTCCTAAGTAGCTTAAATGATGGAAGTCAAATTACAGAGGAGATATGGAAAAGGATAAACTTTTTTCTTAGCATACAGCAATATCTTTCCTTTTTTGAACACAATCACAGTAGGATATACCTATTTCAAGGCTTAGTAGTTTGACACTCACATCAACAACATTGCTGTTTCTTTAAGAAGCACTTCATTGTTTTTGTGCCTAGACAGCTGAACAGGGACAAGAATCAATATCTAGAAGGGACATATGACAGTACATTCTCTTCAAGGCACGGTCTCAGGAGTAAAGTGTGCTTGCTGATATGCTGTTATTGCTTGGCCATATGTTCTGATTCTGTTTATGTAGAAATAAACATCCTGGATGTTCATTGACATTTGAAAGCTGCATTCCCACTTAACATGTAGCATATGCATTTCTGTCAAGGTATATATTCAGGGCATTTAGAATATTCTCATTCTGAAGCTCTTAAAAGAAGATTCAAAGTCTAACTTGATTCCTGATACTGTTTTTGCTTACTTTTGTATGCCTAATTATTTTATATTGATGAGAAAGACTGATGCTGAATCCAAAAATAATGAAGGTCAGTGTAAAATTGCTATCACATTTTATAGGCTTTGCATTAAGTTGCAGGTGACCAACTGTAGTGGATTATGTGGAAAGAAGCTAAACTTCACTGAGAATTAGGTGAATTACAAGATCGTTTGCTATGAACCTCTGTCATCATGAGTCATAACAGATTCATACAGGTGGCTAGGACAATACTAACATAATTTAATAGGCAGGCAGGACTTATGACACTGAATGCCAAAGAAATTGCAACATACCAAAAATGGACATGAAATCACTATTTTGCAGAGTGAAGGCAAATCCCTGCAGTAGGAGAGGCTGTCATGAAGATTGTGAGTAATATATTAAAGATTTGAGAGGGAACTTTATGGTCAAGATAATGCCAAAGTTCCGTATTACAAACATAAATAAGGAGTCTGACTTAAGACAGCAAATAAAAATTATCGCAGATTTAATTGTCCTTTAAAAAGCAAACAGTGCTTGGACTGAAGAGGTAAAACAAAGCCGTCACTCTACTTGATCAGATGAACTGCATTCAAGAGTTAATGTAAGGGGTTCACTAAAATTCTTAAATGGATTTGTCTGTGTATTTTACTTCCGTGAAAATGATCACAAGTAGCTAATGTTAAAATCAGAGCTAAAAGACCAAAAAAGACATGTGAGTCTTGGCTCAAGGGGTCAATTTCTGATACAAGTGAAGTTAGAATTTTTTACTGATTTTCATAGCAACAGAGAAAGATGATAGGCAAATAATTAACTTACAGGTACTCTTCTGTAGGACACTTTCATGCAAACTTATGGTCTGCTAGACGTAAAAATAATATTAAAAAATATAACCGCAAAAATAAAAAAGAGACTGAAAGAGCCTAATGAAAGTGCATGGAGTCATTGTTATTGGCAAACTTTTCTGAGACAACAGTAGATGTTGTTTATAAATACTTCCTGTCTAGTGTTCCACTCACAGAGTTTGTAAGAGTCTAGGAAAATAAATAGATTATATAAGCAAGCAAAGAATGGTGAATACTTTAGAAGAACCTGTACTTCTCTTTCTCAGCTATGAAGCGAAGTTTTATGACTGAGATGAAGCAGCAATGCATGTAAAAAAGTTAGGACTTAAGGAGATCTGTGAAGAGGTGAGATAGGTTGCAAAACCAAGTGAATTGAAGAAGATGCTAACCATAGGAAGAGACTAAGCACATAGAGAGTGAGTAAATGAAAACTAAATAATAGATAAATGGCCATTGACAAGAATGGGGCATTTATGCTAAGGCTGTCAGAGAGCGAGTTACTTTTTGGCACTGCTTTAAATTTTTGTATATGTGCTTTTCCATATTAAATAGTAAATAAATAAGTAATAGAATGATTGCAGCTCATGCAGATCCAAAATGGAAAAAATAACATGACTGACAGAGGCAGATGGAGTCAAAATTTAAAAATGGGAAGCTTTACCACTGCAAATAGTATAAAAAACTCCAAACATGAAATGGTAAAAAACATAAAATCACAAATACTGTAGAACTTACATATAATAGGTTAGAAAGCAGTGGAGCAAATATATCAGAGTACTGATAAAACTGTTCTGGATGTTTCATTTTCAGGTGTCCAAGTGGCTACGCATTAATGACCTCTTAATAATAGTAAGCAGCACATATATCTCAGATCCTTTTAACACCTCTGTAGTTAGTTATTTGAAATTGGAGTCACTGTATTTTCCAAATACACTCTTGACAGTTTTAGCTTGTATGTCTTAGGAAGCAAATTACCACTGGAATTCAAGGAAATGAGATAGTTGAAATAAATGTTGCAATCTGAACATTTATTCAGACAGTTTAAGACAGGAGGAAAATTTCCAACCTAGAAGTTTAAAAGACTGATAAGTATCTACCAGGAGGAATTAGAGGGCGAACACTTACAAAAAACACTTCTTATTCCTACATCACTTTGCCTGGCAAGATATATTTCAGATCATATATTTTAGCTACTGAATTAATGCAGTAGTTTCAGAATACAACTTCTTTGGTTACAGATCAGTCAAGACGTACTCTTTTCCTTACTGCACAAAGTTCCTGAAAAAAGCTTCAGCTGTATCCTCTCCTGAAGCAATATGCTTCTTCTACCCTCTTATTATTGGAAATAATGGAAGCAAAATGAGAACAGAAGAATGACCAAAAAAATCGCTGCCTTGTCTGTCTTAGAGTACCAGTTCTGCACAGGTTGGAATCTGAGCCTGACTAAAACTACCCCTGTGTGCAAAATCTGTTTAGCAGGGTGCTAAACGACTTTTCTTTTGTCTCCAATGCAGAGATTCTTTTCAAATTAATCAGATAAATGTGCTATACTCTGAATTAGCTAGATATACCACCAAACCAATTCCACATCCAACATTTTCTGAGTGAGAACGCTCCCAGTGATGCCCCAAGGAACAGTAATGCGCTCAGAGCGCAGCTGAGGCACACAGGTTGTATACAACAGATGGTAACAAGCATGTGTTTTAGACAGAGCTGCATGACATTTACTCTGAAAGTGTTACTTTTTCTTAATATCTTTTCTTGTTGTTTTCACTGTGCTGTCAATCCTCATTCAAAAGCTGAGGAGTGTTTGCCTCAGACAGGAAGCCTGGGAAGGAGACACTTGTTCCTCTCCCAGTTGGGCATTAACACACTGCAAAGGCCTTTCCCTGAATCATAGCTTGGAAATTATCACTTTTTATTTCTCACTAATGGGACATTAGTTGAAAAGAAGAAAGCTGCATAAAAAGTTGCTGGAAAAATAGTCTGCCAAATTCTGTGCACGGAATTGCTTTGTTACTTGCCCTTTAGAAATGCTTCTTAGTGAGCTCTCTTAGTTCAGGCTCCTATGTAAGACTTCCACTGCACAGAATAAGAAAACCATTACTTTCTGAAACCATCACTGCATTTATGAGACTGATAAGGTGTTGAGGGCAAAGGACATTCACCATCCCAGCCAGGTACCCCTGCAGCATCAGGTGCAAATGATCTATTTAGCAATCTTGCCATATCTGCACTTACTACACTCTGAGTTTACAGCAGATATGCTACTGTGAACATAGCCTCTCCTGCTTTATGTTGATGCACAGCCTGCTTTCTATACATGTTCAGGGGATTTTAGATTTGATTTTTGGGGGAGATTTCCTTTTAAGAGTGGAAATGGTGATGGATATTAGGAAATGCTGAGAACAACTGTAGTGAACAGAGCATGGTCACATCAACACTTGACCTTCCAAGATGTCAAGTTGCAGTGCATTGTCATTGTTACATAAGTGTTTCTTGCCAACATGACACAAAAACATTTATGTCTGAAACTGCTCCCTAGTGTGGAGATACATCAGGCTCCATTAAAAAGGAAGCCAGCTGTACTGTTTATAGGTGTATTAGATTTTTTTTTATTATGGATAAAGTTTTATGCAGTAGATGGGAGAACCTGGCCTTTCATAACATAGATATGCCTGAGAGTTGTCAGGCGCTTTAAAGCAAGGGCTTTGCAATTTGTAGATTTTTTTTCTTCAAGCTTCGGGTCTTTCATTCATGTTATTTAATAATCCTTTGGTTTCACTACTAATAAAAAAACAAACCAGATCAAAACCTCCTCCTATGGAGAACTGGAAACAGCAGAGGAGAAACTTAAAATCCACTGACAAAACAAAACAAAACAAAACAAAACAAAACAAAAAACAAAACAATACAATACAATACAATACAATACAAAATAAAACACCTTCTGAAATTTAAATACCTTGTAAGCAAGTGAACACTGATCAACATGTCAACATGCTGTGAGCACAGATACAAGCTATTTCCTCTAACTTTGTGCCATTAAAGAATTTAGAGAACAGTTCAGCCTCTTCTCTCTTTGATCTGTGCCACAGCCAGGAGTGGCCCGAGTGGGACACAGCTGCCCAGGGCGCAGGAGCTGAGACACATCCAACCCCGTCTCTGAAGGCCTCCCAGGCCACCGCTCTCTTGCTTTTCCAAGCAAGGAAGAAAAGGAACCTCACAAAGATCTTTGTAATTTTTTCCTCAGAATAAAGTTTCAGTTTTCAGACAAAATCTTCAATCAAAACGGTCTGTAGGAACCCTGAAGTTTTATATATCTTCAAGGACTAACTTATTTCTCTGGTGAAAACTTTCCTTTCTTGCTAAGCTTATTTAGGATTAAACAAAGCACTGTCCCAGATGAGTCCGATAAGCAGTCGGAACTGCCTGAGTCCACAAATGCCTTATTACGATCTGCCTTTTATTTCTTTTTCTTCCTTTGAGAAGTAGGTGATTGTCATTGGAGCTTGGGCTGAAGAAAGGTTTCTTTGATCCTTCCTGTGAATGTGGAAAGATGGTAGAGAAATTAGGTTTTCAGTACTAAAAAGCTGATATTATGGATTAACTTTGTGCAGAAGCAAGATGTGAGGAATTGTTGCTACAGTTTACGTGCTGAGGACGATGTCTGTTGGAGAACTATTTTCTGTGCTTGCCCTCTAAACTGAGTCCAGTCCTTTATTTCCATTAGTTGGCTTATTTGTTTTCCTGTGTCACCAGAGGTTTGTTGGATTCTTTTTTTTTAATTATTAACAGACCTGTAGCAAGAATGTTCTGTGCTTAGATCGTTCGTATGCTAACTTAATTTAGTTAGTATTTCGTGTTTTTCCTTGTTCTAAACAAAAATGGGAGCCCCTGAAGTCTCAATGAATATATTAGTATGTCAAATCGGAAAATAATCTCTTTTTCACATCCCCCACACACAAATTCTTTTTTTTTTTTNTTTTTTTTTTTTTTTTTTTTTAATCTCAGGTTGTTTAACCTTGCTTAAATCATGACAGAAATTGAGGTTAATTTAAATGAACTGCATACTCCTATAAATTAGTAAATAAGACAGTCAATTAACCAAATTAGATCTTATTGGAAATTGGCTGCTGCCATCTGGAAATTTTTTATTAGACTTTATAGTTGGCATGACCTTTAGAGTGGAGCTAGCAGGATTTTTTATTTCTCTGAGAAATGCCTGACTTAGAAGAATGAAGTATTTGGAAAGCATTTTTAATATTCCTGCACTTGCTGCATAACTATACTGGGATATAATATATTCCTGTCAGTGATGAGGCAGTTGAATTGGTATGGAGTTTCTTACTGCAAAATCTGAATTACATGTCAATGGACTGGAATCTGTTACTGTGTGGTTGTTCTTTTCTCTCTTACATTGTATGTTGTTCTAATACACCATGGAATCTATCACAGTAAAATTGTCCTTTACCTGTCAACCTGTAAGCTGCTTAACTCCTTTTTTAAATTGCCAGGTTTGTTTTACCTTTAAAACTTACAGAGAAATCAGATGCATTCTTACATTGAATAGCGATGTTTTAAGGTATTTTTTCAGTGGTAGCTTGTTCAGTGCTGGCTTGGGGGGTCACTGCACCCTGCTTTGTTGCATGATATAATTTTGGGGCAGAAAAACTCTCCATGTTATTGCATGCAGTTGCCCTTACCTTCAGTTGGTGGGAACTTTTGTAGCTTGCTGACCTCATTCAGAATGGTTAACCTGCAGCCTGTATAGGTTCGTAGACACCAACTTACATTGAGGATGTGTCTTCCTTCTGGTAGCCCTGTTTCCTCAGGTACTTCAGCAGTAAGTGACAGACTGCTCAGGTGGGTTCCCCAGAAAGGTTGTGAAGTCTCCATCCTTAGAAATGTTAAAAAGCCACCTGGACATGGTCCTAGACAACTGGCTCTAGTTGGTCCTGAGTGAGCAGAGGGGGGCAAGGACAAGATGATCTTAAGAGGTTCCTTCCAACAGCAACCACTCTGTGATTGTGACTAAATAACCCATGCTTGTGGCCACTGCAGCTCCTTATTACTTGTCTCAAAGTGCCTTCTCTATCGTAACATAGGTCCACATTCTCCAACACGATCAGGTGACAGACCCTCACAAATAAAGCAATGATAGAAAATAGTTACCAAACTCCTGAGTTCTTGACCTAAGCCCTGGCCTTTTGCCTGGCTCTGAGAAGCCTTTGGGATAAAATTATTTGCTTCAAGTCATAAACTGCTTTTGCTTCTGTCAAGAAATGTGCTACATGATGCATGACTAATATGCAGTAAAGCTGTCACTGTACTATACCCATATGCATGAACAGACGGGCTGTGGTGCCCAGATGTCACAGAACTGGTCATATGGCTGGGAAGTTCCCTTGTCTCGGGGAAGAGTTGTTTTTTCAGGCCAAAGAGAGCACTGGAGTTGTACAAACACAAGCAGGATCTAGCCCTATGTCTACAATGGATATGCTTGCACTTTACGATATTTCCAGCAATGTCTTATGTGTGGGTATTTCTCTAAAACGGACTTTATACTTTGTGCTGGGCTTCCCTAAAGTAATTGCCACCAATAAGCATTGCTTAGTAAGATCTCCAGCTTTTCATATTTAGGGAACTTGTTTGAGCAAATCATGGACAGTTCAATAATTTTGTTGAATGCCTCAAATTACTGGGAAACTAAATGATTGGGTTGAGCAAAATCTTGAGTGACTGAGGTCCAGAGTGTAAAAGCCTCTAAGCTGTCTTCCCTAAGGGTCTTGACAATTTGGCAGCTGCTGACAACAGGTAGAATTCATGTCACAGTTCCTGGAAATGTATCTGCTACCAGAGTTATGTCCAGGGGGATTTTTATGTGATGCTGTAAGAGGTGAAGAGCTCCACTGTAGAAAAATGTTATGCCCTCCTGAGGGGCAGCAAGTGGTTAAATGAGCAGAGAGAGAATATCTGCTGTAAGGCTTTCATATGATCTTTCCTACAAGGACATACAGAATGCTAGAACAGCTCTGATCCTCAGGTGTTATCTCCTTTTCCTCAATTCCAGAGGGCTGTCAGTATATTGCAAGAGAAACTTGGGTCTGGAGGCATTTACAGCGCTGAGGTGTCATAACTGTATTCCTCTTTCTGAGAAAGGCTCAGACTTTTGCTAAGTCTTCAGTGGTCAAATTTATCTTAGTCCCATTTAATTGAGAGGCTGAGTATCCAGGGAGACTTGAAGAACGAAATAATATGGAAATAAAGCTGGACATGGTGGTGGAAAGGTTTGTTTCTAGTGAGATAGGGATCTATTTCATTGCATGCATTAGGTGATATGAAGGCATAAATATTGAGTGTCTGCTGCATTCAGTCAGGTAGACCCTTGAGAGTCCTGTTTTTGGGAGAGGACTAAAAGCTAGCTTGCCCTGCCTCTGTCAGAACGCAGAGTGAGGTGCTATGGTTAACATGTACTGTGTGGTTTCCACACTTATGATATGACTTTGTAAACCAGTTTTCCAAAGCACTCTTCTGCAACGTAATTTTGTGTTTATTTTAAAAGGTAGGGTGGTGTTTTATTTCTAGCTTTTTTCACAACAAAACCTTTATTTCATTATCTTTGTTCAGAATGCATTCTACGTTTTTTTTTTCCTTTTTTTTAATAATAGCTAGCAGAGAAGAGATTTTTGAATTCTGCTGAACCACTGAAAATAATGATTGGAACTGTCAATAATTTATATGGCTTTCTTGCAAATGTTTCCTGTATAAACATGAAAACTAGGTATTAATCTGGTGCTCTTGCAGACTATACTGGAAAAAAACATTAGCTGACCTCTCTTGCAAAGACATGCTTAAACACATAAAACACACTATATTAAGGGTAGTGTGAAAGCACACATTGTGATTATAATAAAATAAAACATGTATCTGAACTGTGCATCAAAAGCTTATAAATTCTTAATGTTATTATCTCTGCCCAGAGACTCTAATTTCTCTTGGTCTCAAACTGCAGCATTTGTTTGTTTATAATCATAATAGCATTTCTGCCTGCTTCAGAATTTTGCCTAATTACCTGATTTGATAGATCTGTGGAAGTGAATATATTTATGCTTCTACCTCTATGCCTGGGAGCATGAGAAAGCAGTAAATAGATAAGCTGTCTCTTCAGCTCCACTGGTGCTTTGCAGTGCCTATGATGCTGTATCAGAGCTCCAGAGTATTAAATTAACTGACAGTCATTAAGTCCTAAAAACTCTATATACTAATTGGGTATATTAAATATTTGACTTAAAATGAAGCCATATGAGCTGTCTTTGTCCTTGTCTTTGTTACTAAATTTAACTAATATGAAATTTTAATGTATTTCTCTAAGAATATATGCATAATAAATGATTGCATAGCAAGGGATGAGTTTTGGGGATGAATGAAACCTTGCTAGGTACTGACCACAGGTAGTTCCTTTACCCTCAAGCTAATGCTATCCCTTGCAATAGGAGTTGGGCTTCTCACATATCTCTGTGCTGTTCATCAATCTTGAAGTAACAACAGGCTATTCTTCAAGGAAAAATTGTTTGAAGTCACTGAGATTTTTCACCTCCCTTAGTATAAAATGCCAAGCTTATGAATATTTCTTTGTCTGAATGCTTTCAGTGGTACATTAGTGTAATGGGCAAAGTTTTGTTGACTTCCTCTTTTCTATGGATATTCATCATAATGTTGCAGTTCCTCTGTTGAAAATAATTCAGTGTCGAAACAAAAATAAAACAATTGACTGGTGGGGGTCTTGGGGTTTTTTTTGGCTTTTGGTTTGTTGTTGTTGTTGCTTTGGTTTTTGTTTTGTTTTGGGGTTTTTTTTGTTGTTGTTTGGTTGGTTTTGGGTTTTTTTGTTTTGTTTTGGTTTTGTTTGTTTTTTTTATTGTCATTACTGCAGAAACCAAAGTCAAAATATTGGAATAGGGGTAGGAGTTTTAACCGTGAGACGCAGGCTCTTTGGCCTTTTGAAGGAAACGCCACTGGTGCTTTCTACAGGAGACAGTTCTTAACCTTCTTTTTCTGTAACTCTTTCCCTTTGGCCAAGGAAGAGATTATAAACCATTTTGCTTCATAATTGAATTATCACCAAAAGATGATACTATGTAGCTCAGGAAGTTGTTGTATGTTTGGTTGGTTGGGGTTTTTTTAGTATTATGCTATAGCAAAGAGGGAGAAAGCCTTCTGAAAAAAGGGACAGAAATTGCCATCTTCTGTGCTGTGGTGAGGAAAATTCATAGGAGACTCAAATTCTCTTCCCATTAGGCAGTTAAGTAATTATTCAGTGATTCTTTTTACTCTCTAAAATGAAACATTATTTGCTTTAAATTCTGAAAAATCGGGGAGGAGAAAAACAACCTGTCAGTGTTGAATGTATTTTTCTGGTATATGTTCTGAAAATGAGAAGTTAAGGTCTTTGATGAAAGTGATTGGGAAGCCAAGACGATTTTACTAGCAATTATACTCGCAGACCTACAGAACACAAAGTCATACTGGGAAAAAATATGCCAATTATTAGTTAATTTTCTCATGTGTTCATTTGGACCTTTATTCTAGAATCTGTGTTAAAGTTACATAAATTCTCTGTATTTCATGGTGTTTCAGAAAAGCTCGTTCACTATACAGACTTGTTTCTTTTTAAGAAAGAACTATTTCTTTGTCATTTAGCTATCAGATAAATTAAATAGAAAGCAAGTTATTTAAAGTAGATACAAAAAATCTTAAAACCATTTTAGATACTAAATAGGACAAATATAATTTTTAAAGCTACATAATTATCACTTAATAGTCTTAAACAGACTATTCCAGCCTTTCTTGCAGGAATATGAATTGCAAATGTTTGACATTATTGAGGGCTAAAATGCTATGTGTGGCATTTAAGTATAGGGTAAAATAATCAGTTGTTTAGAGTGCTCTTTATCTTTTAACTTTCTCAAAAACTTTGTATTTTATGCCTGTATTATCTCAGTATAGCTTTTTCTGTGAGGTCTTAACTGACTGAAGCTGTATGGAGAGAAACATGCATGTTTCAGTAAATAACCCTTGTACCATATTCGCCTCAGTGTTGTACAGAGCAAGTTTTGCTTTCTTCATGTATTGTAATTTGTTTGTCATAGACTTCATGAAACATCAAGGGAGACTATTGTAGCTGACAGAAACGGCTGCTGCACCACTGATTTAAATGGATTTGTGCCTGCCTACATCCATCATAGATTTGGTTGTCTTCCAAAATATTCTTTTCTGTCAAAAATGACAATTTCAGCCTGTTCCACTGGTAACATTGCTAGAATTAATGGTAGTATTATGCAGTGTAATGTAACTGGCCAGATTCTGCCCATTGGTTTTCTTATTTGGCAACCTTATTTTTGCTTGTATTGCAATGTTTCTATTTTGTGACAAATGGAGAATTTTTGAAATTAATTCCAGTGCTGAGAAAAAACAAAACCTTTCTGTTTGGATGGTCCTACTCAATGTTCATTACCATGTTGATATGCATAGAGACCCCTGTTGCAAACAACACTGTGCTAGTCAGTGATTCTGACAATATTACTTTCCCTTTGCTGCATCAGATGTTAGTCTCTGCTTTCAAGGCCCTTCACAATATCACTTGTCCCTGCTTATTTCCCACTTGGTGTCAAATGCATCTCTTCTGCTCCCAGATGGCTCCTGGTGTCAGCACCTTCCCCGCTTCCCACTCTGTGTTTCAGCAAACCCTCCTTTCTCTTGCACAGTCCCTCATGCTTGAGATGAGATTTTTGTAGATGCCTGTTAGGCTACTTCATTATCCTCTTCAAATCCCTCCGTAATTCCCCTTTGCTCTGATGCCTGCAGGGATCGTGCCGACAGCCGGCCTGGTGATGTGCTGTGACTACTGCCAATATGGTCCCACAGTTTCCCTGCACTCCCCTGTCTGCATCCATCTGTTCTCTCTCCTCTTGCACTCAGGATATACTTATGTGCCTGTCACTTTTGCCGGGGGAATGACAGGAGAATTGAAGTAAAAGAACCATAGAACGTCCTGAGATGGAAGGGACCCACAAGGATCATCGAGCCCAACTCCTGTCCCTGCATCTGACAATCCCACAGTTGACACCATGTGTCTGAGGGCATTGTCCAGTCTCTTCTTGAACACTGTCAGGCTTGGGGCTATGACACCTCCCTGGGGAGCCTGTTGCAGTGCTCCACCATCCTCTGGGTGAAGAACCTTTTCCTAATGTCCAGCATAAACCTCCCCTGGCACATCTTCTTGCCATTCTCTCAGGTTCTGAGGGAGTAGCTAAGTTCACATTATCTACCAAGGACACAAGTAGCTGGGAGCTCAGCATGAGTGCACCTCACCTGGTCCTGGAGTGCAGCACACCTCTAGCCCAGGCCTAGGTATCAGGCACCCCTCATCAGCTGTCCTTCCTAAATGTGTATGCAGGGATCCTGGCCTACGGTCAGGATTCTGTTCTGAACTTTGCCCCTCTAATTTGTATGAGACAATCATATGAAATCTAGTACATGGTAGAGAAAACAGAAGGGCATATACATTTTTTTTAATCACTAAATTGCTGCTGAATTTCTGATAAATCATATAGAGGCATACAAAGTAAAAAGCATGGGCAACATATCAAATAGAAATCAGAAGTTTTCAAGTCCAAGCTAGTGATATAGACTAAATACTGCAAAGAAAAAATTCCATGTGTTGCTGCTCACAAGTACTATCTCAGTAAATGGGAAAATGTCACAAAATCAGCCACACATAACCAAATTGATGTTTTTAGAAGTTGTGCACAAATACAAATGCAACACATAATAAATAGGTGATACAAAGTTCTACATCATCGAAGATATTTTAATACCTGCTGCACTGGATGGCATGTCTTGGCTGTGGTCTGGGCATGATACAGTCTGTTTTGGGATCCTCTGCCACGCTCGTGCTTATTGCCTAGTATAATACTTTCAGACTATAGAGTAATCCTGTGTGTTCTTGGAAGTTAAGTGTTCAGGTATCTTTACCTGTGCTTAGGAGACCTAAGAAGACCTAAAGGAGACCTAAACATCTGTTTAATATCAGTACAATTTGGGTTTATTTTGAAGATTTGAGGAACAGATATCCTAAAGCTACAGGGCTTATATGACTCTCCCTAATCATATAAGTTAACTTATGAGTAGACACTGTTAAGAGAATTTCAGTTTATGAGGACAGGGTTCAAGGCTTTCCATGGATTTAAATGGGTTACATTTTGTTCAGAAGGTTTTGGATATATTGTGAAATGGTTATTTTACTTATTTTCTATAAAAGAAAGATTTTTATTTGAAGAATATGTTTGACCCTCAGAGTAATTTTGTTTAATATAATCCAATTTGCTTTTGTAGAATTTTTTGGTATATGGGGGACCAAAAATAATTTCTTGTTTTGTAGACCTATAGCTTTGGAGTTTTCAGGCAAAGGTAAATTAATATCCATGCCTAGCTTTAACAAAACTAACAACCAAAACCGACCAACCAAAACTCCCCAAAAACCTCTCTCCTCAACTTTAATACTTGCATATAATTTAATATCCTTGGCCTTCTCTGGGGAAGATAAGAGTATTTTTTTTTCCTCTTGAGTAATTCTGAAGTTCTGCAATGCTTGTATGACTATCTCAATTAGGAATGGAAAGAAGTTGCAATCAAGTACTGCTTCAAATGAGAGCTAAGCAAGACAATACATAAATTATTCTCTAGAAAGATTATGAAATATCTAGACAACTGAAGTGTTACATAAATTCAGAACGTAACCCTTACTCTTAGCAAGAATGATAAGAGGAATCTATTTTAAGATCATCAGTCTGAAATCTGGATTTAACTGATACGGGTGTTATTACCAATTAGTAACTTGTGACATATGGTGGTAGCATCATTAGACATAATAAAAGGTAAAGACTCTTAAACAATACTTGCAGTTCTGCAGTGCTAACTTCCGACTCAAGTGGGCCAAGAAATTTTTCCTAACAGAGCGGAGCATTCTGCCTAGGAGAATAAAAAACAATGAAGTGTATATATGGGCCTTTGTCTTAATCTGGCAACAACATTGCCATTACCAATGTATTGGCTTCCACATTTGCTTATTTAATTATTTTTTTTTAAAAAGTGACTATAGTTGGAACTGCAAAACTTCAAGGTGTTCAAATAAAAACAAGTTTAGAATGCTTCCTCCTGTGTTTTTCACTGGGATGTGGATGTTTGTCTTATTAGTTGAAGGGCTTTTGGGGAAAAGTAATGTATTAGATGGAAGATTAGGAAGCTAGTAACAAGAGAGAGAGCTGAATATGTCTGACTACAGACGTAAGTACTTTTCAGGAATCCTTATTAAACATGAATGATTGCTGGAGTTAAATTAAGCACATGACTCAGTGAAGTTGGAAGTCTAAAATGGGGAAGTCTTTCTGAAACTGTGGTGGTGAAAGCAGCAGCACCAGTACAGCAACTGAAGTCACTTGTAAAAAGACTCTTTCCTCAGAGAGTCCCTGTTTGCCCATCTCTTAGTCCCTGTCTCAGAACAAGTGGAACCAATAAGTTATTTTTCAAGGGATAACAGCTCGGTGCTTAGCTGACTTCACTATCACATTGGGAATACTTCCTTTCACATGACAACTTATCTCCTCTGCAGTTTAATTAGTAAACATAGACTTCCAGAGTTCATAATAGTACCCTTTAATACCTATTTTACTACTTAGTTTCACTCTTTTTTAAATTGTTTTCCTCCGGCAAGTACATAAATAACCTGCATATAATATTCCACCTAGACTTTGTTTCTGGGTGGTATCTAGAAATAACACTAGCATCTTCAGCTTTTATGTCGTATTACATAATGATTTCAAAAATAATTTTTGAGATATTGGACACATGTAAACATGGAGACAGGAAAGTAAGGGCAAGGTTTTTAAAATTTGTTATTGCTTTTGGTTTGTTTTTAAACAAAAGTGGGTTTTTTTGAGAAAAGTAGCTATATGTAACATTCAGAAAAAGGACAAATACTTATTTGAAGTCAAGTTGTCCTATACATTTTTCTACATTTTCTTGTTATTTACGAATAACCTCCAGAAGTGGTTCAAAACTAGTCATCATAAAATCAAAACATTACATACACTTTCATTTCCATTGAGATTTTTCATTTTTCCTTTCAAGCAAATGGCATAATTACCTCTTACAAGAAGCACTTGGTTTTATGGGCCTGATCCAAGACCTATTAATGCTAATGTGAGTCTTTCTATTGACTTCTGTCAAATTTCAGTAGCTCTTGCACATTTAATTAATACTAGAGGTTACTTATAATTTTTGATAACTTAGTCATGCTGAGGACCTCAATATATACTCTTGATATGCTTTTCAGCACAGTATTTATTGCTATAATATAGAATGTATTACTCTACTACTGAAAAATATTATCTCTACTGTCTGAATGGAAAAGCAGTCTTCAAAATACTTCTGAATCTCTAGATTCAGTTATGCTATATTATAATGCTATTTCTGGGGAAATGCATGCCTGGAAAAAACATGATTTGAAGGGAACGTAAGAGAGTTTTCAAGGTGATCACATCAGGAAAGAATATCCACTTTCTCCATTGATTATTTCAAATGAACATTGTGGCTTTCTGAAAAGGATTATTGTGAGCGAAGCAGTTTCAGTCACTTAAAACAAGGGGTAATGGTCAGTATTTGGGAGAGAGACATCTCAAAAGTAGTGTAGGGGAGAAACGGCCTGCTGCTACAGTCAGAGGTGGCTCTGACCATGTGTAGCTCAAGGCAGCCAGAAAGCACTATGTTCTCTTCTGATTGACAGCTATCCTCTAAAGCAGGGTTGTTAAACTCATTTTCACCATGGGCCACATCAGCCTTGTGGGTGCCTTCAAAGGGCTAAATGTAATGTTAGCACTGTTAGGACTGTATAAATGTAACTACTTGTACATTTATACAGTCCTTAAACTACATTCAGCCCTTTGAAGGCAACTGTGAGGCTGATATGCCCCCTGGTGAAAATGAGTTTGACACCCCTGCTCTAAAGCTCCACATATTTGAACAGGTCTTCAGCTGATGAAGGATTTGTCACAGTGACATTTGCTACAGGTTTGGCCCTAGCATTGCTGACCTGCCAAACTCCCACATAACTAATGTTTGTTCTCTGTTGCCACTTGTCATTCTCGTGAATATTTTTGTTAACTCCTCTTGCTCCTTCTGTTTTTGTTAGACTGATGATGGTACCTTAAATGCTGCTTTACTGATATAAATAGTTTAAATTTTTACTGCCTAAAGAACCCTCTATAGATGATAGTAACAGTAGCTTTACCAAAACTGGTATAATTTTTACTGTACACTCTGGACCTCATACCTAGGAACCTTTTAGCTTTGGGATTCCCAACAGAATACCTTCCACTGCTTCTGGCCAGTGTTGATGATTCCTACTAGGTAACTTATTGTTGTACAAGAAAACTATGTATTCAGAATGTGGTCAGGAGTGTGAATAGTAAAGCAATTCAGAAATCATGAGGAAACTTTCCTTTAGGCAAGGAACGCTGCAGTCTTGCCTCTGGTCTTGCTGTGGTCTTGCCACTTAGAGTTTAGGAAGGTCTTCAAAACTGTAGCTAAAAATCAGTAACAGTTTGATAATAACTTGCAATACTTTTCTCTGGAACTTCAAGATTATAAAAGTACAACTTGATTCTAAACCAGATTTTTTTGGGGGAGGAAATAGATCAAAGGAGTGATGGAAAAAGACGTGATACACTTGCAGGGAAAATGACAGTACAATATGTGTAATACTTGTTGGTCTGACTGCCTGTACAACAGCTTTGCCATGATTGTAACTGGAGAGAAGGTTCTTCAGTGTTGGAAGGCTGATGTGTGGGTAGTCTTGGTCTGGAGCTGCAAAGTCAAGGAAGGAGCATAGGAAGTTTACTTGCTATAAGGTCTTCCTCCAAAAGACATCATAATGAGCCAGTGACTGACAGAGGGGAGGAATTTTTCTTTCTCCTTCTTTATTCCAAGTTCCACATCACAAACATGGGTTTATATTTGTATCCCAATATCCAAACTGCCTGGACACACGGTAAAGACAATCCAAATCGCATGATGCTTTGGATGGTCCGATCTTGCTATGCAATGGTAGCTTGAAGGAAGAATCTGTGCCTTGAGGCAGCATATGCATGCTTGAATCATCATCTTTGCATACCCTAAATACACTACCCCCTATTTTATAGAGATCACCAAAGTTTAAGTCTTTGGGTCCAAAACAGTTGCTGTAACTCTGTATAACTTAAAAATCTGGAACAGCAAATGAGTTTCTGATATAAAGAATGACATTTCAAGGGAAGATAGAATTACCAGTTAGAGGTTTTTTGGTGTTTTTGTTTTGTTTTGCTTTGTTTTGGCTTTGTTGCTTTCTTTCAGGGTGTAAGCTTAATTTGGAGAAAGCGTGAATAGCAACAACTAATTGAATGCACGCAGAGTTGGCTCATAGGAGTAATCTGCGTGGAGCTGACAACACATTTTTCACTAGTAAATTTACATGCATGGAGAATGTCTCTAAAACGTGGGAAAAATATATTTTGAAATTATTAATAAAAAATATTGCTAAGGATTTTGTTCCCATAAAAAGATGAATGGTTTAGGGTTTTGTGCCTAACTAGACAATGCAGCAAGAACTATTCGTGTGATGCCAGTGGAAAAAACTAGATCCTACAGCTTGTTGTTCTTAATGGGCAGTTACTGCAGCAGTTTTCTGCAAAGGCCTGATCATTGCTGATTCAAAAAAATTAATTATAACAGAGTCTTAATCTTTTTATTGAAATTTTAAAAAATCTTGATCTAGATAGATAGTTTACGAACTTGAACTGACATTTTCTAAAACACTTTCAGTACCACCATGAATAAAATGCAGGTACTGTTCCCATTATTTTTTTCCACAGAAGTGCCTGTGTCATCCATTAAGGCAGAATTCATTTCTGCATGATGTCGTTGATAAAAATTAAATTTGTTTTAATAAAACTCTTTCTTAAATATTAACAAGTGAGGGCTTTTATGTTTCTATCATGCTAGGTTGTTGTCCGAAGGAAATTCCTACTCCTCTCTGCAGTTCTTATGAATTATTTTTTCCTTCCTAAATGATACATTATTCAGTAAATTACAATAAAATTCTAATAGCAGAACTTCAAACAGTAGGATAGAGACTCACTTCTGTCCTAACATTTATCCATAATTTACTGAAGGTTTCATGTATAGTTTCTCCTCACTCTGAATCATAAATTGTTTAAAAACAGAAAATCTAACATCAACACAGTGAGCTAAAGCTTGTGATAAATGGAGAAGTATGATAACTTGAGTGTTATGTCATGTCATATTTTATCTTAAAATACTTTTATTTCTCCATATTCAAGGAAATGTAGATACTGAAATGTTCAGCATTGCAATCATTTGGCTTATCGTAATTTTAGATCTCTTCAGACAGCTTTTATGTGATTACAACACATTTTCACATTCAGCTTTCAGACGAACATGTGAGATGTACTACTCAGTTACAAAGCGGTGTGACCTTACTGCAATGTGCATGAAATAGGCTTTTCTGATGGGTCCCTTCCCTTGCTGCCTGTGCTTCAGGGATGACGTGGTAGTGCTGAGTTTCTCTGATTTCTTTCTGTATTTCTGGTAGCTCCGTGTGAGCGGTGCTGGCTGAGCGACCGTTGCCCAGCTCTCTGAACTGGCCAAACGGGAGGCACTGCCAGACCTGGGGTGGGTCTGCAACCCCCGGCAGAGCTGAACCCTCCTGCCCCTGGTCAGGGCAGAGCTGCCTTTGAAATCCAGCTGCTTTGCTTCTGGCCACTTCCAAAAGTGGGCCATAGGACCTCTATGTGTTTAACTCTTAATAAGCCTTCATCATCTTCAGGGCCACGCTTTATAGATTGAATTTAAATTCCAAATGTTAAGCACTAATTTAAATCAGAATGCAGTAAATCTTACCTTAAATAATTGATTCTTGAATGTTTATAGTCGGTTATTTTTCTTAAACAGCTATAAAAACCTCTCTGTTTTAAAACAGTGTATTGTAGCATAATGTGGCACTGGAACTGAGCACATACCACTTTTGAATGACCAGGAAAAGATAATATATTGTAGAAGGACTAAACACTTTCACCTGAAGAAGTTATTCTTTCATCAAATGCCAGCTGAACTGAAACTACAAGTACATAAGCTGAAGCTTTCATTTACCACTACACACATACACATGTGCACACACATGCACATACACATACTATATACATATGTTTCAGATATAAAACAGCATTCATGCCACTTGCAATATGAAGTTGTAAGTTGCAATCAGCTCAGAGATCAGGCCAGTACTTAAATTATTTTGGAATACACTGATATTTCCCCAGAACACTGTCCTTACTTCTATGCGAGTGGTATAGGTGATGTAAAATATACTATATTGGCATTTCTAGTATTTCAGTTAGTTAAAAAAATTATATTTTTGTCTGTCTAGTTAGGGAAGTAAGCACTTGACCTATACTATTTTAGGTGGAATTTCTGAAGATCTTTTTAATATTATCTAGTTACTTCAACAATGTAAAAGTCTATTTTAAAAAGATTTAATTAAAACAGACTTGGATGTTAAGATATATTTTAATCAATTCCACCTAGCCATGTTTCTATGGATTACTAATATGTATCATTCTGCTGCTGAATCAAAGTCATTCTTAGAGAAAACTGTCTCATCTTTTGGAACACTTGAATAACACATATCATTATGCAAAGTACATACAGATTCAGCCTCTTGCTGAATATCCCGTTATGGACAGGAACAAACACTTTACCTGTCTCAAAAATGGGCCAGATATTCGACTTTTTGATAACTGTAGGTTATCAGATTTCTCTTTCATTTGTTCATGTGTTTTGCTGTTATGTGTATTCCAGAGAGAAAATTGAGATTAATGAAAATAGGTCAGACATGCAGAAAATGTGAAATAGCAAGGAAAGAGATGCTGGATTTCACTTTGGTGAATAGTAATGCATATGATGCACTTAAACTAAATAAATTAGCTAGGAATTAATTTGAATCAGAAATCTGTTGAATAAATGTACTAGAATTATAATGTTCAGTAAAGAGCTTCACATGCACTGGTATTTTTAGAAAGCTTGCACAGAATAAATAGTAGTCTGTTCAGCGTGTGTTTTTCTTTCTGAAGAAAAAGACAGCAGAACCAAAATAACACAAACAATATTTTGAAGGCCCTTGAGCCACTTGAACTAAAGTATTAGTTTCTAAATTTTCCCACATATCTGTGTGTGTGTGAAAGGACAAAATATTTTGCAGTCCTTTCTCAAAACTTAGACAGTAGTAATTCCAGCCAATTAAATGGATAGAAATGACAAATTTTTTTATTTCATTGTGTCTTTCAGTCTCATCAGGCCATAGACACATTAAAGGAAAAGTTCCTAATTTTGAGTTATACAAATGTCTTTCTCTTCTGTTTTAAAAATTAATAGAATTGTTTTTAAAAAAACTTGAGTGGATGCATATTTTGTCTGGATTATTATTTTTTTTTATTTTATTTTTTTCCTAACCCTAACAAAATTAGGCTCAGGATTTATGACTAATTTTTAATTTACATAATAAACCTTTAAAAACCTCTTTTTTTTTTAACTCCAGGGTACTAGATTATGATTTATTAATATTTTTTCCTACTTCTAGTTATTAGTTAGATTTGATCTTGGGTATATGTCAACTTAACCAACATGAAATATAAGGTATTTCAAAAAGCTGGACCCAACTTGAAATGACTATATCTTTGAAACTTTGTCCATCTATTTGAAACACTCTGTATAACAGAAGTAAAGTATCAATGTCATTGGCAGCCTATTCCAATTCCATTTGTATTTGGTGACTGGATTCCAGTAGCCTGTTTATATGTGAAATTCCTTGTTGACCTCCATATAGCTGTTATGTTATTCAGATCTTTTTAGGTGTTTCATGTCAAAAACGATGCTGATATTATGTAAACAGGCAGGGGGATTGGACTAGATGATCTTTCAAGGTCCCTTTCAATCCCTAACATTCTGTGATTCTGTGATTATCTTTACTTACTNATTATGATTTATTAATATTTTTTCCTACTTCTAGTTATTAGTTAGATTTGATCTTGGGTATATGTCAACTTAACCAACATGAAATATAAGGTATTTCAAAAAGCTGGACCCAACTTGAAATGACTATATCTTTGAAACTTTGTCCATCTATTTGAAACACTCTGTATAACAGAAGTAAAGTATCAATGTCATTGGCAGCCTATTCCAATTCCATTTGTATTTGGTGACTGGATTCCAGTAGCCTGTTTATATGTGAAATTCCTTGTTGACCTCCATATAGCTGTTATGTTATTCAGATCTTTTTAGGTGTTTCATGTCAAAAACGATGCTGATATTATGTAAACAGGCAGGGGGATTGGACTAGATGATCTTTCAAGGTCCCTTTCAATCCCTAACATTCTGTGATTCTGTGATTATCTTTACTTACTTGTAAATTCCTGGTTTTGTTTAGCAGCTGGTATATACTAATACCTTCTTGAATTTAAATCTATCTTATATTAAGCAGCATGCAATGTTGGTCTACTCTGGAAACAATAATGACTTAAATTGGACAAAATAAAAAAAGAATCCATAGAAAAATAAAGTCTCCACTTGTTTAAAGAAGGAGGTTTTACTGAAATAAAACTATTAAAATAACTCCAGTAGGATACCACCAGTCTGAAGAATTCATGCCAAGAAAACAAGGATTTTTTTGGTTTCTGCTCTGAAATGGTACATAGTAAAGTGAACAAAATCTTATTTTTTTTTTTTATGTTCAACCAGAATAAAATGGCTGAGAAGCACCTGGGAGCTATGTGACCAAAAAGGAGTGAGGTCAGCATCCTGTGGCTTGGATACCAGTATGTCCTATGGCTCACGTAATAAGGAATTGTGAGAAAGAATGTGTAGCTTATCGCTTTGTGCTTCGGGTAGCAACCCAGAAATGCTGGAGAGGTTTTTATTCTAATGCTTTTAGCCTTTCTTGCTGTGATAGCTCTCACTACGCTGCAGAATTCTTCATGCTAGTCTACCTATCTCCCTTACACTTTATCCTCACACTCCCTTCATTCTCATATTCCCAGCCAGAAGGTAGAAAGCTTTGTTTGGGAAAATCTGTGTTAGAAAGAAAGTGTTCTGGTAGCAGCCTGGAATTGGAAGATATGCATATGTGTGTGTGTGTATATAAAACATATATGTGTGTATGTGCATATATGTGTATATTATTTTAATACTTGTCATTCCTGCAGCAGTTGACTCATGGGTAGGAAAAAGGTTGAGAGACAATCGTGGAGGGCAGAAGGCAGAACTTAGAATAGCTGTCAATGAGGATTATAGTTAAAAAGGTCACAACCTAGAATAACACCCTGCAATGCAAGCCACAGCTGAAGAGCACATTCCCATGGCAGAAGGGAGATTCGAGGACACACGAATCAGCTGTTGACTGGACCACATCTGTAGATGAATTGGCCGGTTACTAGAATAACTAAGGATGCAACTGGGCAATAACCTCCTTTTTTTTTTTTTTATTTTTTTTTTTTTTATTTTAGGGATAAACTGGCTAATTGCTTCCTGGAACTAAACCCTCTCTTGGAAGCTGCTATTAAGATCAATTTAAGAACATGATTGTAAAAGTTTCCATATTATCTGTAAATGGATGGCTTTTAAAAAATAAAGCAGTGCTTTCAGTGAATAGTATCATGACTTTGGGAAAGCTGTTCCAATGGCCTAGAAGTTATATACAGTTTCTGATTATCTCAGGATACAAAAAACAGTGTAAGCACATAGAATGGGTAACATAGAGAACTTTGTGCCTGGACCTCAATTTGTAAGACCTGGCAGGCACAAAGGGATACAGAGGATTTTTAAGTTATACGAGAGAGGAATTCACATAGATCCGTCCTCTGCACTTTAAATCAATTATCTTCTACAGCTACTGGGTTTCCAGTTGAAGGAATAGCTTCTTACAAATCTCCTAAAAGAATTTTTGTGTGGATTTTTTCCTGCAGCATCGGATGTGATGCATGTTTCAGTGCTGTGCATCTCTCCATACATGAAGGAATATTAGATAAAATTCTGATGACATTGAAGTTGATGGGAAGTATCCCACTGGTTTCAGCAGGTAAAGGTTTTCATTTCTTTAGTCTGTATTGAAGAAAAAGAAGCTAGTGAACCAAATTGTTTGACATTTTCATCTTTGGAACTCCAAGCGGTACATTAACGTGCCTTGACTGACAAGTTTCTTACTCTTTCTTAAAATAAGTGTCCAGAGCTTCAGCTGTGCCTTTTTAGCATCAGCCTTAAAGAACACAGACTTCATGGCTGCAGCACTGGTAAAAAAAAAAAAAAAAAGTAGCTAGGATTTTGGTCCTAATAAGAATACATTTTAATTGGAGTGCCCACATCAGTCAGCCTCTGTGCTCAGGTGAACAAGTGTTCAGTGATTTCCCATACAACGCCACAAATAGCCCAAATCCCAACTTTAATTGACAGCCATTGGTTGACTTCTCCTCCCCTCTGTCTAACATTGGTTTTGCCTCTTTCAACAACTGTTGCCTTATGATCCTTCTCCTTGAAGTGAAATCTTACGCTGCAAATGTTATTTCCATCCCCAACTTTCCTCTACAGAAAAGCAGACAGGATCTGACTGCAAACAATGGCTTGTCACTTATTGTCTCTCAGCTTTCTTAAAAGTATCCTGAAGGGCAGAACAGAAAGTGGGGGGTGTGCTGTCCTCAAAACTTGCCAGTGTTTTTGCTGGAGGCATAGTAAGGTTTGTGATATATTTAGGCCACCAGTCTGAGGACAGCTACTTTCAGGAAAAAAAAAAAAAAAAATCAAAAATAAAACCTATGTAAGGAGGAATAGGAGGTAAAAATAAAAATACACTCACAAGCACTCTTCAAATAATTCTGAGGCTATGAAAACTGATGGGATATAATAGACATTACAATAGACATCTTCCCAATGAAATGTCATGGATTAGGTTTTAATAAATGCTGATATTTACTACGCAAAAAATTCTGGCTAGCATTATCAAATTCTTACTGCAGGGATGGCCTTATTTGATAAGGTGTGGTTGCAAATTTACTGTGCTTAAAGACAGAAAGCCTGCTCTGAAGATGTTTGGCATGTATAGACAGGCTTACAAAATATGTACATTTATTGTAGATGAGAGGGAAAGACACTGCAGCTAGCAGCTTTTTATTTGAACCATTTTATTTAAACCATTAAACTTTAGGGTTTATTTGTTTAATCTGTATTATAATAATAATTATTATACATTTAATATGTAAACTTTAGGATAAAGAGAGAAGTCCTTGTTATCGACTTAAAGCCTTACATAGAAGTTACTGAACTGACTGTATTTGCAGTATTATATGCCAGCTATTTAACTCCTAATTTGAAAAATGATCTAAAATCCTGGAAAGGCAAAAAGTGAGTAGACATGTCAAAAATACAAATGGATGTATAAGTCTTCTTCATGCAACTGTAACTCTATAGTTATGATTATAATCTTTATATTTTGATTGGGAAACATAAGGTATTCTGTAACAGAGTGGGAAGCTCTGTATGCCTGGTCTGTCCAGCATCTCATCCTAGGTCCTCCGCTTCCACTCAACACTATTTTCTCCAAGACTGTCAGATACTGATCACCATATATGAAACTTCTAAATTACCATGGCACTAAGGTTGATTCAACAGACTATCAAAGACCAAGGAGCAGTCTTTAAAAAATTAAAGTACACTTGAAACTTAAAAGGTGAAAAAACATTACAAGGGATGAAAAAAAAAATCTTTACAGGTTTTATAGTTATCGGACTCACAAACAGATGGGCTTTTTGGTGTTTTGGTCCAAAATATTAAGCAACAGGATCAATGAAATCCAAGACTTTACAAATACTTGGGCTCTCCATTCTTTTAGTGCTTGAGAAGTTAGATTCTAGTTTCTAGTAATATCAACTAATGCATAAAATAACAATGATCTAGTTTTTCCATACCCAAATTAGCTATAGAGTTGTTATAGAAAACATGTATTAGGTAAACATAAGAACATTAGCAATGTTCACAGGCAAAATGCATCTTCAGAAAGCAGTATTTCCATGATTGTAAAGGTTTTCTATTTCACAATTCATCCCATCAGATTTTTCAATTTGCCAAACCCAGTACATCATGTATACAGATGAACAGAGAGAATGCATTAATGAGGCAGATCACCCTGAAATTGATATAATTGGCAACATCTGTAACCTGAATGATGTCCCAAGCCTGAGATGTCTTACACAGAAACCTGCCTTTCTCCTCCAGTATGAACTTCTGTGTGTACTTCAGCTTCCCATTGCAACACTAATCAATGAGCAAGTTTCATACATTAATATTCTAAATGTACACAAAAGTGTTAACTAATTTGCTTTACTACAGTTGAGTCAGATGCAAATCATATATATTTCTAAACTGAAAAATTCTTCTCCCGTATGCCTTTAAAGTAAGTAGCAGTATTGATCTACACCTTCATTAGTGTTGTCTATAAGAATACTTGTTTCTATGATACTTTTATCACTGCCGTGCTAGTCTGCAAAACTAAGATTTATGCTCTTATTATTGAGATAGAAAGTACTTCTACTCAGCAGTCCAATTTATGAAGGAATGCTGTCTTTTTTTGATGTGTAAAACGGGGGGAGGGGGGGCAAAGAAGAAGAAAAAAAAATTGCTGTATAGACTATCTCAAGTATGTGGTACTACACAACGAAACTTGAGTTACTTATTCCAATTAAAATAATCAGATTGCTCATGCACTGATGTTGTTAATCAGCAACACAGATGAATGAAGTAATTCTTTACCACTAACGCAGAACTTTATTTGAAGATACCAATTTCCCTAAATTTCTGGAAGTTAGTGCTACTGCTGAATTTTTAATTCAAAACTTGTCTCTATCCCCTTCACCTTTCTGTGGATAAGTGATTAAAATGAACAAAATTCAGAATAAGTCAGCAGTTGGTTTAGAAGACAGATATTATTTGATGACAGTGCCAGCTTGTCACTGGTATGCCAGAAAAAATCAAGCACGCATTTTAGAAGTATCTATTTTATAGAGAGGATTTTCTGAAACAGGAAAATATAAAACCTTGATTCCCATAGTGAAATGACCAGCTATGATACATATTAAGTGATATTTTTGCCTGGTCTTTAAGAGTTGAAAAATTCTTGTTAGGTGAGTGCCATCGTAACACTAGCCCTGCATTCAGTGTGTTTTCTTGACTTTCATACTTTATTCTAATTGAATTGCAGCTTATTACAGCTATTTTAAAGATCAATACTCCTTCACAGGGGCAGGATGAATAAGAATCAATCTGAACACTTCAGATCCTTCATCAGGAATTGCTTCAAATAGCAGCCCTTTTTCTGCAGTAATCTGTGCGATTCTGTTAGCAGCATCAGTCACTGACAACAAGACACCTGAACTGTGTTTCTTTTCCTGTTCATCGGGATCTTTCATTGTTACAGAGACTGATATTCTTTCTTATAAGATTAGAAAAGATCCATAATAGCTTTTATACCGTTATATTTGAAACTCTAGACTTCATTAAAACACTCTTCAGCTCCTTCTCTTCCAGCCTCCTTGCTGCTTATGAATTATTCAGGGTAGATTTCACTTGAGGTAAATAGTTTGATTTGAAGGTTTTTGTATCTGGATTTAGATGCATCGAGAAGTGTTAAACGCTCAGAATTTTAAGTGAGGAGAATTGCAGAGGCTCAGCTATTAAGATGGAAGACATTTGCCGTTAGTGCTCTGGGGCTGCCATTGAGATCTCAGCGCAGTGCTATTTGTCATTCTGAAGTAGGTAGGCATTATGATGCCTGGAGTATAAATCAGCCTTTACATGGTGTCGAGTCCTGAAGCACTTTGAACACTCTAATCCACTTCTGAGTTAACAGAACATTTTTGGTTTTACAAGCTTTAAACTTTCTCTATTTATTTAACCCTGTCATTGAGTTATTAATCATCATTATTTTCTAGAATTTTATATACCTCCCCAAACACAGTTCTTAATGTTGTGCTTCAAAGTTGTGGCGGTGTCACTGAGATGAGCTTTAGCTTCAGTCATCTAGGAGAGATGCAGTTTCAGTAATATTAATTTTATTAAGTCTCCTCATGTAAAGAATAATACTGGCTTTTCCTACTGGCAGGCTGGGCAGGCCAGCATTATTCAGCTGCTATACCAAAGGAGCTGTCTGCACTTTGTCTCTTTTGCCCGGTTCTGTATAGTATCATGTCGTTACCTCCTGGACAAAGCTGAAAGAGTACCAGTTTCCATGAGGCTGTTTTTACCACATGTCTGTAGTCCAGTACTCAATATTAGCTCATCACAAGAATGTCTTTAAATGCTGATTTCCTTCTTTCATCTGGGCAGCTAGCCCACATATGAAGGGTCAGATCAGAAACTATACATACTGTAGGATGTCAGTTCATTGAATCTCAGTTTCTGTTCTTGCACTGACTGATGAAATGTTTAATTATCAGAAAGCACTATGTTTATTGCATATTGCTATATATAGTTTTATATAGACTTTAGTCACACGGTACAATTGTGCAATCAGTTGAACTTACAGCATTTTTGCAGGTGGAGTTGTTAGCATTAATGAAGTCTACTAAAATCACTTTATTTTCCTGCCAGGCAGCACGGCCTGCATGCACTGGCTGCGTGCCTTCCATTGCTAATACGCAGCGATGTATTATGAAAGAGCCACTTACTCCCCGTGAACTCACAGTAACCCCAGCTCAGCTGGATGTGTTAGTACCAACCTACTCTGTGCTATGCACTCAAACCTCACTCTGGTGCAGTGGTGTTAGGAACCCTCTGCCACGCCGGTCAGCTTGGGTGAAGGAGAAGAGCTGGTAGTGGTGTCATCTGGGATGACCATGTCTGTTCTCACTCATTTCGGAGCAATGCAGGTTATACTTTCAGTTCTTTAGTCTATGGAGTCTCTTGAAAAGGCAGGAGGTCACTGAGGACAGTGTTGTCAGATTAATTAATTTATTTGTGTATTTATTTAGTGCTGCTGCTTAACTTTCATACAGTGGAACATAAATGTTCCAGATCTAATTAATCTAAACGATTGCAGTCCAAAGTAAAGTTACTGCTATCGCTGCTAAAAAGCTTATTTTCCCATACAGCCACTTAAAAGTTGTTTTCGTTGAAGAGCTCATGCTCAGTAAGTGTAATAGTTCAGCAGCAGAGTGATTGCTTGTGTTAGCAGTAGCACATTGAAGTTATATGACCTCTCATTAATCTGCACTTTGATAAGTCCTGGAGTGGTAGGATTAATGACATTCCCCTGTAAATTATTCAAATCCCTGCCTGTGCACTGACTGGCTCTTTGGAGAAACATGCAAGTTACAGTGAATCTTTTACTGCCTTAGAGAATAACTACAGTCATCCAGAGACAGAAAATTGCTCATTTGTATTGTGGGTCATGTGAATCTGCCTACCAGTAAGCAGACTTTTTATTTTTCTGCGTGTGATTTTACTTTTAACAGTATTCTACTCATACAAAGGCTGCTTTTCCTGTTCCCTTGTCCTTTTCATTTCAGCTTTTGGGCCCCATACAGCGTGCTGAGAGCTAACTACCTAGACTACCTTGGTGACATTAACTTCATTTGGTCCGCAAGGCTTTCCTGGCTGCTTATGTTTCCCTTGTGCCATGTCAGCCTCATCAAATCCTATTTTTCCTCTTGGCTCCTTTCTGTCAGCCTGCATTCTTCTGAGCGTTGTCTCTTCAGTCATATCTCATCCCATGCAGTGCTTTCAATTCTTGTTGCCAGCGTTACCTCCCATGTGAGGATTATAAACACTGCTCCTGGTGCAGCATAACTATGTGGATTTCATAGCCAGGACAACCCGGAAAAGAAATACGAGCTTGTCCCTCTCACATTTTAAGATCTCTTCCAAAAATGCATGGACCTGCATGTCAGAGGCACTATTAGTA
Source organism: Pampusana beccarii (assembly GCA_013399365.1). Classification (NCBI taxonomy): domain Eukaryota; kingdom Metazoa; phylum Chordata; class Aves; order Columbiformes; family Columbidae; genus Pampusana; species Pampusana beccarii. The sequence goes on along the minus strand of VWYH01005303.1, from coordinate 110,267 downwards.
TTTCTGGATACAGTCCTATATTACAGCTCACAGAATTACTTCCTCAGTCATTCCTCTATCCAGCTGAGTAAGCTGTGGTTAAAAGGTATCCTGGCTCAATTTACAGGAAACAGTACCTCTAGCAATGGAAAGTTTTCCACATCCTTTAACCTTCATTGATTAAATGTTTATCAAGTGTTCAGCTGGGAGTCCACCTCCTACTCATGGCTCTCATAGCTGTTTCTTACACATAGGAAAAATAATTTATTCTAGTAACACTCTTCTGTGTACTACTGTGTGCCATAATGGTGTCTCTTGGAAATTTTCGTCATTTCAAAAGCAAATCCTTAGGCATGACGAGTTAATGCTAGTCTCTTTCAAATTTTCCATTTTCTAAGTTAGTGTGGAAACTGAATACAGTACAGACCGTTGTCTCAGTGTTGTACACAGAGTCATCCTGTCTGGAAACTGTTCTCTATATTGAAGAATTATGCTAGCCATTGTTATAGTAACTTTCTGTTGAGACTTTACGTTCAATAGAGGAAAGCTCAGGTAAAGCCAACAGGAAGTATTGTCAGAAAGTGAACTTCCTGCAGTGGGGTGCATGGTTGAGCAACATCAGCTGGAAGACCTCCTTGATTAAGGAGCATTCTCTCTTCAGCACAGTACCGTGCCCAAGTTCTTTTGATAATTTTCGCTGATACAGAGTAGTCCTTTAATTTGGTTGTGTATGGCCCTAAGGCTGCTGTGCTTTTCTTGGTGTGAGTATCACTGCAAGAGAAGGGATGGCTCCTCAGGGACTCTCCCTCACCTATTGCCACTAACTACCTGAGCATCTCTGCATCGTAATTTAGTAATCCTGTGCTGAGTTGTATTTTGGTATACAGCACGTGTGCTACCTAGGCTGCTTCTCAGTACTTTGCAAAGCACTGCTATCCCTTTTTTCGTGTCCATCATTGAGTGACACTAATAAAAAGGTTCACAAACCCTATCTTTACTCCTTCTCACAACTTTTAGACTGTTAGTTATTAAAAGAGAAGCTCACTTCTTATTCTTTATGGTCCATTGTTACTGGAAAAAAATACCAAAAATTTTTATTTTGATCTCGCAAAAAAATCTTTAGAATTAACCATTTATGTATCTGAAAGTTGCTGGTAGGCTTGCTACACCAGTGCCTTTGAAGTGCTCAGTGTTCTGCAGCCCACAAAGAATACTGCTGTTTGCTGAGCTCACACTTCTCGAATTGCATTACCCTGTTTTAGCAACACAAAAACAGATTTCAGGGACTTTGCTTAAAATCTTTTACGGCAGTTTGCCTCTGAAACTGCCACAAAATTGTAATGGGTTTTCATTTTGATTTACTGGCAAAAAGCAAGTTGACTGCCCTTTCTTTGGAAAACTTAAAGGCTGAACAGAAAGTTATTTTGCTGACACACCAAATGCTTTTTGCGACTGAACTGATTTTGTTCAGTAATAAAAGTTGATTGGTATAATGAAAGAATGTTTTGTGTAAGCATCACACCACTGCAGGCCCCCAGCCTTCACTGAAACACTCAGCCCACACTCTGAAACCATTTCAATTAACAGGCTTATCCACATGGTACATACTGCAGAACAGAAAGCTCAGAGCAGAAAATGTCAGCATCCCATTATTTATTTATTTATATTTTAGGAGTTTTATATGTCTGAAACAGGTAACATCCTGTTCCCTTTCATCCTCCCTGAAATGTATGCATATGTATAGTTTTATGTAGAAAGAGACATATATATTCACGTATAAACATACATAGAGGTATGTATATATGTATTATTTGTATGCTTTCAATTTATTTTCAGCAGCCTAGTTTCTGTTTGGTTGGGGACCTGTAGTAGCTGCTTTCTCACAGTTAACATTTTCCAGAATACATCATTGTTGAAATTGAAGTCTCCTTTCTTCTCTTTGTTTTTCCAAATGTATGATGGAGTACTCTGGAGAGGAAGAACATGCTAGGATGCTAGTGACTGGTAGTTTCTAAGCAAGCTTTCTGGAAAAAAAAGAAAAAAAAAAGGCACTTTCGTATTTCCCAGGGTTGGGTAGGAGAAAAAGGAGCCATTACACAAACTATTGCTGTTTTCTTGCTGAAACTCAAGAAATCACTGATGTTTTATATTGCCAGCTCTGTACCAAGTAATATAAACTTAAACTAAAGATAGATGCCTTGATAACTGCTTGTTCACTAATGGTTTCTACTCTTGCAGTTCAAGATTGCTATTCATTCATTTCTTTAGACACTCTTTTTTATCTACAGCCTTCCTTGTCTTCTATTACCGAAGCATTTAAATCTAAGAACTTGTACTCCCATATGCCATAATTGAGTTTAAATGTTAATTTTCCCAATTTCCTGAAATGTATGGTTAAAAGGAATTTCATATCTTAAGCAGTAAGGATAGGGTTTTTTCCACTGGAACAACAGAAAATGCTCATCCAGTTTCTGTTTCAAGTAATGGAAGCTACTGTCTTTGCTTAACTACTAACACACCCCTCATTTTCTCCATCACCCTGATGAAATTTGTCTGATGTCCCCATATAGCTTTATAGAAGGTTTCCATTACCTGCTGCTGTTGACTACAGAGGTACCTGACACTTCTCTTACTTGTTACTCTCTCAGTTCCACTTTTGCTTGACATTTATCTTAGATTATTGTATACCTCTTTTTTTTTTTTCTTAGCTTATTACTAAAAATTATTTCTACAGTTTGTCAGCTTAGAAACACAGAAATGGAAGGATTTCTGGGCTAGCCAAATCTAGTCCCTTGCTGCTGGTGTAAGAACCAGCTCATATAACACTCTTAGCAAGCCAATGAAGCTGCTGAAATCCATACACCTTTTGCTCAAGGAGTTCTGATTTATTCAGGATTCCTGTCATGCAAGTGTCTGTACTTCCCTTGACCATGTATGCTGTCTTTTGGAGTCATTCCTGATTGTGGCTAGTTTCTGGCTTCAGAGAAGAAAGAAAAAATGTCTGCATGAGCTTAAGAAGGCTTCTTGATCCAGGACTCATAGTCCTATGAATTTATCACTAAAACGTAGATTTTACTCAGAGGAGCCTGCCTTTCATTAACTTGCTTACTCCCTCCACCTGTTGTGATAGGCCAGATGTGCAACTGCTGCTATTTCACCCTTTCTAAGGACAGAGCAGCTCCAACAGTGTCTGTAAATGCACACTGGATTTATTTGGTTTTCATGCTGGTCACACGTAGTAGAAGGCTTCTTTAAATAGGGCTGGCAGAGGTCCATGCTGTCCCTCACTGTGGGAGCAATTAACTCTATTACACAGATAACCAAGCTCATAGAAATGAGGTATGGGTACCATTACATGCCCCTGCAACATTTGTTTAATTGCTAAAGCACTTGTTTATGCACTGCTTTGCTGGAAGAAAATGTATTAAACTATAAAACAATGATCTGTCAGGTATAAAGCCTGCAACCTTGGGGTGATCATTACAAGACTCAAATCAGAAGAATTTAAGAAACTTTGTCATATATCAAATGTCTGAGACGTAAACTTCATCTTGCAGTTAGCTATAAGGCAGTTTTATGGACTGTCAGTATGAAGAAGGTATTTACATATTTTTATCAGCCAGTAATTGGGTTTTTTATCATTTGTGTTTTCTGTCTTCTTGAATTACACTATATCATGTTGTTCATAAGAAACTGTAGCATTGTCATGTTAACAGGCATTGCTACGTTACCTCAAAGCATCTGATTTACTTCCTTGTAGTTGTTTGGTAGAACAATGAAATTAATGAATTGTGTTCAAGCCCGTGGCAGCTTTGATGCTTTTTAGCTCACAGAGACATCAACAGAAAATTTTATAGTAGGTGTGAGTATGGAAATACGTATAATGCAATGGAGGTTTAACAGATCAATATCATACAAAAAAGGAATAGCATGCTATTCATTTTCCAGCTAAAACTAACTACGTAAGAATAAGTGCCACACACAGGTAAGATAAGAAATGATCAATACTTTCTAGTTTTTTCCTATATGTTTCTTTCTGAGCTATCCTTGTTTGCCACATGACTGTTCTGAAGGCTTGGATATAGCCAGTGAAATCACCACTGAAGGCTACTGCTCAGGTTTATACAGAAATTAAAACACAAAACTTTTTGCATATTGTGACACTTAGATTTCACAATTATTTCTGGAGACACGTAGGAAAAAATATCCAATCTAAACCTCCCCTGGCATGACTTGAGGCCATCTCCTCTCATCTGGTCATTTGTTACTTGGGAGAACAGATCAGCACCCACATCACTACAATCTCCTTTCAGGTAATTGTAGACAGTGATAATGTCTCCCCTCAGCCTCCTTTTCTCCAGGCTGAACAGCCCCAGTTCCCTCAGCTGTTCCTCATCAGACTTGTGCTCTAGGCCCCTCACCAGCTTTATTGCCCTTCTCTGCACTCTCAATGTCTTTCATGTAGTGAGGGGCCCAAAGCTGAACACAGGATTCACAGTGCAGCCTCACCAATGCCAAGTACAGGGGGACGATCACTGCCCTGGTCCTCCTGGCCACACTTTCTGATACAAGCCAGGGTGCTGTTGGCCTTTTGGCCACTTGGGCACTCATCTCTCTTTGAAGCCTTATTAAACCAAAAGCTATTCATTCTTGCAAATGTGTGCCAAGTTTGCATCTTAAATTTATGTGTGCAGTGTAATAGCCTATGTATGTATTTGTAGTGAGATACACTGGTCTACTTTGCATTTATTGTGTTAGCCACATAATTTTAATTGGTGCAAGGAAACTGAAAAAAATTACTGGTTTATGATTTCTTATAAACCTTTGTGGAGCATAAGCTTCTGTACTCAAGAGATCCGGCCCCCATTACGTGGCAGTTGCATCTGCTTTAGCATAAGCTGCTGTTTATATCTTAAAGTTCTTTATTAGTAGTAGTCTGCTCTGTTTACTGTGTGTTACATTTGTTATCATGTATTTAGATGTCAAAATTTTAAAAAGTGGAAAAAGTAGCACACTTTCAGTCCCAGTGGGCTTCTTAGAGTAATTATGAGTCCATAAGTTAAGTTCAAGCTTCTGGAAAATAAAACATTATCTTAAGACTAAAAAATTGTCTAAATTATTATTTTAAAGACTATTTTTTAATGTGATTTTTTAAACACTGGTTGTTCCTCAGAAAGTAGATGCAGAAGTTAGTTCTAATGGGGATCTACACCTTCCCGTACAAATAGTATTATTTTTTTCCAGTCCGCTTAAGGTATTAGACCTGAAATCTGTCAGTCCTTGAGGGTTAAGTGTAAAATACCATTTTCAAGCTATCTGAAGACAGCTGTAGGTGCTAATGATTTTTGGAATGTAAGAAGATAATACAATCGCTTATAGAGGAGAGCAAAATCTGAAAATATCTGTTTTAAATTATGGTATGTTCTGGTTTAGAATCTGTTTAAATATCATCTGAAGTCTGTAAGCTTGTTGTTGAAACTCCAGCACACTTCTGAAACATCCAAATAATTTTCCATGTTGGTCTGTCACTCAAGTATTGATCTTGGCTGCCTCTGACACTTTGAAATTTAATGAGCTCACAGCCCAAGGTCTTGTAGCTGCAGGCTGTTTCTTCCAGTCTCTCATAATTTTCCTGTTTGTTTTTAGAACTAGCTATATCTATTTCTCATTTTAGGTCAGATGACCTTGTACCATCAAACTGTAAGTTGTTGTTAAAATGAATAGTCCTTTGACTTGCACACTGACTTTCTCAGAACTTTCAGCATTGATTATATGCCACTTTGCTCTGTGTGACTAACTTTCTTTCATTGCGTGTTTTAATTACACAGATAAAAGCTTTAAAAATTCATTGCAGACTTTCTTCAATAAAAAAAAAAATGTTATGTACACAACCTGGGTTTGATTTTTTTTACCATCTTTTTCCTCCTTCACTCACAGTACTTTTTAGAGAAGGTAAAAATGTGCAGAAATAGCAATAGTCAGTATAAACTGTAAATTTTGGCATGATAAATGATCCCAGATACTCCTTACAGTTGGGAATCTCTGAATAACTCATTCAAATGCCTTTGGGAGGTAAAATGGTAACAGGGGAATCCTATCACATGTACCTGGAGGCTTTTCTGGTTCTGTAAGCTTCTTGCTATTCTTTTATAACATCCGCACGTGCATTGAGCTGTTTCTGTTAGCAGAAATGTATCTCTGCTACCTGGGAGCCACTTGGACTTCATGGATTCTGAGAGCTCTCTAACACAGGAATTGGAGATGCTCCATCTGCTGTAGAAGCTTCTGACTGAAGTGCTGCAGCTACAGGGCAAACCTGTAGACCTGCCAGCATGCTTCTGGAGCAGAACAAGTGCATCTTGGGTCATACCTGATCTGTAGAACAGGAACTTCCTTATACAGAAACAGACCTTTTTGGGTCTGAGTGGACAAATTTTTCCTGTGTCACAATACAAGCTTCCAGAAACAGGCTGCTCTGTACACAAAACTACTTCCCCCAAACTGCTTATCACTGCAGTGGAGAATAAAGTTTTAAGCTGACCTACAGAATTTGGGATGTAGTTTTTAAGTGGCATAGACTAAGCAAATGAGCAAATACACCAGAATAATTGATTTTTTAATTTTTTTTTTAATAATAGTGGGCTTTTGATTTATTCTAGGAAACCTCATGCACTATCCCTCCATAGCTTGTTCTGAGGTATTAATAACTGAGTGTGACGTGAGTATTGCTCCCCAAATTCTGTGTGCTTTGGTAGCCACAAAGGATAGCTGAAACTAAATATCGTACTTAGACATTGTGTAAGACATTGCTGGTTAATGACATTTAGACCAACGAGATATAAGTGGCTGTTGTTTTGGATGACCCCTCCCAGGCTGTTATATCATGATCAATCAGGCCATAACACGAACACCTATCTAACCATTAGGAAAACAGAACTTAATTACTCACCTATTAGTCACAGTTTTTTAGGTGGAGTGAGCCGTTAGGAGGCCAAAGGCAATAAAGAATTGCTCATGCTGTTTGGATGTCAATAGCACAAATGTCATAGTGTCAGGCTGTGCAAGACCATGCAGGCCAGTGTGTGACCAGAGTATTTTTCTCAGGGAGGGGATCCTCAGCATTGCTGCCTTTGGGAGTTGGTTTCCACAGTGACGAAGCTGTCCTTCAGAACAGGCACAGGGAAGCTAACCCAGGGCATGGCCCTTTTTCTATACTGTCAAAAATGAAATGTTTGCTTAAAGATCCTTGTGAAGCTCATCACCCATGCTTTGGTATATTTACCTTTCAAACTGAGTCAGGAAATAAATTGCGACTGATATTTTGTTATGTATTGATTGATAGCCTCTATTGATTTCTATAACTGTCCTTGAGGCGATTCATGTCTGCACATTTTTAGATCATGGGATTCTGTTTAACTAGAAATTATTATGTTTGTTGGTTTTGTTTGGTTTTGTTTGTTTTGTTTTGTTTTGTTTTGTTTTCCCCAGACTTTAGTACCTTAACAGCCAAGCTATCTTTTATGGTGTGAATGGGTTTTTCAAGAACAACAGACATTATAGGAAGCTCATATCTCTGTAATCAATTTTCAAAGTATTTGCTTAGAAGTGTAATGCAGTGCAAAACCAATAACCATCATCATAATCATAAACCACAATATACTGAGGAAGAGTCCATCCATATAGACTGATGAGCTAGCAGCGATGGCTGCTGTAGTGATTGTTACCTTGATAGTCTTGCACAAGTGGTGTAGCTTACAACGAGGTTAATGCAATCATTTCTTAGTCCAAATGAATAGAAATTGGTGGACATTTGACTTATGGATTTACTTTCCCAGTGTGGTAAGAAAACAATTCTAAATACCTGTGGTCACTGCCGCATTTTCACCTTTTTAGACTAATTTAAAAAATCCCCACCTTTTCCATGAAAAATGCTGTGAGACGCACAAATGTCCTTATTGACTTCACGTAGGTCTATTGACTTGACCTTCCTGAATTCACGTTCATTAATGAGAGAAAAATAAAAAACTAGAAAATGTTAAGGTCTATTAAATGAGAGGTTGTGTGTAGATTACACAGCCAAATGAGGTTGTGTGTAGACTGAAGACTGAAACCCACAACTAGTGAGAAGTTAAAATCACTGGCAGAGCAACATTTGTCTGCAGAAAATTTTCAAATAAAACCCCTACTCTTTTTTATGGTTATAACCTGTACTAACATATAATAGAAAGATATAGATTCTCGTAGCTCAAAGGAAAGCTTTGTATTGTCACAGACCCTTGTGGAAAACAAAATTAGATAACTATTCAAATAGCAAATGAAAAATCAATTATCCCATGCTAATTAAATGATGAATTTCCTGATAATTTACTGCTTTTTATTTAAAAATAAATGTCTTCCAGGTCATTGGGCATAACTGAGAAACTCTATTACTGTAAAATGGTTCTGGGGAATTGTTTACTTTTTCAGGGGTCCAAGTCCTCTGGAACAAAGAAAAACAAAACAAAAACTACAAACAACAAACAAAACAAAACTAAACAACAGTCAGATGTCTGACTGTGCCAAGAGAAAAGGAAATGAGAATTTTCAGCATAAGTCTGTCCTGCATGCCCTCTGTGTAATGTCTTGACCATAAATGTAAGGAATAAATTATTTTTTCACAGACACTTTGCTCTTCGATCTACTGCTCTTAAACCAAACAAGAAAGTACGGTGAAATAAAAGTCTGATCCTAATATACTTTCATAAAATTGTGTAGTCTTACCCATGCTACAAGATTAATTGTGTAAATATACATGTTGTATATTCATTCAGACTCTAGGAATGTAAAAAACATCACTGCTCTCATCTTTCCTATGCAGCGCAGTGTAGAAACAAGCCAATACGACAAAATGCTATTAACAAATGACTCCATTTCCACAGAATTAGTATAACTAAGACCTTAGGTATTTTTGTTTATTTCCTGTTTCTAGGATTATCCAGTTCTAGAGCAGGAGGAGAGAAATTAATATCAAAACCAGCTCTTATGTTTTTATCCTCATTTTATTGATCCAGTATGTTTGTAGGATGAATTCTATTAAGCAGAAAAAGTCAAGGGATTTACAAAGGCATTCTTGGAAAAATCTCACCTTTTGACTAATAATTCATAGTCAGTTTACTGAAACAGTCATAAGAGATATGAATATTCCTTGGAGGAAGAACAAGAGAGGACCTTGAGCTTAAATTGTCATGAAGTCATGGTATTTATTAGAAGAAGATGTTATTACGTTTTGACAGTTTTCTCACTTCACAGAAGAGAAGGGAGATGAGCGAAAAAGGAGACAGGAAAAAGAGATGAAGAAGAAAGCAACTCATATGGGGAAGAAACAAATCCTTCTTTTTCACTGTTTAGTAATCTGACATAAGGGGCCTGGACAAGATGACCTCCTGATGTCCCTTTCACCCGTAACTATTCGGTGACTTTCTCTTTAAAAGTGAGGCACAGAAAAGGAGATTCATAGTTTTCATTTTATATAAAAAATTATTTTAAACTGATTTTTTTATTTATAATATATTGGTCTGATCAATAATTATTCCAGGTTAAAGACATGGGACACAGTTGAGGATACTGAAAATATTTCCGACTAGGGTATTTTCTGGAATGACTCAAACAGAAATATGAGTAGCCTACTATAATGTATTTTAATCTGTTTCAGAAACATCTGTGATTAGCTAGTCTTGGCTACTGGAACACAGAAGCCAGTGGTCTAAATCAATACAGCAATTTTATTAGGACCCTGCAATACAGAAGCAAGGAGAGAGCTGATGTCCTTCAGATTAGGTTACTTTTTGCATGTATTTAACTTCTTCCCTATCTCCTGACTATGACAAATTGTAGCACAGAGATGCTTATGCAAAGGTTTTAAAGATGACAGTGAAATAAACTAAATATATTTTGGTGCAACATGAGGAGGATAGAGCTCATAAAGGTATATTGTGCCTAAATTCCCACTTTTGTCGTGTCTAAATAACAGAGCAATAAGATAAGGGATGAACTGTGTTATTCTTGCAGGGACAAGAAAAGTCTCTTTTCTAAGTTCATACACATAGGCTTTCTTTTTCCTTTGCATCAGAGAACAGTGCAAGCTGGCTATTGAGAGGAGTTTGTGTGCACATGCTTATATTGTTTAATAAACAATGCTATATGGAGAGGAAGCTAGCAGCTAGCAGCTTTCTTTTTTTTCCCTTCTGTCCATAAATCTGCCACATCACTGAATCTGACAAAGTGAAACTCTCTAGCTTTCAGTTTGTTCATAACACTGTTGCCAAACTTCATAAAGATATTTTATGGCCTGTTGAAGTGCTAAGATGCTAGACTTCATGAAAAATGAAGTCCCTAAATGGACTGGAGCTATATCACTTGAGAAGTCTGAAAAATATCGCTGGGAGTCACAGCTATTAGTGACAGCACTGTGGAGAAATCTCACTCTGCTTATGACATAGCTCTGTTATAAATATCCAAGCACATGTTGCCACTAATGATGAGCAATTTTCACCCAGGCACCAAATTACGTTGTCAAGGTCCAGGCTACCTGGGTCATTAAAGTTTCCTTTGTATGGCAAAAACAGTAGTGGCAAGGGCTTTCGCACTGCCTTGGTCTGTATGAAAGGTAGGGTAGAGGGTACAGTTATACAACAGCACAAACTCATCAAAGCAGGAGCTGCTGTAGTCCCATGCTTTCCACAGCGCTCTCTCAGACATTTCTGGTTTTTTTTCGCTTGTACACATACTGGTTCTGCACCACCACACAATGAGCTGCTTCAGAAAGATACGATCAAAAGGTCAAATCACCTTTTTCATTAATTATCTTCTGAAATTTCCTTGTATGCAATCACATGAGCATCAGAACTTTGACAACAGAAGGGGTGAGAATGCACATTTGGAGAAGTGATACTGTGACAGTCCCAGTACATCGTACCTAAGCACTATAAACCTCACTAACAGTATCTCTGTTGCTATTTTGCAGTCTCATAATATCATGTCCATCAGTCCAAGTCAACCAGCACTGATTTCCACCCCTCCGTCCCCCAGGTACACATTGCCAACAAATAACCACAGCCAGAACTCCAACTTTGCAGGAAGTTCATTTAGAGTTCACCTCTTCAAGAACACACACAAAGCAAAAAATGCCTCTGCACTCAGACCTAGCAAAAGAATACACTCAACCAACAAAACAAAATGTATGTGTTCATTTATTTTTTTTCACTCAAATAGTTTTTTTGTTCGAGTCAGTCCTGCAGCGTGCACAAGTCTGATTCTTCTCTTACTTTTCTGTATGGACATTTCTACTCTAGGATGTAGATTCAGCCAAACCCAAATTTACCACTCAGCTAAAACCTGTTTTTCCACCCTTACCGTCCATTATTTCATGTAACTGGTTGAAGGCAACTTTGTTCTAGATTCCTCAGTAATTTGTCAAATAAGGCTCCCTAATGAGGTGATTCATTGCTGCTTTACCTGGGATTCAGGATGTGAGTTAGCAGCCACCCATGAGTCCTTTCACACATCCCTGCGGGGAGATCATCTGCCAAGTTTAGTGTCTTAGTTGTTTGGCCTGTAGCAAATTTCTTGGGAAGCTTGCTTTTGTCTGGCACAGACATTCTTATATTAAAATGAATAACTTTTTTTTTTCCTATTAATTTGATCTTGTTTTAAGAAGTCCTTTGTTTAAGAGGGGTTTTTTTTATGGTGGGGTGATCTTGACTGGTTGTAAGGTGCCCACAAACAGGCTCTATTGATCTCCATCAAGAGGACAGGTATGATGAAAAACTGGTGGGTCAAGATAAGGACAAGGACAGTAATCACTGTCATGGGCAAAACAGACTTGATGCGGGAAAGATTAATTTAACTTATTGCCAATTAATAACATAGTAGGATAATTAGAAATACAACCAAATCTAAACCCACTATGCCCCCACCTCCTCCCTTCTTCTGATCCATCTTGGAGCCAGCTGTAACTGAGTCTGTCCAACGTGGGGGCATCTTCTGGTGACTTCTCGCAGGGGTGAGGTCCTAACAGCCATGACAGCCTAAATGGGCATTGCCCGTGTACATCAGTCCTTGAAAACATCAGCTGATAAGGCGGTAAAGCCATAAGCAGGGGCAGACTTGAGGAGCAATAACATTCAAAGAAAACTTAAATCTAAAGGTCTATCAGGATTGCTACTGGCAGCTTCCACAGGGCACTGATGGTTGATGCAATGTATTCTCTGCATAGTTGAATGTTTAAGCAAGAAAAATGCTCACATAAGTAATGAGGTTTCAGGTGTCCAAGTTTCTAAGCACAGTCATGTGTAGAGAATTTTGCAGTACTTTAAGCTCAAGGCAGCAGTGGCTATGACTATATGCCCATGCAACTGGGAGCACTTCACAACAACATTGCAACTCTCACTCAAGCATGGTAGTGAAAATGTTTCTCCACCACTGCTGTCTGTCTGCCAGTCAGAGGACCAAAAGAAATAGTCACACTATGAATTAGGCTTCTCAGAGGTTTTCATTTACCTTCTAGGGGTATGTTCTTTTATTTTCTCTCTTCTGTCATCACCAACTTTTTATTTTCACTAGACTAGCCATCACATCAATATTTGAAAATTCAGATTCTTTGGAGCAGCTGTGTTAACTTGGCTCATACCAATGGCTGAGTTATGAGGGATACTTTGTAGATGACAGATCAAAGAGGAGCAAACAGTGAGGATATTTTGTTCATATTTATTTTTTCTGTCTGACTTGACTTCCAAAGTCCTCTTATTTCCTCTTTTGTTTCCTGCTGCTTAGGTTTCACTCTGCAAATATCAATGTATCATAGAATCTGTCCATATTTGATGTTTCCCTTACAGTAAGAGAAATAAAATTACTCTTCAACCTCAAACTTTTGAACTGGCTTGTATGAAGCTACATGCAGTGCTTTTGACTTGTATTTTTCTTCAGTGGGACAGAAGTTCCTTGGGTTTCTTGTACTTGCTCTCCTCCTAGGGTTTAAAACCTACTTCGTATGTATTAGGCTTTCCTTCTCATCACACTTGATTTTTGTGTGAGGATTTATCCCCATTTCCCCCCTTTTAATTACTATTTTAATGGAATATTTATACTGAAATTGAATGTAATTATTCTGCTGTTTTCTATTAACTCATTCCTTAAGCTGATTTCAGCTGTTCCAAATTGGATTAAAAAACTGAAAGAAATATCAGCTGTCATGCTTCCAGGCATTTGGTGACTTTGCGGGATTAGGAATACACTTATCTAATAAGTGTGGGGGTTTTTTTTCCGTAAAACTGTCTGATACATCAGTTCAAAACTTACCTGGAAGCAGCTACTATTAGGCAACGTTGAAAAGAGGATAACCACACTTCATATACCATTGATATTATCAGCATCACAAATCCCCTCTTCTATGACTCTGCTTCTTGTGCCTGTTCTGTTTCACATCACAGCTGTACAGGTCTTCATTTACAATTGTACTCTATGTATATTTGAGAAAATCACCTGCTTTAAACTTGTTTTTTTGATTTCTTAAATTTGGTGTCAGATAGTAAGCAGAAAACAGTCTTCTCTTAAGATAGCTCTGAAACAGAGAAGAAAATCAAGAAACATTAACCCCGACAGTGAAAGGGTATTTAAAAATTTGTTATAATGATAAGGCACACTGCAGCAGTTGGTATAATGTTCATTATCCAGTGTAGAGAGTGATCTGCATTCATTAATATATTTACAGGTTCATATTCCAGCAGCTCTATGAGCTGGGAAAGTTAATGTACAAATGAAACAATAAAAATATCTATTTAGAAGAAATCCTGTTAAGGGTTAGGTGAGAAACAAAACAACTTGAAGGAAGGTAGTATGATTTTTAATATTAATTTTAACTGTTTGTGTCTAAGCTGCAGCATTACATGTGCTCAAAGGGACTTTTTACTGAATAGAAATGGAGACAGTTATCGATGGTGATTATCGGCAGTAACAGTAATCAAAGTCAATTATTACACTCTTATGATGAAATTGGGAATCTGGTGATCGTAGAGGGAGAGGTGGTGTAGCCTCTAAAATAAATAAAGACAAGACAAAGTATTGGAACCAGCAGAGTGTCTCTATCTGCATTAGGTACCAACACAGACTCAGCACTACAGAAAGACTGGGCCACCATGGCAATGACATTTTTATTTTTTCTGCCTCCAGCCTTTCTCTTCTTCTCCCGTCCCCCCGTCACCTTAAGCTGGCGAGCAAAGGAAGGGCTTCGATGACCTTGATATACTTCTCTATCTCTTCTTCGGAGATGAGAACAGATCTTATAAAGTTCACATGTGCATATTAAGCCAATAACCATCTGCTGCAATTATGAACAGTGTGGTGGTGAAGTTTAACATTTGGAGAGGAGGTCTGAAGGTCAGCTGTGCTTCAACTGTAGTGAAGTATCTCAGGTTGACTTGAATAAGTGAAAAATAACAGCAATAAATGAGCAGCTAATTTTTTAAGTGGGTTAGCTTGTAGGGTATTTAAGATCAGGGATAGCACCAGAGGATGGTATGCTCATATCTCAGATATAACAGGAATTAGAGCATTCTTAATATCCTCAGGATGCTGAACTAGCTTCTTGACAGTTGTTTGTTTTTTCCTTCTTTTTAAATTGTGATGGTGTGGGAAGAGTAGACTCGTACATTGGCATGCATTTGCTGTGTTTTGAGCAGAACTCTGTTATTTGGAACCCATCTCTCCCTTCCCTGCGTGAGGAGATGGAATACATTAAGTAGAAGTGCTTCTGGTGGGCTGTGGAAACAAGCAGCTCTCCAGAATACGAGTGCCTGCTGTGTAAACTCTGCATGTTTATGATTCATATTTTAGTATTCTGTGAAAGCATGCATCTAGGTAGATCTGTGGGCTTCAAATATTTGTTTTCTTTATTTAGTTGCTCATTGCCTAGGTGGTAACGAGTTTTTGTGAAGTTTCAAAGCTGAGAGGTGCCCCCGCATGTTTTTTCTAGAAGCCATAATTATGATAATGAAGTACATTATGAGAATGTTTCAGTTACTTAGATTAAAAGGGTATTGAGAATTAGAAAGGCCAAACCCTGTTTGGCCAGGGTTTTCTGTGTGTAATGTGACTGTTTAGTGTATCCACTCCATTTTGGCAGATGAGGGGAAAGTAAGCCTAGCTCCATCATGACCTGAGAAGCACTTCTTTTAAAGTGTTCTGTGCTCTTGTGAACAGGCAATCAAAGTCTGGGCATGCAGCCCAGGGACTCCGGGGGATGGTGAAAAGTGCTATAAGTCCAAACAAGTGAAAGAATGATTTAGTACAGTGTTTAGACTCATCCTGTTGCACGCCCAGTACTAGAAGGAAACAGTTAGGCATGAAGAAGGGGCAATGTATAGCAGGTCATTATCCTGAATGGTTTTTAAGTACCAAAAGTACGGTAGGGGAACTAATACTGCTGCAGTAGCTTTTCGGTCTTGCCAATAGTGTTCACTGACATGGTGTGAAGGAGCAGAGAAAGGTGGAGGGCTTGAAGCAACAGCCTCCCCTATAATTTGTAGCAAATGTTTCTTTTACAAAATGGAATACTTAGAAATTAGTACTGACTTTACTTAAGTGTTATTAAAACCTACTAAAGTTCACTGGAAAATATTATGACTGAAAATGCCCTTTTATTTTTTTTCCTGGGGGGTGGGGAAAGGTGTGAGGAAGAGATTGTTGTTTGAATTGTTACCCCAGTCCTCCCAATGCCCATTGAACTTGGACTCAGCTCCTGACGTCTTCATAAATCAGGACAATCACAGATTGTTAATAACTTCTAAGTATTGTTTTTATATGGGTTTGCCACTTGGTCGTTCAATGAGTGAGATTCTGCAGATGTTGTTTCTTCTTTTGCTTTTATTTACTTACATACGGAACTGTTTAAATATGACTCTATATGAAGTGTTTTATCTGGGACTTAGAGAACTTTTGATACTTTTAAATTAATGGCTTTCCAACAGTGCCCTTCTAGAAACTTGATTCAGTTCAACTCAAGAAATGGAGTTACTCAATTGTTTCATGTGCCTTCAAATCCAAAAATAGAAAAATATCTTAAATTTCTGATTATGTAAAAAGTGTACTTGAAATAAACTTTTAATACAAAATGAGAAAATGCATCCATAAATCTTATTATATGCTGTTTGTTCAGTACTGAACCATACTTGCAGTCTTATTTTATATCTTAATGAATGATTCTGTGTGGTTTTAAGTTTCCCTCTAAAAAAAAAAGCAAATACGACCCCCCCAAAACTTTTAAGTACTTGACACTTCTGCACATTTTCAGAAGTCCTTTTCAAACCATGATTTAAAGGCAGCACAGACATTCATCTGGGCTATTTTATGTTTACGAAATTATTTAATTCTCAGTGGGTCCTGTTCCGGTCTTTTATAGGTTGTAGATGGTCTTAGTTCTGATGTGAAGAGTAAATGAGATAGTCAGACTCTAAGTTCTAAGGATATAACTTGGAAAACATTGCTTAGTTTATTAATATTGGTTTTTTAGTGCTTTTGTAATGGGTTCCAACTCTGTCACAATCCATAGCAAAGACTTCCTAATAATTAGTTGCAGCTGTTAAGATTTCATTGCTTGCTTCTTTACTGAATATTCATTTCTGTCTCAGCTGAGGTCTTTGTGTTGATCTCAAGGGAAGGAAGCTTTCAGGCCATTACTTCATAGTTTTTATTTCTTTCAGTATAAAGATTTAGGGCCTAATGCCAAAATAATGCTCCATGAATCCTCATGAGGATATTTTACTCTGCTGGTCCCTCCCACAGCTGTGCTACTTTTGCACATTAATTTGCTGTGTGCATTTAAACTGATCAAATACTGTATTAGCTCTGGAGGAGACTGTGGACTGGTCCAGTCCTGGAACTGAATCATAGCTGTGTTTGACAGCTCTGCCCTGTTCTGTCTCAGCACCAAGATACTCACCCATTTAAATAAATAAATAAATAAAACCATCTGTGTAATAATCAAATTAAGATTAAATTAAGAGGTAAATGTTAATTTATATGAGTAATAAATATTACTCTGACATTCCATGTTTAACGTTAAGTAGTGGCTTATGTTATCTGGAGTTTAGAAGAAGAGGAAAAAGGAGGGTCAATCTGTTAAATCTACTAACTGGCACTAGGTTATATGTTTGACTTCAATCCCATAGAAATGGTAACAACTTTTCTGCAGTCCTCACAGGTGTACCACTGGCTTATGTGAGTACCTGATGGTATGTATCATGAATAGTTATACAGCTTTTCTAGAAGAGCAAGCTGCTGTATTGATTACAAATGAACTACTGCACTTTAAATTATACTCTAGCTGTGTAAACCAACAGGTGTGGGTGGACTGAGGCTGAGACAACTGCTAACTTTTACAGTTCTGAGGATTTGGTATTTCTTCTGCTGCGGTGGGGTGTTTGTCTTCGTATAAAAGGGAGCAAGAGTCAGCTGAAATAATGCAATGAACTATTTGTACATGGTCAGTCTACTATTTAATGGTAAATTTAACTCACTGAATTGTTTCTGAAAGACTGCAGCTGCAACTTCTCAAGTAACCTGGGGGCAATGATCATTGTTAGAAGAGTTAAAAAGGTAACAGACTTAAAACGTATTCCGTAATATTTACACTTCCCTGCTTTGTGATTCTGTAAGTATTAAATGAGTGACATCTTACCCTTCTCAAAATGCCCATTTTGCACTTCTCAAAGTGTTGCAGTTACTCTGAGCAGAGAAATCCATGTGTGTCTTTTAGCTGTGACTTCAGTGATGTCTACAATGATTAACTGTAGGATTGTCCCTTTTGTAAACAGGCCAGCTTCTTCCAAGCTTGTGTTGGCTTCTGATACTGACCTACATGCTTTTGTATAGAATGATTAATAATAATAATAACAGTGTTCTTCACAAGTCCTTCAAAACTGTGCTTTGTAGTTGGCATATGGTGTTTCTTAACTAGCCTATGTTCTAATTAGCTGTTTCAGTGCTTGAAAACATATGTATATTTTTTTATTCAGCTGTAAGTTGCCCCTTGGACTTCAGATTGCTGAAGTTCTTTAGGAAGCATCCATTGCCATTCTGCTAGTGCTGTCTTGGAGGAAAACCTGTAGGTAACTTGAATGCCATACGAAACATACATCAGAAATATAACCTGGTGGGTTTTTCCTGTTCAAATTAACGGATAAACCCTCCTAGTAGTAAAAAAATAGCATGTAAATTGGATATTGTCTAGTGCCATAAGGCTTTCTGCTTGTTTTAGCATCTGACTGGAAATGTTTGGTGGGGAGAGGTGAATCTTCTGCATATTTTCTGTACACTTGTGAAAAAACTGAACAGGAAGTAAAAAGCTCTATAGGTCATCCCAATCAGGAGTCAGACCTTGAAAGTTTACCACCTTCATGAATTATGTGTGTGCTCTGTTTAATATGGGACTAGAAAAAGGGACTAGTGTAAGGCAGAACTGCAGTTTTGCCTGATTTCCAAAACTCAAAATACTACATATTCTCAAGTTTTGAAACTTTAAACTGCTGCTTTCCAGAAGTTTCAGCTTTCAGGTATTTCCTTTCAATCATGAAACCTAAAAACATCAGTAAGATACTCAGTTAAAAAAGCTGTGATTGTCAATGGCTCATGAAGGGAGGAAAACGTAAATAATCCAAATGTCATAATTTTCCAATAAACTGCATGTATCTAGTATTCTGTGATTTGAGTATTTCTGAGTAACAAACTTCTGACAATTGTGGTTAGTGTATTTTTTTTAATAAATGTTACTCATCTTTCTATCTTTCCATCTATTTCAATTGCACTTTAGTAACATGGTCAGAGATGGAAAATGAAAATAGTTAACTAATTTCGGAGGCGAATTCTTCAGTTCATTTTCAGCCTTAGTCATGTTATCTATTCCTTTGAAGCTTTCCTTACTTATTATCACAGTGATAGATATTAAAACCAAAACAAAATAAACCCCAAAACAAGCAAACAAAACCAGAACAAACCACAGCAAAACCAAACGAAAACAAAACCCCACATCTGAAACCCCATTGTAGTTCTGTAGAAAAACTGCTGCTTTATTAAGTATTAAGCTATTTGTATATGTGGGGATGGGATGTGGAAGAATTTTCTTCAGAAAGAAGTCCTGCAAGTCATGCATATCAATTCTCAGTTCTGTAACTACAGTTGTCACTAATTCCTCCGTTCTCATAAACCAAAATCACACCGATATATCAGTTGGGTTTTACTACTTTTCTTTTTATTCCAGAACTACCAGGAGCAATGATATGGGCATTGTAAAGCAGCATCTTTTTCAGCTTGTTGAATCTGATACTTGAACTTTCTGCAAACTTAAACTCAAGTTCTGATAATAGCTACTCTTTAGCTATTCTTTTAAAAATCTACTGTAAGAACTATTTTTATGAGCATTGAAATGTTCACTGGAGACAGGATTCTGAGGTTATGGTCAAGAACAAAAAGACAATCCATAATTTTCAAAAGTTCTGTTAGATCAAGTTGTATACAAATGCTTTTTTCCTTTGGGGAGGACATCTGAACCTTTTTACCCTTATCAGAAATGAGCTTGCAATGTATCTTTCCAAGAGAGAAGTTGTCTGGTGTTCTTAGGATAATCTAAATCTGCTAATAAAAGCATAATTACCCAGTGTTCATCTTTGATTACTTAGTTAGGAAAATATTTGGATTTTTCTTCCTTTTGTATTATTTTTTTTTTCTTTGTCAGCAGTCAGTGCTGCAGACATCAATTATAACATTTGTCTCCAGAAACTGGAACAACATCATGTTTGCCCATGCTAGACATGTTATACTAGATATGAGATTGCTATCTCTGCCAGCAAGCCTTACTGTCTTGGAGGCTGCTTCCTTGATTTATCCCGAGCTGGCTGCTCTGAAAAGAGCTTCCTTGTGCAAGGTTTGATCCTCTCTGGAATCCTCTTGATTTATAAAGAAGGCAGAGAGATGGGAAGAAACTGTATACTGGTAATGCCGATATTGCAAATTTCTGCTGAGTTTATGCTAAACCTAAACAGGGAAGCCATAGATCCCACAGAGGCAGGTGGCCACTGAAATACGTAATGACAGCAGTCTGCTGAACTGCTGAGTATACGTGTCAGTAGCTCAGAGCTATTCAATGCTCTTTTTGTGAATATTGTGCTGGGTTTGTCTAAACCTCTGAAATAAGATTTCATTAAGACTCCCTAGAACAAAAAGTTTGATAGTTCTGGTCCTGTTCATGAGAGAAAACTTCATAAACTAGTAAAGTTAACTGAGAACAATTCTCCCTTTAGGGTCCTGTGCTCGTTCACCTGCTAAGACTTTAACTGCAATTCCATCTTCTCTTTTACAGAAAATGCTCAAAGAATCCCCGAACAAAACAAAACAAAAAAATCACAACACATTGATTCTGTCTAGGTTTCATTGTATCATTTTGCTTATAATGTTTTTACTAGGACAATGGGAATAAGTATATAATAATTATTCATATTTGGAAGCCTTACTAACTTTGTTTCTGTGTCTTTGCTCCTATTTTGTAGCAATATATACAAAGTGAATATTTACCTTCCAAAACCTGAAAAAAAAGAATGCTGTGAAATCAGATTCTAATCAGCATTTAAGAGATTAAAGTACTCGTGTCTATTTTTTATTGTGATCATCCATTCTGAAATGGAGCAAGTACACAAAGACATTTTCTTTGAAGTATTTTGAAGTTGGAAATGGTGCTGGAAGAAAATATTTCGAAGAAGTATACTGAGCTTTCCTGCAGTGCCTGATACTTCTGCATGCTGTCATTAGAAAATGGATACATTACAACTTCTGAAAGATAGTTGTTCAACCAAATAAATGTGCAGTCAGATGTGGAACTTGAGAAAGTAGATGTCAATCTTTTGCTCTCATTATGATATTTGGAATAATAACAACAAATCTTTGAAGCAATGCTCTCATCATGATGCTTGGAATAATAATGGTAATTGAGTTCAGAGTTGGATTTAGGTGTCTTCTAAAGTAAATGTAGTGTCTATCATAAAATGACAATTACTGGAGTCTTCATGCGAGCTTTTCTGTTTCTTTCTGCAAATTAAAATATAAATAGCAGATAAATTGGTGTATTTTGTTTAAGCAGCACTTGAAATCAAATGAAATGAGGTTTTATGTGGAATATGTATGAATCTTCACTTCTAAATACAATAGATTTTAATCTATTAAGATTTTTAAACCAGCCTAGGAAAGGGCACAGTTACAGTGCTGGAAGGAATGCAAAGTTAGAAACTTCAGAGATTTTGCATAACAAATATTATACCCAGATGCAGAGAATATGAAAGTTTGGTGGCATGGTGGTAAATTCTAGACCTCTTAGTGAGAAAAGCTTCCTTAATTATTCAAACCAAATGTTTGTGGGAAAAAAAGAATGATATTTTAAGCTGTTTATCCTTTTACAAAATAAAAATATGATGAAGACCAATGGTTAGCTGTAGATTAAAAACCTAGTATACTTCATAACTGAAAATTTCATCCATAATCTGTCTTTACTTACTCAAAAACAATAAGCACCGCAGAATGGTAAAAATAAGTGCTATTTACCTATAATATAAGAAAGGAAATGTATTAGTTTTATCTAGAGAACTGGATAAAAGCTTTTGTTGTATTTTATGTTATATGCAATTATATTTATATTTAAAATATTTTATTTTAAAAAACTGTATTCTAATCTACTAAATGCAGCTGCTGCTCTGTCAGCTTTGGTACTGTGCCCCCTTAGCGTCACGTTTAGGTGACCCCCTTGAAGGTTACGAGACTGTCCTTTATTTTACTTCTTAAGGGCAAATTCTGCCTTCAAAACATGTACTGGATTCCAGATGCTGAAGTGTGTCTGAGGGCATAATTTCTGCCTTAAGTGTTTGTCATTGGAACTACATATTTAAAACCTGGGAGGAATTCTGCTTTCAGTTACAATCATGTAGCTAAATTTAGTCCAGGAGGGCACATTAGGAATACAGATGCTTTTTAAAAGTCTGCTTCAGAAAAGTGCCTTTTGTTGTTCCTTTCATTATTTTGCTGTGCTGGGAGATAAACTAGATGTGACATGTACCAGTTTTAGACAAAGAATAAAACCTGATGACATTTAGAAAAGACTCTACAGAAACTTTGGGACTCTGAAAATGCATCTTAAAATCTGCCATCAAAATAGACAAGTTAACTTTTCCAAACTAACATTGTTCTCTGTCAGTTATTTTAATCTCAAAAGGTTAATCTGCAGTCCTTTTATCTGACTTCTGTTCTATAAGAACCTTTTCTTTGTAGTTGTATATAATGTATGATTTCAAGAGTCCGTATAGGACAACTCAAGGTCCCTCTCTCCAAATCATTTGCATCCTTCTCAAAGAAAAATATTATTTTCTTCCTTTTTCCTTCCTGCTCCCAGAAAGCAATGGGACAGAACAAGCTGCATCTAAAAAGACATCGAATCTGCCTTTTTGTTTGTTTGTTTGTTTGTTTTTCCACCCAAAAATTTAAAACCCAGTGGGAGCTTCACCTAGTAGGAATTACACTTCCAAAATTTCTTTCATAAGTTACGGTATGTTGCTCTTAAAGCAATGTAATCACAGGTTTCATGTACTCAAAGCTCTTGAGTGTCAAAGCATTCAAAAATATGAGGTTTGTTCTCAATGAAAGGCTGAGTATTTTATCACCCGAGGTTTATGTATTTATGTAAAAAATGGCTAAATGCATGGAAAGATATGAGCAAATGGTTACCAATAGACCTATGCGGTCAGTGATCAGAGTAACATTTAAAGACTGATTAGGTAGTAACCTTGGGAATTGAGATGGCTGGTTTTATCACAGTGATATTTTGCTGTAATTGTGATGGCATAAGGATGTGGGTAAGAGAACCTGAGCTTTCAACATGAAATTTAACCCATTTCCGTGTCAGGTTAGGACCAGCAACTGCTGGCAGTGTGGAAATGGAAAGCAAGAAACATTTGTCTTGTTCAGCCACAATGAATCTCAAAGTTCAGTTTGATGTTTGAATAAAGGTTAAGGCAGTGCTTTAAATGGTAGTTTATAAAATGAAGTTCACACTTAGGAACAATATTTAAGAAGAAACATTTACTTCCATTTATGCCCTCTCTGGCTGCTTTATACAAAGATGCATCTAGAGTGCAATAAACCACAGTAATGTGATGCTTTCCAGGATTAAGAGAGGCCACAGGCAACAAAACAATTAAGGGTGAGTCTTGCTGACAGGACGAGACTGGATGCAGAGGCATTGGTCAAGCCTCATACAGTTCTGGCGGAACCACAGGAGTAGAACTACAGCTCGTACTCTTCCATATTCTAGAGTATTTCTATATTAATTTTCTTCTACTAAAATGGTTAAAACATTAAAAGTTTCTTAACTTTTGTGGATTTGTTTTTGTGTGTACATATTTTGTAAATAAGTGTGCATATAATGCCTTTTTAAACTTTTTTTCAGGATACTATTTGTCCAAATTTAAATAGCAAGTCAATGTTTCTTCTTAAGGCAGCCAAGACTGACCTTTTGAAATATGTTCAAATGAGGGAAAATAGCTATTGAGTAGAAATGTGTTGTGACATAGCTGTCATATATGAAATCTACTATCACTTAATTGAAATGAAAATAAGTTTAGTAGAAAATGTGTAGAATAAATGAAGATACAGACCGTTTAAATCCTCATACTTGCAGAATGTGAAAACACATAGATTTTACATAGTATAAATAGATCAGTCACCAGAGATAGGGAAGGGTTGATAACGACAAAGCATCAACTGCCAAGAAAGAGGAAATCTGAATGCAGTTAGTGAATATTAACACTCTACCTCCATTTGTTCAAGGCCAGCCCTGCAGGATGTGCTCCTGGGAATGGTCCTGTTCTCACTAATTTCAGTGAAACAACCAATGGCTACAGGACTCAGATCTTAGGAAAGAATTCTTTGATCAAGAGGTCTGAGAGGTTTTTAGGAGATCAAAGTGGAAAAGTTTTAACTCAACCGTGTGATGTGCATTTTGAATCAAAATGCACTAATTCTCTTTTTTGACAACAAAAAGAGAAGTCACGATGAAGTGAGGAGATGAAGGGAAAATAGGGAGCTTCATATTTTTGAAATAATATTAGCTTTCATAGTGACCACTTGACGTCAAAAAAGAATGCTATAAATAGTTCCATGGAAGGATTACATAAAGATGAATTGAAGTGAGAATAAAGGCTTGACTTTCATTGCTGCACAAAATCAAGTTGTCCAATGAGGAGAGTTGGTACAAGTATAATCACAAATTTTATCTATGATCCATTTGAAATTTGTTTCTGGACATCTGCTTTAATCTACTCGTTTAGTAATTCTACCTTATTATTATGTTTTTTAAACAGAGAGCAAAATTTGGATGCTTGGGAAATGCAATAAACAAAAATATACAGGTGAGGTTGAATTTATAATATTCCTTGAAGATGTGGACGACAGTATGGAAGTTATAAATATTCCAAATAAAAATTATATAGTAGTTTGCAATCCTGAACTTGGTTTATTATTTGCAGCATCTCTAGAAAAATTCCAGTAACTGTGCTGGTTTGATTGAAAATGAGTTAATTTTCTTCGCGCAGTTAGAAACCTTTCCTTTTCATAGCTAGCACAGTCATTATTTGGATTTAGTTTGAGAACAAGAGATAACTCTGTCCTGGGGTGTTAATGTTTTAAATTGCTCTGGTCTGAGAGCCAAGGACACTCTGAGCACTCTGCCCAGAGGTGTGAGGCATTGAGGAAGGGGGTAACGGATGGGGCAGAGCTTGACTGACATCCAGACTGATCAATAAGAGTATTCCATCCCACTAGCATCATGCTTCATATTTGAGAAGAGAAGGGCCCTTCTGCTCTCCCCCTCTCTTGGGCATCCTTGCTCTTGCTCTCGGGCACTCGCTTTCTCAAGCTGGAGGAGTTTGGTTCAGGGTGTTTAGCCCAGGATTTTGCCATTTTGCAGAGGCCTCTGAGCCTTTCTTCCTTTGTCTTCTCTTTTCTATCTCTGGTATCAGCTTTGGGACCAGGTGCCGTTTCCTGGGACTGGCTGCTCAGCATGTTCGTGAGGAATTGCCTTGAGTATCTTTTATTTCTGTTATATACATATATTTACTAGTATTGTATTAGTATTTTGTTATTTTATTAAACTGTGTCTATCTCAATCCAAGTTTCTCCCTTTCCTTCTGATTCTCTCCCCTGTTGAAGGGGGGGCGGGGAGGGTGAATGAGCAGCTATCATGGTTGTATTGCTAGGTCGGGTTAAACCACAACTGTAACCTGCTAAAAATCACATTAATTTTTTTAATGAGGTTGAAGAAAAATTATCATAATTCGAAGTTCCTTTTTCCTCTGACTAAAACAGCCCAGTTAAAACTATGTGCTTTATGACATGCTTTGTTTTTGTTTCATAAAAATAGCCAATAATCTGGTTTATTTTGAACTCTGCATGTACTTAGCCTCAATGCATGTATTCAGGACTAGTGCACTAGCATCTTAGATAGTATCTAAATGTAAAGACCAATGTAAATCTACAGTCCAAAGCCATGAAACTGGTAGTTAACAGTGCAAAGAAGCCACTGTCATAACTCCTGAAGACCTTAATTCAAACATAATGCATCTGCACGAGTACCTGACAAAAAAAGAAAATACAATAAACTCTTTTCAGCCTACCGCAACAATATGCACATTTAGATGTTTGGGAGTGAGCAGTTTCTTGAGGGTGGGATTTTTTTCAAATATAAGTAGCAGATTCTGGAAACTAATGGAACAGACTCAGATTTGCCTCAAGTCAACACTTTATCAGCCTATTTGGGGAGGGGCTGCTACTGACACATGGGTACTGACTAAAAATTATGCAGCTCATAAAATCTCTGTCCTGCTTTTTAAATGGAGCAGGTCGTGTTTACTCTGCCACGAATTCTAATTTGACACTAAATTATGTTAATCTGTTTTTGGGAATGTGGGCCAAACCGTTATGTGCCAAATCCTGGCCTTCGTAGAAGCACAAAAGTAAAGCAAGCAAATGATGTGATGAACCCTGCACTGCAATTCTCCCTTTCCCTGCACCACAACAACAAACATTAGAGTCACTGCAAGTTTCAGAATATTTGGTTGGAGGGGAAAAGGGCCTTTACTCACATTAAAATGTAAATTATACTATGTTTAGTGAGGAGATGTCTTCTTGGTAATAGTTCCAGTGATTTCTGTGTTGTTTCCATATTCTGTCAACTCATTGCAAAGAGTTCAGCCTTGGTAGCTTGGTATTAGCCCTGATCCATAAAAGTAAAGAGTTGATCACTCCATACAAACTTGATAAACAGCCAGATCCCTTGGCAGCTGATGAATGGCAGAGGAAAATTTTGCCTGAAGCTGAAAATGAGGAAAGTAAGTTTGAACATCTGACACCTAAATCCTAATAAGTGAATACTATTTATAATTATATCTAATATTACCATTATATATTGACAATATTTTAAACTCTGGAGTTTTCATATCAAGTAGTAGTACTTCTTCCTTCACTACAGCATCCTGCTTCCACCAGTTTTTGTAGTGATCATTTTCTCTACTGATGCATAATACTAGGTGGTCCTTGAACTGTGCAAGGATATTGGTAGAAACTGGCTTTCATAAAGAGATGTTCTACCAAACTGTGTGATAGATATATTCTTGACTATGTTTATGTACAAAAATTTAGAGCAAAATGAAAGACCATTAGTAATGTGAAACTTTTGACAATAAGGCATCGTCCGGCTGAAAGTAAAATTTGTATTGAAAGACAAGGTTAAGAGACTCCAAAAAGAATGTATTAACTGATGAATCTGGATTCTCTCTGTTTTTGTTTTTTTTTTTCCCCCCAAATAAAAGCAAAACTGCTTGGTTTTTGTAGTTTTTGTTACTTGTTGTGAAGTGTGGATGGTGGACTCACTAGAAAAAAAAAAAGGTTTTCTCCAAACTACGTTTGATCAACAGCATATGTGGGTTTGCACCTTCCTGTCTGGAAGGTCAACATTGACAATGTAGCTCCGCTCTATGGTCTCTGGATATACAGTTTTATAGAAGTCCTCCCTTTTACACTTTGTATAATGTCCAAGTGCTACAGAAAACATGAGCTACCAATAAGAGGCAGTGTATGTTCATGGGCAGGAATACAATGAAAATAATAAGAGCCATGTAATTTGATTACGTTGCAGTTTACACTTATGCTAAGGCCAAGGAGGAAACTGTGAAGATGATAACTGCTTAAGAGGGCCCATGAGATCAGGCAAAACTTTGACAGGAGAAATCAAAAGCGTGCAGTCCAGTGAAGAATTAAACTACTGGGAGTAATAATATGGGCTGATGCACTCAATATAGCAGTAATGCCCTCCGAGAAGGGTAGGAAATAATTCAGTTCCTCTAGGCTGCACAGAAGCTAAATACAGTATGACAAGAAATAGTAGCAGTACTCATTATGTCTGATTGCTAATTACCCCTTTGAATGATTCGGTTATGCCTGCTACTAGATAATTAGTTTAGTAATTTATGGCTGCAGCACAAACTAGTATTTTAATTTTCACTGCACAGTTTTCACAACACCTACAGTTCAGATAATATGTCCCTTTTTATTCAATTTCAAATTGCGTTTTTGATAGCCGATGGAGGAGAAAAAAACAAGCAATTCTTTCAATTTCTTAGCATAGCTTTAATGTTAAATTACATATTTTTATGTAATTTTATTCAAATGAAAACTATATAAATATAGAAAACAACTTTTCCTGGGCTCTTAACGTGGTTTCTTTATAGATTTGGGAACTGATCCTAGAAACACTTGCACAGGAATATTTGCTGTGGTAAAGCTATTTGTTGCCTCTGCTCAGACTGGGATGAAACTACTCCTGTGTATGACTGTTGCCAGGATTAGACCCTTGGAATAAAATAAGTTTATTTTTTGCATTGTTTTTGTGATTTCACAGTTATTTCTGCACTCCTCGATTATTTTGTTTACAGGGATTGATTCTTCTGTGTAAGGAAGGTACAGACTGCAATAAGTGATATTTAGAGTGCTGCTGGTAGTGTATTGGTTGGTGGGATTTAAAAGGTTCAGCAGTTTTTGGGAACAGCTTTATATTTCTTATAAAATCAACTACTTCTTAGTTCACTCAAGCATGAAAGCTAATTCTGAAAGGTATTCTAAGATATATGTTTGGTAATCTGTGAGCTGTGTTGTTTTTCTAATAAAACTACCACATGGTATTTTGGACTGCCAACAGAAGATGTGTGTCTGAGAACCACTGTGGATCAAGGTCGTATTTTAATTATTTGCAAAGTGTTTTAAATCTCAATCTCACCTTGCTGGTTTAACCAAAATACTTTGTCATTATGTGACTCTATGTGATTCATGTGACTGTTTCCTCCCTTCCTATGAACAGACCTCCTGAGTTTGATTCACACCATCTATGTGATCTGGAAGTTCATTTTGTTCATATTTCAAAAAGTGTAGTAAAATCTTTCATATAGACAGGACACAGTCTGATCCTTTAAAACAAATAAATAAACAAACAAAACCACCAACCAACCAACAAAAAAAAAAACCCACCACATTTCTAAACTCTTTTTCCCTTATGTCACTGGAGAGACATACTCTGGTATTGCCTAGAGACTAGTTAAAATGAGGCTTTCCTGTGTGGAGCAGTTCCTAAAGTAACAGGTAGTTTGCCCAAGACACTTTCAATCTAAATAGACTACATAAGTATAAGGTTTGTTTTTAGGTGAGGAAGGGACAGTAACTGAGTCACAGGGAAACTTTATGACTTGTTCAACGGTGTGTAACACAGCAGCAGCAAAGGTTGTGTGGGTAACATGGCATGCAGAGTAAATGGAGGGAGGGAGCAAACAGCCAACTAAATGAGCAAAGAAAATCTATTTCAATGTTTACCAGATACAGCTTCGCATGTCTGAAACCTCTGCTTTTTTTGGACACCTCAGCAATCTTTGTTTGCTGTTGCTCCCTCTCCTGTTGCAGTTGCCTTAGTTATAAGTAAACCACTGATGCTTCACTGCAGAAGACACAGCTTTTCCTACTTTTCCTTCTGTCTGTCTCTCTTTTTTCCACTCACCATTTTTGTTTCTCTACCAAGATAGCCAGACTGAACCAAGCAATTTTGCTTTTAAATTTCCTATTAATCTCCATACTAGCTAAGGAATGGGTATAGAGAGAAATGAAAGATGGCTCTGTAGGATACACCTCTTTTCAAAGCGTGCAACAATTTGTATGCTTCTCCCAGCCTTGAAGGAATCGTCAAATCTTTCTTGTCCCCAGTGATGTTATATTTCAATAGCATTTTGTTGTCCTTTGGAGGTGGATTTCAGGGTCAGCCCTCTTCTTTTGAGGAACAGAGCAATGTTGGTTAACCTCCAAGGGCAATCTGGGAAAGACATCCTTTAACTTGACCTGTAAGGTCCTACTTTTCAAAGAGAGAACTGCTTTTTGAGGTTTCTTCCCACAATGCCCAAGGAACCAAGCACAGGGCCATCCATGGCAGAGTCTCAAACACAGTCACAAACCAGTCAGGACTGCTTAGTCAATGCCATGTGCCCTGCTGTGCTGTGGTCTGCACCAACCAGCTTCTCATCACTGGGTGCAAGGGGCACAACACGGGGTGGTTCAAACATAGCCATCCCATTTGGGGAAGGGAAGGAAGGCATCTAGCCAGAGCTCTGGAGTGCCCCTCACCTTCAAGGTCAGAAGGCAAGCCTTGGCAACTTGTAATTTTTATATAGCTCTAACCAGCAATTCTTCAAGTATGAGATAAAGCTGGCAAAAGCATGAGCCCGTGCAGGATCTGTCAATGAATTATTCTTTTTATTTGTGCACAGAGTGTATTCTTTGTTACATTGGGATACTTGTTCCTTATAAGTTTTTGCTTCTCTCATGTGTCCCATGAAGCTATGCTATTCTGTGTCTTGGTATGCCTTATTGCTAACTGTTGAATTATGGGTAAAAAATGTGGTCATAAACAAATGAATCTTATCTCAAGCCTTTTTTACTGTCTGGCATTTATATGTAGTGTGAATCCCTTTCTTCACCTTCAGTATATAGTGGGAAAATTCACTTGCTGTATCATTTTGGTGTCACAAGGTTCAGTGCTTTGTTGGAGGTGAAGAGCTTGGAAACAGAAAGTAGTGAAACAAGGGGAAATTGGTGCTGAGAAATTGAGTGGTTCATGTTTGTGGATTTAATGTAAGAGACCAAATAATTTGAATGGAGACCTCGAGGTAACCTATGCAAATGAAAAACTTGATAGGAAAGTTGCATTGTTCATCTTTCATTCACATCTATTAATCCAAGAAGTACATTAGCAGGTTATGATTTTGTCAGTACAGGACAATTTCTGTTGAAAAATGTGTGCATTTGTTGACTGTTTCCTATTGCGTTTAGCATTTCAGAGTTCACATTCTAAAGAAAGAAGAAGCCCATACTAAACATTGGATTGTGACAAGCTTCTTTGCAGAAGTAATTATGTGATTTTCTTGTTCAGGGACAGCAACTGAGACACTTGGAATATCAAAGGAAGCATAAAAGTGTGTTCAAAATCATTGCATTACCATTCCTAGCACATTAACACTGTTACTGACAAATCAGTTGGGACTAGCAGGCTAATATTTAGATTATCAAAATGAGTTTTTCCTTATGGGCAGCAGTGCAGATTGTTTGCTGGTACTGTATTGCTAAGAAAAATATTTGGCATTATGAGTTTATCAAGCTTGCTTTATTCACGTTGTTTTCACTGCAGTTCGATAACATAATGTCTGTGGCTTGTACTTGCAGCAAGCTTTCTGTCCTCTTCATGGTGTTTACCAGCACTGGATCAATGTTCTAAAGGGCAATTCTGACAGTGTTATTTCTGTGAACATCAAGCTTGTGTTTATTATAGAATGAAACTACACCCTTTATAGCCAACAGTCTAACTTTTGAAATATGTATTCTCTGACCCATTTAATAAGTGGTTCCCTACAGACACAATGTAGTGACTCTTCTCCATTATGAGTTACACAAAGAGGCCGCTCGCTGTAAGGCAAGCTGTCTCAGCATCAGCTTGACCTTTCTAACTTTGTTTGGAGACATGGTTCAAGTTCCTTCTACCTGGCAGACGTTTGCACTTCCAGGGTCATTACAGCCTATCTGTCCGCTCTTTCTGTTAGCTATCTGCTGCTAGCTATCAATATTGCATGAGAATAAATGTATACACAAGTAGTCCAACTGGAATTTTCCTTGTTGGTGCCAGATGAAAGCACCCAAATAGCTTGTCACAAAACTGCATCCACTGCATATTTTCTGTGACAGGGAGGGATGATACAGGTGGATTTAGACTGGACATAAAGAAGAAAAATGTTTATAATGAGGGTGGTAAGACACTGCAGCAGGTTGCCTGGAGAAGTGATGCCACATCATTGGAATTATTTAAGTCAGGTTGGACAGGGCTTTGAGAAACCTGATATAATGGAAGATGACCCTGCCCATGGCAGGGGCAGTTGAACTAGATGATGCCTAAAAGTTCCTTCTAACCCAAAGCATTCTGTGATTCTATGATTCTGTATGAATGCTCCTTGACAGTATCTGTAGTAGCACCTTAGAAACTTTTGACGGGCAATGAAATTTAGAGCTGCCATAAAAGTGAAGTCAAGCTGTTGCACAATAAATGTAAGGTGGTAAAATGTCAAAACATTTAAAAATGCTTCCATACTCCTGACTCATACTTGAGGATATTATTGATTCTTCCTGTAAAAGTAGAATAGAAATGTTTTATTCCACAAAAGAAAAACACAGAAACTAGTGAACTGTGATTTCTAGGACTACAGTCTTCATTTTAGGTAATGTCTATACACTTGGAAACCCTCTTTATAAGAAAGTGGTATTTTTTGCTGGTAACTCAGCTGAAAAAAATCCCAATATTCTTGATATTTCATATTTGGGCAATAATTGTTACAATGACTCTTAAACTCATAATTCTGGACTGGATACTACCTCCACTGGAATGGTGGCTATAACACCTGGTGGTTAAGCCTGTCTTCAGAGTTGCTTTAATGTAGTTAATTAAAAGCAGTGTTCTTCTCTAAACTGAAATGCAGGCTGCGAGTGTGGGATTATTTGGTCTACTGGCCAGGTGATTTGAGTGCACTGCACCTTGATCCTCTGGAGGCCCTGGCAGTTCTGGACATGGTCCAAAGGCAAAACTTCATAGAGAGTCACCATACTTGGAGCTATAAAGGGATTCAATGGCTGGTGACTCACCATACCAACACTTGGAAGTCAGAGTAAAACACCAGAGAAATGGGTAATTTTTTGCATGTCAGCTTCAATTCTGTCGTTACAAGGAATAAACGGTAATAATTAGATTAGAAGTCACTCTAACTGGACTAATAACAGGCCTTTGATTTGTCTATACTGGTATGGATGCAAGAATTAATTATTATTCTGCAAGATAGTTTTGTAGCCTGCAAGTTACATGATTGTGTGGTTTAGTATGTTGCCCTTGAGGTTTGGTTATAATTTAGATGCATGCTTAATTGTGTCTGTATTCTTATACTTGCGTTGCATGCACCTCTCGGCATGGGCTGGCCTCCTGGTCCCGGTTTTGTGTGAACTCTGGTTCATAGCTAGGTTGGTGTAGAAATAAGCACCACTTACCCCGTCATTTAAGCTAAGCACTCTCTTTTCTGTGTGCTCTCAGTACCTTCTGACAGGGTACTATAGGAGCACTGCAGCACAAAAGAATTGGTTGGTTTGCAATTTGTCTGCTTATGGTATTCTAGAATAGATACAAATAAGAAAGCTTTCTCAAGACTGTGTTGTTGGGCTAATATAGGCATAGCCTTTCAAGCCAAAGAGAGAGTGTTTTTAGAATGTGAGATGGGATTTTTCTGCTGTTTTGTGCTCATGTATCATTTGTAAATCCTGTTTTCTGAGTCATGTGACTCTGGGCCAGATCCAAAGGGTGGTCCTAAATTGGTGACTGCTTCTAAAGAAAAATACAAATTAGAGGAAAAAAAGAAAGTAGCATGATACAGAGAGACTTCAAAATTCTGTTGTTTTTTCTTTTGGCATGCTTATAGTAGGGTGTTGCATAGTAATAGATAGCAAAGCAGGTGGCTCTGAGTAACCTGTGCTGAATTCCAAATTGTTTTATATTTTTGACAGTGCCCCAATCAGATGAAAATTGCCAGGGATTGTGTGAAGTATCCTAATAAGTGAGCAGGTGTACAGAATACCTAAATTGAAAATGTTTTCAGTTAT
This sequence comes from Pampusana beccarii, assembly GCA_013399365.1. Classification (NCBI taxonomy): domain Eukaryota; kingdom Metazoa; phylum Chordata; class Aves; order Columbiformes; family Columbidae; genus Pampusana; species Pampusana beccarii. The sequence continues at coordinate 76,949 of VWYH01005303.1, read as the reverse complement.
TGTCTTAGGAAAAACCTTTGTATTGATATTCTACTGTCTTTTAGCTGTGGGAACAAAATTCCTAATTTTACAGTCCTTAAAATGTTTGCTGTGAACCTTTAATGTTGATAAATTTATTTCACAATCAGAAATTTCCACTGTATTTAAATTTCGTCTTGTTGACTTGTATGCAAACATTGTAATGAAAGGTAAACACAGCCAGTAAGGTGTTAAAGTCATCCTGGCTGGTCATATGGCTGCTGGAGCAAGATGGAATAAGAAGACTGCTATAAGAGGGGAGAACGTGACCCTCTGTCCTGACTGACTGGAGCTCAGAAAGCCTCTGGGGACCATTGTCGTGTGTTTTGCGCTTGACTTGCAGTCGCTTTGTGGATAATAAACAAGTCCTGAGGAGAGGGCTCTCAAAGGCTTGCAGCTTGGAGCCCCATGCTGCCTCCTTAGCTGCAGCGAGTGCCCACTGGCAAGGCAGGCCGCAGCGGCACCAGAACGGCCTTGGTGGTCCTGCCCAGCACCTGGAGAGCTTCTCACCCCAATGGCTACTTGGGAGTAGGGGAAACCAATTAGGCTGAAGGATCAGGGCCTGAGGAGGAATTGGGTCAGAGATAAAAGGGACGTGTGAGAAAAAATGGCAGTGTTCCCTGTAATCCTGCAGAACAGGGGTGCTTCAAGCTCAAAGGCTTATCTAAGATGCCCACTTACATCTCTTTGAAATTGAACTAATGTATGTGCCCTCTTTGTTCAGCTAAATTGTTCTCTTTGTGATCTCAAAAGAGTGTTTGCATTTGCAGTACTGTTGTTCCATAATAAACTGAAAATAGTTGTAAAGAGCTGATAACAGGGAAAGCTTCTGAGATCCGGGCAACTGAGGAATTTTTGAATTCACCAGTGGGTAATGCTGTCATCCAGTCTTTCATGCTGTTTCAGCTCTTCTTGGAAATCAGACAGGTCTGGTTTAGTGAGTGTTTCAGTATTATGTAAAAGGCAATGAAAATAAACATGTGAAATTAATTGATGCTGTTGTTACATCTATAATAGAATACACTTTCTGCATATCATGTTATCTCTGAGTGGTAACAGAGATGGTTTTAACATTGATTCAAAGATTTTATTTTCTAAGCAGAACTCTTAAGGGCATTTGTTTTTCAAAGTCAATTACTCTAAGAATGTAAAATGGAATGATAATTCCCTTAGATGATGAATATTTCAAACTTGCTTTTGTTCAACCTGCATTATTCTTCATTACATTTTTACTTGTAGCACTATCTCTACAATATTCGTTTAATTTAGATCAGTGAATACAAGTTATTTATGATTCCAAATAAACTCTCTTAGTAAGTCAGTCTGTCAGCAGACCAGTCTTTTGGAAAAATTAAAGGTATAGCGGAAGATATTCTACATTTACCGTTATTACATCTTTATTGCACACAGTTTATAGCCAGTGGTATTTGTGTGTATGTGTATGTGTCTGTGAGTGAGACAGAGAGAGAAACTACTGTGCAGTGACATTTTGTTAAAAGCATTTAAAAATACAAACAGGAAGAAATGGTTTGGAATTTCACTAAACTGGAATTATTTTAACTTACTAAGAATTAGAATGAATTCAACTGGAAGCATATTTGATCTGACATTTGATTTTGGGAATCAGAACTGTTTGTTTCCTCTTTGCATCATGGAAAGGAGCAAAAGGAGAGAGCTGCCAGAAAAATTGAAAGTAATGTAATGTAAAAAATAAATAAGGAAAAAGGACAGTAAAGTCAGTATTTATTTTGTTTCATGTTAAAGGTTCTTTAAGAAAGCACTAGCACAAAGGAACTTCAATCAGAAGTTAAAGATCACCTAGTCTGCTGAAAGGGTGCCAATCACATGGAGTAAACCTGGACAAAAGCTTGGGAGTTTACATTAAATTTAAAATTCTTTTCCTCTGAAGCCCAAGTGACAGGTGTGGTTCTGGCTGCAGTGATGCATAGTCCTTCTATCGAGTACAGGGAGCATCCAGGGTACTGGGTTTATATCTTGTGCTGTGAATACGGCTGTGCTTGGTGTAATGCTATGCCCTGGATGCTCACCTTGACAGTGCCTATGGCTGGAGCTGTGAATGTGGTGATTCTCAAAAGCAGAGGTCTGTACCACAACAGTTTCAAGTTTCTCTTTATGCAATAGTTGCAGTGCCCATCCTGTCATTTTGGGGTGATTTAAGGACCCAGCATGGAACCACTTAAACTGTGTTTTATGCAGTTAATGGTTGTGTCTCTGATTTTTCTAACCCACACAAGAAACCAACCTGCTGAACTATGGATACTAGTCATGCCCCTCACCTGAGCTTGTTGTATTGAAACAAGCAAGGCAAAGCTGGGCCTTTTCTGTTGCCGGTTTCAAGTCTAGTGGATTTCCATTCTGAAATATGTTAGAAGATTGTTGTTAGAAACTTTCTATTTAATCATCAGCAAATTAATTTACTGTATGAAGACTCCTGCGAATTAAGATTTTTTTCCATCTGATCTGATTGATGGTCAGGGTGTCTGCCGTCCAATTTCCATTCGCGTAAGGTTCTCATACAGGATTGAGGATTACTCTGAGACCGTGATTGGATTTTAAATGGTAATATCTCTCTACAGCCTTCAGGCAAGGAGTTGGAATGGCTACCTCTTTCCACCAATGTCCAATTAGCGATGCAAAGTACAATGGAATCTGTGCTCTGGAAGATTTTTTACCTGCTTTGTCTTTTCAGTCACACATAAAAAGAAAATGCTATCCCTTTCAAAGGTGACATACAGAAAATGGATTCACTCATCAAATGTCTCTTTACAAGAACACAGAATTTTGCCTGTGTAGGTGCATTTAATCTTCTCCATCTTTTATTCCTGAAGCTTCCCAAAGACCAGAGTTTAATTTCTGCAAGTATGTTCCCAAAGCAAAGGCACAAAGATACCTTTTCTTATTAGAAAAATCCACACATTTGTATTCATCTCAAAATATTGATATAAATGTATCTGAAAAATGTAGGCACAACATTATTTGTAGCAAGGCTCTACTTTGGACATTGATTACTGCACATTAACTGCCAGCTTCTAAGCCAATAATGATGGGATGTTTGCAATGTAAACTTAAACAAGTAAGTCTGGAATTTAACTGATGGCTTTAATATGAACACTGTATAAAAATAGATACATGTAATAAAAAGTTAATTGCTTATTTCTAGTAGAGTTATAGCTGGTATTTGAGAGGTGTTCACCTACTTCACCTCTCCCCATAAGAGACCTTTAAGTTATAAATCTTCTAAATCTGTGGTTTTGTCTTAATTTAATGCAGAATTTCAGGCAGAATTTGCCCTGCTTATTGGTTTTGGAGACAATTCTTTGAACAGGAAGTCAAAAGTATTTCAGACTTGGTCAAAGATATTTTCAGTTAATACTTCTAACATTGTAAGTTTTTCTAATTTACTAATATACCTTCTAATTGATTGTGTACTTTTTGCTGGGTGAAGAACTGGCTGGGTAGCCGGACTCGAAGAGTTGTGGTGAATGGAACCAAATCCAGTTAGCAGCTGGTCACGAGCGGTGTTCCCCAGGGCTCAGTAATGGGGCCAGTTCTGTTTAATGTCTTTATCAATGATCTGGATGAGGGGGTTGGGTGCACCCTCAGTAAGATTTCAGATGACACCAAGTTGGGTGGGAGTGTTGATCTGCTGGAGGGTAGGAATGCCATACAGAGGGATCTGGACAGGCTGGATCGTGGGGCTGAAACCAATTATATGAGGTTTAACAAGGCCAAGTGCTGGGTCCTGCACTTGAGTCACAACAACCCCAGGCAGCGCTACAGGCTTGGGGAAGAGTGGCTGGGAAGCTGCCCAATGGAAAAGGATCTGGGAGTGTTGATTGACAGCCAGATAAACATGAGGTGGAAGTGTGCCCAGGTGGCCAAGAAGGCTAACAGCATCCTGGCTTCTATCAGAAATAATGCGGCCAACAGAACTAGAGAAGTGATTGTGCCACTGTACTCGGCACTGGTGAGGCCCCACCTTGTATCCTGTGTTCAGTTTTGGGCCCCTCATTACAGGAAAGACATTGAGGTGCTGAAGAGAGTGCAGAGGAGGGTGCTGAAGTTGGTGAGGGCCCCGGAGCACAAGTCTGATGAGGAGCGATTGAGGCAGCTGGGCTGTTCAGCCTGGAGAAAAGGAGGCTGAGGGGAGACCTTATCGCTGTCTACAACTACCTGAAAGGAGGTCGTATCATGGAGGGTGTTGGTCTCTTCTCCCAGATAACAAGAGACAGGATGAGAGGAAATGGCCTCAAGTTGTGCCAGGGGATATTCAGATTGGATATTAGGAAAAATTTCTTCACAGATAGGGTTGTCAGGCATTGGAACCGGCTGCCCAGGGAAGTGGTGGAGTCACCATCTCTGGAGGTGTTTAAAAGATGTACAGATGAGATTCTTAGCTGCATGGTTTAGTGCCAGATTTATGGTTGGACTTGATGATCTTGAAGGTCTCTTCCAACCAAAATGATTCTATAGATATACACCTCCCCCCCCACACACACATGTACACATGACTTACTGCATTTCACTAGAATTTAACCTTCTATTTAAAACAAGCCAATGGGAAAATAAAGCACAACTACTTTCATTCTATGTGCAGGGAAGGCAACCTTGAACACATGACCTTCTGACCCAATACAGAAGGTAAATAAAATAATGTTCTAAAATAGTCCTGAAGAACTTTTAAGACAATTTGTCACTTCTGTGGTTTGACTTCTGATTTTTTGACTATTTTGTGGTGACTTTGCCATTTTAAATGTATCATATTGAGACAGAATTCTAGAGAAAATGGTTGAAAATCTGGATTAGTCTCTTTGGAGACTACTTTTACTTCCATCTCAAAACAAATATTTATTTGAAGTTAATTTTAGAATATATATATTAAATTGGTAGCAAATGTATGTACTTATGTTGGTAGTGAAACAGAATATTTTCCCTCACTGTGGTCTTTACGTAAGCTTGTGCTGGAGGTTGCCTCCTGGTTAATACTACATGCCAGTTGCAGTGATAACCCCACTATTCTTGTACTTCGTGCATCACTGAGGTTGGGCAACATGTTACCCTCTTGCCTTTACAGGTACATTGCACTAAAATGTTAGCCTGGCATTTGCGTTGTGTCTTATTCCATTCAAGTTTATAAACAGTTGATGCTTCCTGAGTGGAGTAATTTTCTTTATATCCCAATTCTTCTTAGTTGGACCTCTCTAGGGGAGATCATCTTTGCCAAAATGAAAAGTAAAATATGTCAGATATTAATAACTGCAACTCACAATTGCAATTTTCTCACTGTTTTCCCCAGAGACTCAGATGTGATGGTAATGACTGATCTTAAAAATAATATGTACCAGTGTTATTATTTTTTACAGGACGTCTTTTATTCTAATTAAACCTTCTCTAAGACATCTAGCTTGTCAAAAGATATGAACATAGAGAATCAATAACAGTCTTTCAAATAGGTCCAACCATAGGCTATGGAATTCCAGAGATACAGATATGTTACCATTTTTCTCCCTTTCCTACACTGGAAAAAGAATTTATTCTCCTGACTACATGTGTAGACATTGTTCAGAATGAATTAAATAAAAATTATGTCCAGTGCACTCAACTCTGTACCCGTAATTGGAAAATGAATATGGATTGTCTTTGCTCTAAATAGATTATGAAAAACTCCATTTGAAAGTAAGGCTTTTAATACTCATTGCTATAATTTTAATTTTCAAATTAATTTCACAGTTTATTCATACAGATTATACATTTCTACTCTGAACTGCTAAATCTCTCTCTTTTCTGTTTTTTGGGTCAAACAAACCCAAATATCTTAAAATACAAGTTCAAATAGTCCACATTAATAAATTACTTGTCCTACAGTTTATAGTGCTTAGGCTGCAAAAAAAAATTGTGTCCTTATCTGCTTATATTTAGTATATATGTATATATAAGCAAACTTTGTTTGCTATAGCTTTTTAGTTGCAGTAATTCAGGAAATATTCTTTACTTTGGAAAACACCTTTGGAAAAGACAAATATTTTAGCAAGGCAGCTATGAAGACTTTGTAATACCAGGACTCCACAATGAGATACAAAGTGAACCTCTCTCATGTTTTTATGGAAATAGGACTGGATGTCTGCATCTGTTGACCTGGTCTGGTGATCCAGGAGAAGCTTCACTGTGTAGCTGCACTCAAGGGGGAGCAAGGTGTTAAAAAGGCAAAATACTTTTCCTTCATGTTCATGATTCTCTGTTCTTGGCAGCTTTGCTGTGATTCCTCTAAAGCAAGTCAAGTAAATAAACTGGCAGTTTTCTGGTCCATCCCATGGGACCATCGTTATTCTTATGCTCAAAGAAAAGACTTTTTCCTTCTGAGTTTGCCTGTCCTCAGGGGCAATTTTATTTATCTCATATTAGTTTTGATTCTTACCCAGGCATTTTTTGCGTTTGTGTATCAACATGTGCCCGCTTTGGAAGCCATTTCTATGTCCAGTCCAGCAACGAGAGTAATAAGTCTCTGATAGGGCTGTCTAGGGGACTGAGCATTGTCTCTTGGCTTGACGGTGCTCCTTAGTTCTCCTGCCAAATGTGCAGAACTCAATGGGAACTTGCTCCATGGTTCAGAATCAGAACTGCTGTGGCCATGCAATCAATGTGAGAATTACTAGAGAAAACATTCATCAAAAATGAGTTTTCATCCCCCTTTTTGAAATTGTGGTTAAACTCCTTGTTTTCTTGACATGTTTGTACTGTTATGTTTTGAAATGTGATGATGGTTCTGGAATATTCCATGTGATCCTTGCAGAGGATAATTCTAAATAGACAGAAGAATGTATAGTAAAGCCTGCTGAACATGAACAATGCATTTCATAAACCTGAGGGCCTCCACAGGGATCAAAGTGGCAGAGATACTATCATACCAGCTACCAGAGCGATTGTGAAAAAGGCAGCGAAAAAGCAAATATTTTTCATGTGGTAAGAAAAATCTCTTAGTCATACCAATGGATGAAAAGAGATAAACATTACTTTCCAGTTACAATGCATTCATTTTATAGATGAATGACACATCAATTGAATAAAGCTTTGGACTTTAAAAAATGAGGTAGCTGACAGATATGTGAAGTTAGCTGATTTTGTTTGCTTTGTATTTAAAAATCAACTCTCATAACAATTGCCGCAGGCAAATTCAAGTTAATACTACGTGCCTCCAAGACAAGAGTGCTGCAAAATCTCTGTCCTACCACTGCAGATAAGTATCAGCAGAATTGGATAGGCAGTTACTCCAAGATAAGGGAAACAGGTGATGATCTGATATATTATTTCAGATCACTGTGGAATGTTTTGCTTTTTGATGTGTGTATATCTGGTGGTGCTGAGAAACTCTGCTGTTTTAAGGTCAGAAAAAAAAAAAGGAAAGAAAACTGTTCAGAGGTTTAACTCCCTTTCCTATGAAGTTAATTAATATTCTAAATCAGAATGTATATTTTTGGGCAACGAGTATGAAGAGGGGAATGTTGAGCTAGCAAGAGAGATTAAAGGGAAAAAAAATATGAAAAAGAAATGGAGAAGTATTTCTTCCTCCACAAGCTGTTAGAGAAGCAGGGAATGATGGAGTGGGTGTTCAAGAAAAGCATCAAATTGGCAGAATAGAAGCTAATCAAGCAGGAAGGAGAAGATTGTGGATGATTAGGGACCTAGGCAAAAGCTGCTTATATTGCTGGAGGAGGGGGCTACAGAGCAGACGTGGCCTATAAATGTCCACTTCTTTAACCCTCCTGTTGGACATAAAGCAGCAAAACTGTAGGAGCACTGGATCGGAGAGCAAGTCCCAATGGCACGAGCCGTGATGGCTGTGGGAGGGATGGGAGCTGAGAGCTGCTGGAAGCAGCAGAGGTGCAGGATGCTCCAGGCCTATGCAGGGACAGATCTGCTTTGAGTGACACTCTGCAAAAAGCAGGAGCTCTGGCTGAGGTGTCTGTCTTGCCTGTGGCAGAGGCAGGCGAAGGCAGCCTGGTGACAGTTTCTCTGAGATGCTGAAAGTGGGGAGGAGGTTGCAGATCTGAGAGGGAGATTCCTCCCTGTCCCACCTACTCTGCCAGCAGTGGGTGTAGCAAGCCAGACTCCATGTCTGGCACCATAATTTTCTGCCCTGATGCGTCTTGAACTTCTTTTCTTTCTCAGGACAGCAGCAGCAAGGTCTGTCTCTGAGGCAGCAAAATTCAATGTTGCCTTCATCTGGGTCCTACAGAATGAAAGGGTAGAGGGAAAAACATATTTGGTGCAAGATATAGAGTAGGAAAGGGTTGAAAATGGAGCTGTGAGACTGGGGACAGAATCATTGCAAAAATGAGCAATAGTCCTGCTTTGAGATCGAGAAGAAAAGCACGCTTTAGGGGGAATATTTTCACTCTCCTAGGCTAAATACTCCACTTTTTTCCCTAAATTCCTCACATGCAAGTTTGACTGCACTGTTTACTTTGAAAGCTCAGAAGGAAATTGATAAACATATTTTACCAGTCCTTTTATGACTTCATATCGCCTCCAGGAGTTACACGTATGGTTTCTAGTTTGTGTGTGGTTTGACCTCAGTTACAGGCTGCTTTTCACAGAGGAATAGAAATTATTAACAACTATGAGATATTGACATCTGTTTCTTAAACATTTTTAAACAGATAATAAAGTGGTTTAATTTAATAATTAATATTTTGCTGACTTATACCTTTTAAAAAACATCCCCTTCTGTCTTCATTGTAAGCAAGGCTAATTTTCTGCTGAAAAACCTGCCTTTTGGACGTTAGTATTCTTCTTCCTCCATTCTCAGCAAAATTAACCTGGGCTTAAAGATGTCAACGGAACTTTGTGTAGTTTTTTAAGCCTTGCTTATAACAGCTTTAGATCAAGATGGAAGTGAAGGCAAAAGCACATCTGGTATGAGTGGGCACAAGTGAAAGTAGTCATTCTAGTCTTAGCTATCAGCAAAAGAAATAAGGCATGAGGTAAAGTCAAATTTTTTCTATAGTTCACAAAAATTGTAAAATCAAATGTTTATGTTTTTTCCTGAAATGATACACTGGTTTTCTGCCTATTTAATTTGAGTTGTGTTCCTGACATGGTCCTCGTTTTTTCCCAGTAACTCTTCAAATTGTCATTTCCTTTGATCTTTTCATGGCATATCAGCAATATTACAATGAGTCACAGTTCTCACCAATCATCTCACCTTTGGCTTGTGTTCAATAGCCTGCTTTTCCAAGTCTGAAAGTTATTTCATGTTCTTTTTCTTTGCTTCTAATTCAACACACATTGTGTATAATTGCAGGGTAGAGTGATGATTACTCTCCAAAGAATTACAATCAAACTTGGCTTGTTAGTGTATAAAGCTCTGGCTGTTAATCACAATCATTTAAGCAGTAGCTAACCCTCACTAAAACACAGATGGCATGCTGTTAGCATTTCAAGCTACCCAACTCAGACATTGTTGATGTATCCCAGAGAGGACTTTGTTACGCTTTTCAATACTGCTTCTCTTCTGTAACGCTGAACAGTATCTGCTGGGTTTGATACCCTCTCAGACTCTTAGGATGAACACATAAATACTCTACAGCTGTAGCAGCTCATGCAAATAAGAATGCATAATTTTTTTTTTCCACTGTAAATGAATAATTTAACCATACAACCCAGAATGAATACAAAAAGGGAGTCTGTGAAAGAAAAAAAAAAAAGATAGGAAGTTGTCTTGATAAAACTAGTAAGTTAAAATATATGCATGTTTGACTTAAGAAAACCTTGGCAAGCTTGATCAGATAGGATAATTTGAGAAGGTCCCTTGTTCACTGGCTGAGAATCCTAAAGTCTGGTAATTTTCAACAAACCATAAAATAAATAGATGACTATTTTTTCAAGTGATACTGACCTAAATAAAAACTCAAATACTGTATATCAAGGAGTAGAACTAATCATAGCACCAGTGCCAAACCCCTAAGCAAGGATTTTTAATAAGAATGATGAAGTGCTTGATACAATATGACAACCTAGTTTATAAGATCCTATATTTCTTCAAAAACATGTGTTTTGCAAAGGTTTAAAATTACTACATGGAGAAAAGTTGAATTCTTACAGTGTAGAAAAGTATTCTCTGAAAGGCCAGGATACAGTAATGTGAGCAAAAACCAGAAGACAAAGATTCTTGCTACCGCACAGACTTCGTACGTGTTTTCTGTCACCCTCTCCTTTCAAAATCTTCCCTATCAGTAAAATTAGATTAAAATTGCCTTATTCAGGAGATACCTTCGGGAACTGAGTTGCAGTTCTGAAAAAAAAAATCTATTTAGATAAACTCTGAGTAATATTAAACAAACAAACAAACGAAAAACCCCAAACACTGAACAAACAAACAAAAAAACATGGTTCTCAAATGAAGAATTTAACTGTAACTAAATGTGCGTGACTTTTCATGAGTATGGATCAAGTTAAGAGCTCAGAGGTCTGGGTCCATGCACTCCGGTGTTGCCAGAGTACATGAGCGTTTGCACCTTATACCTCCCATGGTGCTGTAACAGGGGTTGGCTTCACCGAGGAGCACAATCATGGAGACATCCCAGCTTGAAGACTAAGCCGTGTATTAGGTCATAGCAGGAGAAGTTTTGCTTGTGAAATAAATAAGGCTTTTATCCTTACCTTGTACCAAAGTGCTTATTGTTTTGTCTACATAGATGCCATTCCATGCTGAAATATGGGCTTCTCAAACCGGAATTTCAGAAAAAAGATGTAGGATTCCTGTGTTCTTTTTGACATGTAGTTAGATAAGAGGCAACTAGTTTCTGCCCATGCTCAGTTTCCTTGTGCCACCTGCATCCTTTGTGTACCCTTCCATTGAGACTGCTGCTTAGTTTGATCAGGCAGAGGAGATATTTGAACTGGCATCTGGATCTAGACATATTGCTTTTGTCATTGATGAGACACATTTTCTAGTAGGTGGCATGTCTGCTGCAAGAATGGGAAAAAATTAAATTTTCATTATTAACTCCTTTAGCAGATACAATGTCAGAGACACCATTGACTTAGCACAAAATCTAGTGAAGTCTGAGGTAAACTGGATTTCCAAAGCAGTGATTCTGTGTTCTTATTGGCCATCCTCCAAAATGTTGTTCATATCAATGAAATTATTTACAAAGTAAACACCCATCTAAGTACTTTCTTTGCAATGATTTCAAGGTCAGATGCCATTTTCCACTTGTCTTTCATCTTTAAGTTTTGGGTAAATGTGTATTGTCCATAGTGAACTTTTTATGGACAAGCATTGAAAGAAATGCTTGCCAGCTCTGCAATTGTGTAGTTATTTGGGTTTGCTACATAGACACAAAAACCTCTTTTTAGTCTAGAGTGTTATGGGTGTGGCAAAAAAATCACGTTTACTGAGAAGCTGTGGTTCCTGGTCTTATATTGTATGATTCTTCAGTGGTAGTGAAATAGGTTCAGAAGTTGTCGTAGAGGCCTTACTGATGAAATCCACATACCAGCCATGTCACGTAAATGGTTCAGGAACTTTTGTCTTGATACAGTGGCACCATACAATGCAGAAGGATGTCTTCTGTTGTTTCCCAAAGATGATATGCTTTCAGGTTATTATTTATAGCATTCAGCATCAGAAATACACCGTCATTTAATTTTAAATAAGGTGTAGTACCCACATTAGTTGTCTACAAATAATATATTCTGTGTCATATATAGCTGCTTTTCCACTTGCAATAAATGTGTTGTTTCTCTGTTATGCTCAAAGTTCATCTTGATTTCTTTGATCTGAAATGAGGGGTGATTTGAATATAATACGATATTAATCCAGCATCTTTATACCACTCAGGACAAAGGTATGGCTTGGCTTATCTCGGCAATCAGGGAACTGAAGTTTTGAGACAAATTCTAATTTTGATGCAACATGGTTTTCTGCATCAAGCACCTTGAAATTGAGTTTATTTCTACAGCAGCAAGTTTAATGTCAAGTGCTCAAAATTGAAATAATTTGTTGCTTTCATTAATTGACCTGCTTTAATTTTCAAACTTTACATGTTTGTTTAATCTTAATACCTTTTGATTTATTCATGAAATATTGCTCTTCTGTGCTTTGTAATAATCTCTGTCTATTCAAGCATTTTCAATGTGATATTCTCCATCCCAAGTTTTTAATGAGGTTTCTTATATGTGTATTTTTAAAATAAAAATCATGGAAAGGTTTTGGTTTTGTTTTTTAAATATTCATTAACTGAGTATTAGAAACCATGACTGGTTAGGAATACCTCATCAATTTAAGGTTCCAGGATAGGTCACAAAGTGTCATTCCAATAAAAAGGAAATTTGCATGCAATGCTTCATTAGCAAGGAGCACTTGTTTATCTTCTCTGGCATTTATTACAGTGATCAAGCAACTGAAATAAAATGCATGCTATATAAACCAGTCCTTTTCCCAGGATTTTTTTCAGGCTTTTTATATTAAGAAAAAAGTAATACAAAGGCTTGTTGTAAGACAGCATGAGAAAATAACTGGATCTTGTCACAAGAAATTCTTGTGACTGTCCTTTCAGGTGACTAACCTAATTTGGGAAAGTAAGGTTCTGATACTATAAGTTACGTCATAGAAGTATTTTATTGTGAGTGTTCTTAGCAGCATGAAGGATTGTTGTATTTGCTTCCTGGATAATGGGATTATTGCCCATTCTACCAGTGTAACCACAAAGATGACTAAAATACTTTGAGCTTTAACAAATGGAGATTTTACAATGCAGTGAGTTCTTAGCCAAAGAGATTTTCAGTGGGAAAGGTTAGATCAGCTGAGAGAAGAAAGCTAACAGTACCTGTATCTTTACAGTCAAGAGCATAAAGATGTTGAAGAAGGAAAAGGTTGGTTGTAGCCAATTATTGAAAATCACTGTCTATAAACGTATACAAGGCTCTTTTTAGTCTTGATTTGGAAACATCTTTTGAAAAATCTTTTCCTACCAAGTAAAATTATTAGCTTTAACTTTACATAAACAAAACTTACAAGCCTATCAAAAGAAAGTAAACTCTTCCCAAATTACATGTTTCGATGTGGATGTTCAGGTGGTGGAACACGTTTTGGGCAAACTTTCTGGAATCAGGCTCCTTTTTGTAGAGTACTTGCTGCAGAATCCTTTTTACCTGAGAATTGTGAGTCATGGTGGCAAGTCATACACTAGGTGGAAGCTTTGCAAAGGAACAGTGTTACTAAGTAAAAATATACTTTTTAACAAAACGCACAATTCATATGGCTTTAATTACAACCTGGAAAGGAGCAACCTTATTGAAGTGAATCTTTAACAAATACTGAAAAACTCGTTGTCATTCTCTTAGTTTATCCATTTAGTCTTCCTGACTTCTCTATGGAGAAGTGAGAGTCCCCTCCAGAAAGCGACCAGGAGCATTAGAATTGAGCTTCTGACTGAAGCTGCTGTCAGGACTGGGTAAGAGCCTGAGGGAAACTACCAGGATGTGTGGGAAGGAAGAACAGGCACATTTCCAGCTTTGGGATATTACAACAGAGAATTAAAGAAAATTATTCCCTCCTGGTGCTCCACATTCCTCAAGCTAACAGGACTATTCGTCAGAATAGGTGCTACTTGCATGGATTTTGCCAGAGTAACCCATCACTCAGAGGGACATGGTTGGCAGATCAATGGCTGTCTATTTCATGAAACTGTATTTTTTTAAGAGCTTTTACATGATTGAAAGCACAAATTGCACTTTGAAAATAACAAAGTGTAAAGTTATTGTCTGTCACTGTTGTGCCATCCACGATTCCTTCAATAGTTATAACCTGTCCTTGTGTCTTATCTGAAATGAGATCATAAATTCTCCAAGGAGGGATTTGTCTCTTAAAATAGCACTTGTACAGTGATTAGCACTTCGGGGTGCTGAACTTTAATGGAGTTTTCTGATCTTCTTATAACATAGAAAATAATCACCGAAGTATGGAAAATAGATTCAGAAGGGATTTTGAGACCATAAAATCTGTTGCCTGCTCTGAAACAAGGTTAAAATACGTTTATCAAGAATTATATTGATATATGTCCAACCTCAAAGACCTCCAGTGATGGAGATCCCACAACCTCACAAGACAGGTATATTCAGGGGCTTTAGTGTACATTTATGTTGTCTTTACGCATTTTTCTACTGTTTTTACCTACATGCCTGCTGTAATTTAATTTAGCATTTTTTGGCCCTTTCCAACAGGGATATGGGGAATACGTTACTTCATTTTATAGCAGAAACATTTTAGGTATTCGAAATCTGACCATCTTCCCACTTGGTGGTCTTCATTTGACTGTGAATTAACTGAAAATAGCACATAATAAAAATGATATGTATATATACACACACACACATATATATATACATATATAGATCTATTTTTTAAAGCCAGTTAGGAGAAGTAAAGAAGATGAGGCACAGAAATTTTCCTTCTGACTCAGCAAACTCCAGATCCACAAACTGTGTGGGTAATCATTTCACTTGCACAGCTGCATAGAAGGTGCCTGACAGTTCTTTGTGGACTACAGAGGATATCACGGGCATGGTCTCAAGGGCTTTAGAACTAATGTGGATGTTTCCACTTCATTACTTTCAATGGACCACAGTCTTATCTATGTCTGCATTAATGAATGGTTACCCCTCTGGAAGACATGCTACTGGTTACATTCTAATGATGACATAATTAGGAAGCAGAAATAGATCTCAGTGAGAGGACTGCCTGTAGCCATGACCCACGGGCTCCCTGGGTTGATTGTGCACAAATCCAGGATTACTGAAGCATGGAAAGATAAACTGTATAGTGTTAGAGAAAGTGTCAGAGCGATAAAAATTATTATCTGTATTTTCTTGGAATACACTCTTGTATTGCAGTTTTGGAAGGAATACAAATTTTTGGATGCTTTAGCATTAGAAATATTTCTTTGGGTTATTCCAAATTATATTTAAAGGATAATTTTTGTTAAAATATTTAAATAGTAGAAAAATAATGAATCACAGTATAGTATAAAGAAGAGTTTGTGGGTTTTTCAGGAAATGAAGTTATAAATAGAAAGCCAGCATCTCTGGATAATAAAAATGTAGTCGAAAGCGAAGTCTTGATTTGAGTAGGGCTTACCAATAAGCGTTGGAATAATCCTGTGATTGGCAGGACAAATCAGATAACAGGAGTAATACATGGAATATCTTCTACATTGGCTGTTAAGGATTTGGCCTGAAAGCAAGCAAACATAAGGCAATTGTACAGACTGTGCCATATCTCCTGACTTTTTGTTTGCATGGCTGTGCCCACCTGCTCGTAGTCATTATTGTTTACAAAAAAAGAGCAACCCAAACCCAGAAAATGTACCCAGCGCAGTGGGTACTTGAGACTGAAATTCCCTGCTGTGTGGTATCATCTTTCATATGTAGCAGATCATAATTCATAAATTGTCTTATATAATATGTATCCATATTCTAGTTTTCTATAATGCAGTAATCCAACAGCGATTTAATTGACACTATGGGAAGTCTAAAATACGCTGGTTCAATAAACTCACCAGGTCTTCAGTTCCAAGGTTATTTTTTCTTATGATTTTTATTATGGTAACAAGTTCATACATTTGCAGCTAGACATATCTGAAACAAGTTAGACTTCCTTCTGCTCAGACACTTTGACTTTTCTGCTCTGCATGGGAGTAGGTGGACTAAATTTCTGCAATCTTTATGAGTGACGTGAACCAAATAATTGAGATGCTTATGTGATAAGATGTGTTCAAATACATTATCCAGAATAATTGGCTAGTTAAATAGTGATTAAAAGTGATTTAAATGGCTGTTTCAAAATAAGCAACAGAAGGTTCCTACCAGAAGTCGCGTTCTAATAAAAGCAGCGCATAACAGAATGTTATACCAAATTGCCACTTCTTTTCAGATTTGTGTGTAAACTACATGTCCTGACTAGCTATCGCATTTGCTACAATTAACATATTTGCTGTGGATTTGAAGCTTTTATTTTTGTACTTATAGATCCAATACCATTAGTTGAATAATGTCAGTAGAATAAGTGAAATTATTTCATCTCTGCCTTTATCTTTAGAAGTTATCAATGTCAAAAGTATTATTTTGCGTTTTGCTGTAATCTCTGTGTTCACATATCATACACTAGTGTCCAAATTATTTATTGCAGTTTGTGAATTTCTGTGGAAGTCCTCCTGAAACTTGAGGTTTGCTGTTTGTAAATGACTATTTGCTTGAACTGGTTATTGTAATCATATCATGTTGTGTTTGCTGCTGACTATCCCCTAGATCCCTGAGCAATTTCTGAGCAGAGCACTGTACTCTGTCAGCACTGATCCTCAGAGCAGCACACATTCATCCATATATTGATTAAGCTTTTTGGTGGACAATGATCACAAAAAGAAAATTGCTTTTCATCCAGTTTTGAAAAAGCAAAATAATATTAATATATTTTTATGAAATAGCAACTTAATTTTTGTCAAATTTGTGAAATTCTAGGATGTCATTATGTTGTTGCTGTTCTGTATTTGCTGCTACTGTATCTCTGCATAGTGCCTTAGGATCTTGTATGTTTTAACTAAAAGAAATATTCTTTCTCCTTCCTTTTATCCTCCACTACCCACCCCAAGTTGTTAGACTTAAGTAATTTAGCTAGATCCTGCAGCTCACACCCAGTTTAAGTACCATCATACTCTATGGTCCTATTGAAATAACAGCTATTACTTGTGCGGTAAGCTTTGATTCAGCTTGGCTGCAGGTAGCAGAACTGATCTCCTAGTTTTTATGGAAAAGGCAAATTCATCTACGGATGTACTGGATTTAGTGATAGCCTATAGAAGTTACTATTATCCCTTGTTACTTGCAGGTACTAGCGATATCCATTCGGGACACTTAACCTGAGACTGAGAGAGTGTTTAAAGTAAGGGAGGGTGCTATTGCCATCACCCAGGATCACTGATTAGGGCACTGTGCAACTATTAGTGTGGCCCACAGGCTGAAGAGAGACAAGGATCTGGATATCCTGGAAGATCTTTTAAATTCACACCCTGTTACTCAGAGGACTAGTGGAACCAGCAATATGATATCAGCTGATTTCAATCTTGTCCCTTTGTAGCTGCCCTGTGGTCCCAGCACAAGGTACGCACCCTTCTCTCCAGAGCAGGCACTACTGGCAGGACCAGGAGATTAATTTTTTGTGACTGTAGAGCTGTATTGTTGTAGCTTGTCTTCATCCTTTTTTATAAAAGCATTATAGTAGCTCTTCTACAGATTTGCAGGTACCATTGTATTTACTACATACTATGTGTGTGTCCATTACTTCATTTTTTAACACTCTAAAAAACAAATAATTCCTGTTTCCCCTATTTTTCTGATATAAACGATGAAGCAGAGGGAAGGGAATTTCATTCTCTTCCTCTTCAAGTATAAAATTAGCACAGATTAAAAGCAAATTAAGTACTTTCTGCTATGACTTCTGTGATTTTGGGGAATACCTAAACAGTCTTGTTTTTTTCATCAAGGTATGTATGTGTAAATTTGGCATAACTTCAGATACAAAGGCAAAAGCACAGTAAGAATAAGTGTACTTTCTTCCAATTACAGGTGAGTAGCTCTAGTCAGTTCCTACAAATGCCTTAGAGAGGGTACGCACTTTATTCTTTCCCAATTCCTGCTTTGCCTTACTTGGCAGGTTTAATGTTCCAATAATAGGGATTATTCTGAAACAGGGATCTTTAATTTTTTGTTATTTTTTAGCTAACAAAATGGGAAATTAATATTCATACCTGAAATCTAAACTGTGTATTAATTTTTGAATCAAATTCTGCTTTCAGCAAAAAATGTAGTGACCACCCAAGCTATAAAATGAGTAAGAACAATTGTGCAACTGATTTTTACGTGACAGAATACGAATGTGACTCGACTGGGGTCTGAAGTCATATTGTGGACTGGTTTCAGCTTCCCATAAGGTGACATTTTAAAGTGCAAATTGAGATAGAATGTAAGCTGCCTATGTAATTATTCTAATCTGCAGTGTGGAAGTACAGCTTTGGAAGGAGCAATTGCCTGCCCTGAGCTGTGTGACCAAGCCCAGGAGCCCCAGCTGCCCGCTGTGCTCCCTGGCCTGGGTTACCTCCAGGCTGCTTGGGCTGGCAGGGCACCCCCTGACCAGCTCTGAGTAGCTACACCAGGATTCATTTCAAAGAGGTGCAAAGCAACCAGGGATATCTCATTCTGTCATATACATTCCCATGTATTCACTCATTTTAGTCTTGATTGTCCACCTCTGAATTCGGCTTCATTCCGTATTTTGAATTTGTGCATGTAATAAGCTGCCTGATGCCTTATGAAAGTGAGAGATGTGAAAGACATATTGCAGATTATTCTCTGATTGTGCTTCGCTTCTGTTGGCCATTCTCAGAAGAATGAACTCCAGAACTAGATATGATTTCGCATAGATTTAAATAGTTATTTCTGTAGTTTGCTATTCTTTCAATGATGCAACTGATAGAAGCTGGAGCCTAGAGCACAAATCAAAGATGCTTTTTCTCAGGACAAAGGAATTTTGAGTAATAGCAAGATTTGGATAAACTTACATAGGACCTATATTCAAAAATCACACCCAGGTGTTTGTAAAACAACTACCTATGCGGTGAAAATTTTTCTGATGTTTTTGTGAACATATCCTTCATCTCAATGCACTGATACACAATATCTTAAGAGTATCTTTCCAGCTCAGTCTCATTCTCCAGAGATATAAACTAAAAATAAGAATATAAACTAAAAGTATTTCCAGGGCACTGCTTTGTAAGTGCTGGACAGATTTCTAGGAGATGTTTTGTTTTGTTTCTCTGTGGAACAATAGGTAGGAGAGGTAGAAACATGCAAGGAGTTATAAGCTGAGCTTGTGGAAGGAACCTCAGGGAGATTTAGGTAGATAAGTGATGATTAAAAAGAATTCTTTTACTATGTAACATGATTCCATAAATCTTCAACTTGCCATGGTGCAGCTCTTCTGTCCTCTGTGAAAGTATTATAAAGTTTGAAGATTTTCTGTTTGACATCTATCCTGAACACTAAATGTACTTAGCTTTTAAAATTACCAGAGAGAGGTCAAAGTCCACTACACAGCTTTTTTCGAATTAACAAGGTTCATTTTGACCCTTGTTAGCATACATGAGCTGTGACCTGGAAGATTTAATGACTGTGGATCTTTTTGTGCTTGTCTTCTATATCTGAGAAATAAAAACTTTATCAAATTTTTAATATTATGTTCCTAAAGCCTTTGTTTTGCTTTGTACCTCAGCTTATACTATGAGATGATTATGTGAAAACATTGTTTTTTTTTCTTTTGACTTTTTTTTTCCCTTAGTCTTGCAGTCCTTCATCTTATGGGGAAAGAAACAAACAAACAAACAAAATCACAACCCATGTGTTTGACCTGGAAAAGGAGGAGAAATTCTCCAACACAAAAGCCTATTGGCCCACCAGCAAATTAGCACAAGCCTAAATTTTACTATATATGAAAAGAGAAGTGGAGAATTAGAGATTATATTCCAAGAGAAATTTGGCTGAAGTACTACATTTTGCATTACAATGGAACAGGTAGAGAGGGAAGATATAGATTTTCTGGAGTGGCATTACTTTTGTTCTGAGTGTCCACATTCATACTGCAGCCTCTTATTTATGTTGCCAGTTCCAGCAAAGGAGAAAAGAATCACAAAAGCAATTATTTTTATTATAAAACCTGATTCACTCAGCTACAGATGCATACAATGCACTCCCTGCAAATGAAGCAGTGGTTTTAGTATCTTTACTTCTTTTCTAACTTAGGATTTTGTTTGCACATAATGAATGTTTACAAACATGTAATATTTCTCACCACAAATGTATAGTCAAGCTTTTGAATCTATTAAAATAACCTTTTCTAGGGCAGGGAGAGAGCACCTAAGAATCTTATTGTGAGAGGCATTTCTTGTTTTCACACTCCTGAGAGAAAAATTACTCAATCTATAAGTGGTTTTTTTTCCTGTATTCCACTTGTTTTTCCACTGTGCTTTTTAACCATTTTGATACTCTCTTGGTTAAGCATTCTGTTTCCTTTCGAAGTTAGACCCCTAGTGTTTCAAAGCTTGAATTCAGTATATCATGTTTTTGCAGTTACTTGCTTGAAGTCCAGAGCTTTTGCTGGTGGCATTACACAAGAGAAACCAGAGAAGTTTCTGATGAGGTCTGCCCACTCTGAGGCTGCTTTCATAGGCTAGTGGATGACACAGTGACATCTTTCTGCTATTTAGTAAGAACAGTTGCTGGACTGCAGCAAATTCTCTTGCTTGATAACTTTGTTTTATTGGGTGCCAGGGTGGCAGTCAACTGAAAGGTTAAATGTCTTTAGATAAAAAGGTTCTGTCTGTTTTCAATGGGAGAACAGAGCTCATAAAAGAAAATTAGAGAAAGAAGCTATTACTTCTGTTAAAAACATGAGGAGGGAGCGTAGGAAGTGACAACGAGAGATCAAAAAGTTGAGTCTTATTCAGCTTTCAGAAATCCTATTAAAACAGCTATTTCTACCAAATATGGTCGTGTTTCTCTGTATTTTCATTCTTTTATTTTTACCAGGCAACGTTCCGAACCCTCACAGAAATCAATAGGGGCTTTGGGTATAAGGAGACTGCCCCACCATGACATTAAAGAACAACCCTTTTCCTCCGGGTGCCCGTGACTGACACTGTGATCTTGGGGCTGTGAAAAGCTCCTGCTCTGCTCTTCTCTGCCAGGGTGGGCAAAGGGAATGAAAGAGGGAATGAGAGCCCAAAATATCATTGATGAGAACCCCAGAGCAATTATGTTAGAGCTTTCTGAACTGTAGATACATGATCCAGTGGAGTCATTTTCCATGTTTTCTCTGTCTTGTATCCCCTAAATGACATATTTGGCAATACCAGCCTCATGAAAACACAAACATTCTCTGAAAACATTAGTGGAAATATTGTCAGGAAAATAATTCACTTGGATCTCAGGAGAGGCTGGACAATGAGGAAAGTCATGTAGATATGTTCTCTACTTTTTAGTTTTTCCCCACTGGTCTGTCATGAAAGGTTGTGATGGGGAACAGGAAGGCTTTTTGCTGTGCTGAGTGCTGTTGGAAGGAAAAAAAATCCAAAATGAAATAAGCAGTAGGTACAATTCACTGGACTATTTCAGTCAGAAATTGCTGCTGCATGGACTCGGACTTTCCTATGGCTTTTCACAATCAGCCATCTGTAAGCCTCCAATTGGTATGGTGCCTGCAGTATTTATTTTGAAATGCTATATAACCTCACAGCATCTGGAAATAGCCACAGTACATACTGTGTGACCACAAGCTATGTAAGTGTTGGGGAGGATTCAAAAGACTCTTCTATTAAAAAACAAAAACCCCAC
>VWYH01005303.1:0-55429 GCA_013399365.1 Pampusana beccarii | reverse complement strand
AACAAAAAAAACCACACACACACAAAAAAACCAAACAAACAAAAGTTGCAGAAACATGCAGAAGCAAGGCCAGAATGGAGTAAGGTTCATTCAAGTGTAGGCAACATTGTGTGTATCCATTTAAAATTGCCCTGTCAGTGTGGACATTCTCATCCTTTGATAAATAATGGTAAAAAGTCTGAGTGACAACTTTAGCTAACAGATATTAATACAGAATAAAACAAAATATACGAGAGGTTTTGCAAGAAGATGCAATACGTTAATTTCATTATAGTGTTCTCTGTTCTCATTTAACTCTTTCTGTTAACCACTTTGCCTATATTTCAAATGGAATTACATTTGTGTATAAGTACTTGATCAGGACTTAAGGCTAAGTTCATGTTTCTATACCTGTGGAACAGGTATTCTCTGGCATCCTTTATGTCATTTAGTTGATTCCATAATTACAGACATATTGGAAATATATCTCCATTTGCAAATTGTTAGTTTCTAAAGACTTTTTACATCTTGCTAGCTGGAAAAAAAAAGTTTGCTATGCATCTTTTCAGTATTTGTATAGTAAACTCTTTAAAATGTATGTATTTGAATTCATAAACTGTATATTGAGAGAGACAAGGAGATTTTATACAATTTAGAGGATCATTAACCAAGCTCGTAGAAGTTGCTTTCTAATCCTTACATTTGAGTTGTCTGAGAGTGCACTAATATTTTCAGATTGTAAGCAGAATTGTTCTGCTATTTATCTTAAGGATTTGTTGAACTTGTAGCACAAAGAAGGAAAAACAAACAAACATAGTCTCGAGATCTTTCTGAGATGGTAGATAGATAGTACTTCGGGTACGTGGCACGGAAATCTGCTTTACCTTCCTACTTTTGGACAAAGTTTGCACTACAGAAAATTATGTGGATCTATTTCTTCATACTGTAGCTACTGAAGTGTGGGTAAGAGTTGTGAAAGTATTTATGGCAACTAACACCATGAATCAAGAGATTATTTTATACATATATGGCATGCTTTTGTCGATGACACTTTGTGAAAAAGTTGACTATATAGTTCATAAGAAATTCCATCATCAAACTTAACTTATGATAACTTTTGTAAAGTAGAACTTTTCATGTATCAGGGGTACGGAGGCAGAGGTAAATGTTTTTCTAGCCTATGACACTTTAGTCGAGCAAGTTAGTGGAAATGGCCTGCTTCATGAGAAATCAAATACAATTTAATATAGACATAGGTAGTTCTATAAAAGCATGTAAATGACCATTTGATAAGTCACCTTAACTGTAAGCCAAAAGTTATATTGTCAGCAGTAGAAGGTATACAGTATTGTTTCAAAAAAATGGAGTAAATCATTGAACACATTTGAAATTAGTACAAAATAATTTTTTTTTTAATTTTTTTTATTTCATGTGAAAATCCAAGGCTAGAAGTAAAAACATCATATAATATAATAGCTTAGTGGCTGCAATAAAAATACACTTTAGAAAGAATCTCTTCGAATTCTATAAAATGTTTCATAAAATTTGGTTAAATGGAGCCTGAATTCCTCATAATAACATTAATCCTGTATTGCATATGCTGCCAGATGCATCAGCCTGGTGGAACAAGAGAGCTGAGGAAAGTCCTTTGTCTCAGACTGACACCTATACAAATAGATGATGTCTACAACTTTCTTCTCAGTAGCATTAGGAAACCTGTGAGTTATAAAATCTTGGCAGATTCACTCAGCTCTCTCAAACAAAAGGGCATCTAATTTATTTTAATCATATTCATTCTTTTTTTAGTCTGTCTAGACTATTTTAACAACCACAGAGTTGTGCTTTGCTCATGGTGGGTGGTGTGCTTCTATTTGCAGGTTGTTGTTTCAGGTTAAGTTTCTAATTTGGAATGTACCAGAACTTGGATGCAAACATCTGCTTGACTTTATGCTACAGTACATTTTTCTACATAAAATATGCAGTTAGAAACTATAACTACCCCAGAATTAAAGGCCTCATTTTCCCTTTCAGTTCGAGTTCCTTTAAGTGAAAGAGCAGTATGCTTTCCACTTGTAGAGGTCAATTGGAATACCCTGGATGAGTCCCTGGAAAAAAAAAGTATAGATGTCTATTTATGTGTGTTAGATATAGATCATGACAGGATATTTTAAGATGTCAACAGCACTTCATTAAATATTGATGGAAATTTATTTATAAATATGTTTTAAAATGAGAAGCCTAATAATCCCATTCTATTTATCCTAAACTTTACAAAATTAAAATTTTTAAAGATACTATGCAAGTAAATAGAAGGAATTACTTCTCCATATTTTATAAAGATAGAACAGTACATATATAGATAAGAAAGATGATTACACCTTGCATTCCCAGCCTGTGTTGTAGCAATCATTCTTTAAGTTAGGGAGGGTCCATGGGTTGTTTCTCTGTTCTTAATTATTATTTTCAGTTCATTCTTCCTACCATATTTCCCAAAAATAAAACTCACCTGGAAAAAGGCACATGAAAACGAGTTGTCCTCTAAATCTTCAGTGAGCAAAATGCTTCATTTTCTAAAGTACCATTGTTGCTAATAACAGTACTTTCTGTTTAATCTCATATATTTGCTGTTCCAAATCTTTCAGTATTTCAGGATTTCACATCAAAGAGATTAGAGTATGAATTATTTCTGTAATACTTAAAACTGCCCTTCTTCCTAAACTAAGGACACAAGACATAGTGTCACCTGTTTTGGAGGTGTTCATCTTCAGTTCTCAGTCCATTTGTGTTTAGGTGAGGATCAAAGTCACAAAGATATTTAAAAAAAAAAAAGTGTGATACACTTTCACAGTGTTCTGGTGATCAGGGAATAAATTAGGAGGTTCAGGACGTTATATTTTTAAAGCTATTTTGCATGGCATTTAAAATTAAACCATAATTTAGCAGACTACTCTTAGAGGGAGAGGATAGTATTTTCTCCATTTGGGGACATCTGCCAAGTTCTGCCTACTATAAAGAATAAGACTTGTCTGAAGATTTTGTACTATGATTCTCTTTCCAATAATATATCTGGGGGCAGGAGATAATTTTATACATCCAACAAATGAACAGACTGACAATGTTACATTAGAAAGTTTCCCATGAAACTTTCCCAGCCTGAACTGTGCAGAAACACTTCTAAATGTTTATACTTTGCAAAGCAATTGTTCTTCTGGACAAGGTTATTTCAAATCTCTGCTTTAGCGATTATAAATAGACTGCCTTTATTACTCATACCTTTGTGTAGATTAATGTATCCCTACATATTCATGTCAAGCAGTCCAAATGTGTAAACTACGCATCTGAGGATTTATTGGGTCAGACAGCAACAAACAAAAGGAGAACAAGATTTCTGACTCTGTCAGAGCCCTTTACTGTCCTTAGATCCTACAGTCTACACTTTTGGTATTAGTCACAGCATTTCACAGGTCTCTGGTGTAGTGCTGAAGCAAAGAAAGCAAGAATTAATGCAGATCTACATCACCTCTTCCTGTTTAGAAGATGTGTGCGCACACAGAACTGCTAATTCATCTTGGACTGATAGTAAAGACCTCAATTTCAAGAAGAACTTCTGCATTTCAGAATGTGGGGCTTGATCAGAGCATTTTCCAAATAATCAGAAGACAGAAAAATACATCGAATAGTAAGTTGCTATTTTTAGATTACCAATATATAAAAAAGAGATGGGTGCAATTTTCTGCTCTTTCCTAAATGCATTTCTTTACACTCATTTTTTATTATACCCTTTAGAGGAGTTGACAGACAGAAAAAAAAATAGCTCAGTAAAAACTACTGAAAACATATAAGGAAATAACTTTTGAGAAGTACTTATCTGGTGAAATTTGTCCAGATATTTCTCCTAACCATGAAAAACATTTTTGTTGTGAAGGTACTTTTTCTTTTATAGAAGCTGATAGCACTTAACTTTCCTTTATCTAAAAATTAAAGATACATGTGAAAGTCACATATTGATTAAAGTGAAAGAAATAAAGGACTAGTAACTATTTCCTCGAACACCTTTTCTTCTTCAGGGTCCCAGATCTTTCTACAACAAAAAATATAAAAATAGAATAATAGTAAAAAGCATTACATCAGTACCTTTTGAAAGTAAATACAGAGATAACTTTAAAAGCAAATTCTTACTTAAATTGTAGGTAGCCTAGTTAATTTACAGAAGCAGGTGAATGCCAGTTTCTCTTCAAAATCTTACCTGTTGATCTGCCATTCTGGTTTCTTACTCCACAACACCTTGTAAATTTTCCCAATTATCAGCAGCTGAATAACTTATCAGAACATCTGTAATCAACACTTGATCAGTTTTAGAGAAAACATTGCAAGGATGGATAAAAATAATAAAAGGCTATTTTAAGTGGCACAATTTAATGATGACAACAGTGATGTTACTCAGCTACAGCTTACTCTTAGAATTTAAAATAATTCCAGGCATTGATGTAGCATGTGCAAGAATTGACAAGCAGTTCCTTCTTTACATGACAGTTCTCATCACTTACACAAATGAGATATGTAGAAATTGGTGTTGTAACAAAGCTGCTATACACTGTAGAACAGGAATAAGATGCTCTTTAGTAGGATTTTTTTAATCCAAAAGAAATATAAGAATACATAATCACATTAGAAGAATAACTAACAATACTAATGGAAATCAAAGACTCTATATTGTATATGATGTGGTTGGAGAACTGAGATTTGCATGTTAAAAGACCAGTGTGGTCCCTGCTGAGCATGTTGTATTCTCAAAATAATTAGCTCTGTCAAATAATTAATATTTGTTGACAAGACCAAGTTAAGTGCATGCAACATCACATGTTGTAATTAGTTGGGATGATAACATAATATGGACTGAAAATAATCAATTTGAGCTGCCAAAGCTGATCACGTAAGCCAAGTGAAATAACACAAGCAACTTTCTTCCACAGATTTCATACAAAGAATTAGCTATACGTGCTTCTGTGGTCTTTATATGTTTCAGCTCTGAGTAGCTGAGTTTCGTTGGTGTGAATGCTTTTGAACATTCATTTGAGAGCTTGCTGGGCAAACGTGGCAGACGAAAAAAACACAAAAAACTAATTGGAAGAAATGATAAAGTTTGACTTACTAGATCAAATTAAATCTAGGTAAACTAGATAAAATTAAGGAATGATTAGAATATTTCATGTTGAAATGCAAGTGCTATCAAAGAGCTCTTTGTAACTGATCTATATTTACAAGAAAAAAAATCCTTACTCATTTCAAGCTGTTGAATAACAAAACTAAAAGTGCATCTGTTCAGATTCAATAGGGGGAATAACATAAAAACAACAGTAAACCCCTTCTCCTTTCAATTTAGACCCTTTCCTGTCCCAGTTAAGTCAATGAAAGCTACTCTGTGGTTTAAAGCAGAGATACTTTAATAATTAATCATTCTAATAATATAATCCATTAGACCAGACGTTAGATATTATGGCAGAAAGCGCTATAGAAAAATCTTTACAGGGTAGAAAATTTGAGAGATAAATTATTCATTGTAAATTATTTGCTCTAACCATG
The DNA here is from genome assembly GCA_013399365.1 of Pampusana beccarii. Taxonomy (NCBI): domain Eukaryota; kingdom Metazoa; phylum Chordata; class Aves; order Columbiformes; family Columbidae; genus Pampusana; species Pampusana beccarii. The sequence continues at coordinate 49,867 of VWYH01005303.1, read as the reverse complement.
TTTTGCTATCCGATATGTTACAGCTCTACAGTATGTTGTTGGAGATTGAGTATAATCAATTGAATAAATTATTTAAATATAAGATTCATAAGATTTTTCCAATCGCCCATGTAACAGGGGCAATAATATAAACTATATTTATGTTAAACATCCTGGGGTTTAATATTTTCTACTGAGGTTTCTAAAACTTTTATTTGCAGGCTTGTATTTTTTTCCTTAAAAATAAATCATAATCCACTTTGCACTTTGAAAATTTAGTGGAAGAGTTTTCCTTTTTCCTTTTTTTTCGGTCCTATCCCATAGGTATCTGTAGTTCAGAAAGAAAGAGAAAAAGCATTCTACTGCATACTCAGTACTGAGTAGGGGCTATTATCATTGTGTTTGGGCGTCAGATATCTGCTAAAGTAAAATCACAGCTTCTCTAAGACATCCCAAACTAAATTAAAATCGCCCTTGTGTCTACTTGCTGCAGCAAAAAGTTACTGCTGAGACTACGACGACTGTGAAATGTTAAAAGAAAGTTTCTCATCCAATTTTTTTGGCTTTTCACTAAATAATAAAGGAGGAACAGATAACAATTTTTGTGTTTATACATAATGCATTTTAAAGGGAAAAAATAGAGTATAATTTCAGCAGTTCTTAATGTCACAGTGTTTGAACACGGTTTTAATACCTTTCTTAAACTATCTAGCAGATTTTTATATGGTATGGGGCATAGTGTAGGAACTGCAGACTTTGTGATCTCTCATAACAATAAAATGTTACTATGCTAAGTTTCATTTAATTCCACTGTCTCAGCACAGAACTGAAAACCAAACAGCCAGATATTAAAATTATTTTTGCGTTAAAAGATAAGTACCTAGTCAGGCTTTGGCATGAAAATTCCCAGATTTAATTGCAAAGTAAATGTCAAATGATTTTGAAGATAAACTAGGAAAGGAGATGTAGTGGTAAGACCCTGAAGCAGTCATGCTGCAGTGATTGCTAAGAGAGCCAAGGCACATGCTCAGGAGACCAAGAATGCACATTCTAATTTTCAGCAGCAGAGAACTGAATAAAGCTTTCCATTGTCCCAGAGAATGTCCTGAATGTCAAACTATCAGTTAAAACTCTGGGAAAGGCACCATAGTTTCATGTCTGTAATAGTCATGACAGAGGAAAATTACTGAAATAGTCTCTTCAGGCAAGACAGGTCAATGAATGTGAACGTGGGCAGTTTTAAACATGGTACATAAATTAAGCCACTTTATCTTGAAAACTTCTAAAGAGAGTTCTGCATAACATTAGATTACTTGTAAGCTTTAATGAAATAAACTGTTATGCAATTAGACTTCAGATGTCTTCAGGATGAGATGACAGAGGAAGAGTAGTTCCACAAATAGCTTTGGATTTGTGTTTCTGAAAAGGTGAAAGTCCGGGAGAACATGTGGATCTAGTTTATAAGGACCTTGGTCATGGCTGCATGATTGTGCTGGAAAAAGGAGCTGAAATAAGACCCAAATACAAGACTGACTTCGAGACTCTTAACGCCATGATCATTAGATCCATATTCAAATTTTTTCTTTAAGTTTTTCTTCATCAGATGCCTGTACACTACATATATAGATAATAGAAGCTTTCATAATCCCATGCATAAAATTCCATTGCCACATTGTGGACAAAAAGAACTGTGAGGTTCATGAAGGAAAGGAATTTCATGACTTGTTACGTATCCTCAGTTATGAGAGGATCTCCTGTTTCGTAACCACCTTTGTCATCTTACGCTTTGATATATGCACATGATCTTCATCATGTGAAAAGGTAGAATAGACTTACTAGATAGACCAGAAAGGCATTCAGGTGTTTTGTGGTGAACGATAGCCTGTTACCTTGGGTTCTTGACTCAGGATGTAGTGTGTTGGCTAAGGAATAAAGCTCTGCAGGGGTGTACCAGTCTACCACAAGTTGCCTGCAGATGTACTTGAGTTTTAAAGATGCAGATTAGGCATGGTTGATATAAAAATCTAGCCAGGCTGAATAAGTGGAATAAAATAATAGGATGGATAAAACAAAAGTACAATATGCGAGTGATTACTGCATCATTTTGCAAAAGTTACTGGCAGAGCTAGATTCAGATATCAGGATTACTTGGTTGTCAGTACTAACATTTCTTCCTGTAAATCAGATGTACAATATGGTCATCTGGCATAAATCACCAAGACAGGCATCTAAGAGAGACATTTTGGAGCAAATGTGATTCTAATTTACCTCTGATTACGAAAATCATGTACTCTTGAGCACCTTGCTCCATTATGAAAGATCACAAAATTATATCAATTAATATTAGAGATAAAATGTAAAAATTCTCCATGAGCAGAAAATACATAAAAATTCTTAGAAATATACAGGTATAAGTGATGTGGATAGGAAAAACAAAGATATCACTTATCCTCAAAACAAAGTCCTATGTTTTCTGTTAAACTGCATGTTTTCTATTAAACTTCCTAGTGCCACAGCATTTTTGCAGTGTTTTGTGTTCTTCCATTTCATTCATGCAACAACCCACTGAACTGGAATATCATAAGTATTATTGCCAGTTTCTGAAGGAAGAGGACAAGGTGGAGATATTAAGTGATGTGCATAAGTCCTCTTATCAAGTCTGTACCAGAACTAGGATTACAATTTGGAAGCTTTTGACTTCTTGTTTCCTGTTTGGCAGCCTAGACCATTACATACCTCAAATCCAATTTCAAACTCTCGTAAAATAATAGAGGAAGCATAAGAGACTAAGATTCTAGTCAAAATAATGTTACTGAAAGTTTTCTTGGAAGCTCTGGTAGAATAAAATTGGCTGAAATAGTCCATCTATGAGTCGCTTATATCAGTTCCACAAACAATAAAGATCAGACACTACTTCAAAAAAGCATGACAAATTTGCCAACAGAATCTTCTTCCCTTATGAATCATTTGAAAAATTAATTTATATCAGCCTAGCTGTATTTAATGCCATTTGTCCCCAAAAAAACAGCTTAATAAATAACAGAGAAGATTTGGAATAAGAATTGTGTTGTAGGGGAAACATCTAACCATGCCACAGGTATCCTTATTAGACCTGATTTTAAATAATGACTTTAAATTCTAAAGCATTAAAACAATTCACTGACTAAACTTTCAGAAGACATTGTACTTTGAGACTGTAAACTCCCTTGAGAAGAGAGAAAATTGATGAAGTCTATTGGGGAGGTTAGAAATATAAAAATGATAGTAGGAGACTGTCTTACTTGCCAAGGCTCATTTAATTCTCACAGTGACATGAAGCTGAAGAGAAAGCAAAAACACAGAGGAAGCAACACTGCCAAATGAGACCAAGCAGTCCTAGTGAACACAAGATTAGCTTGAAATGTCATATGACAGCAAATATAGCTAAAATTGGTTTTAGGCAATCCATAGTATCATCAAGTCACCAAGTGAAAAGACAGCTGTCCTGCACCTTTTACTGTCACTATACCTAAAACTGGAGGCTGAAAACAGATTTAGGCCACAGAAACTTTGGAAAGTCAGAAATGTATTATAAATTATTAAGAAGCCAACAGGAATGACTGATGAGGGAAGATTAAAATAGCTTGTTGTGTAAATGATAAACTGAAAGGAGATGAGATGCCTGGCTACAAATGGATGTGGTCAAAATATTGGAAGTGAAGGAAAGAGTCATCAGCTTTTGTTTACCTCTCTTGAAAATAAAATTTAAAAAAAATGAAAGAAAGAAACAAATAAAATTGTATTCAGTTCAATCTCTAAGAGCCTGACTGATAGCACATAAAAGCAGCACATCCCAAGCTTAAAATTTTCCACTATTAGGTTCCTGGATAGACATATCCAATATATAGATCACGACTACTCATGTTAAAGAAAACTTTGAAAATTACCCCTTTATTTTACTGCCTAGCATTAGTGTCATAATACTCCTATTGTAGATATTTTAATAGGTGAGGCATTACCTGAGGGGTAATACCGAAGGTCCCACTCTGGAATTTGCCCAGTAGCCTCAGTTTCCAGGTCTCTCAGGTATTCCCTGGAAAGGCATATCTGTTTATGAGATTAGACAGTTAGGTAATCTAACATCTTTATCCTATTTCAACCTCCTTTTTACTTAGAAGCCCGAATAAGTCTATTTTTTTTATTTTTCAGATTTAATTTTGATATTTTTATTCTGAAATCACTGTATTATTTATGCAGCTATACTGGTGTGTGTTATCATAATTATTTTCTTATCCTAGCCAGCAGGATTATGGTTTCATTTTACCACTGATAAATAAAGCCTTGTATTTAACAGGGCTCAAGTGTGATGGGGGAAAGGGACCCATACCTGAGTGCTCATTGAAAAATTATATTAGGGGTCTTTATTTCTTTACGTGATTATTTAGGGCTACTTTCATGTATCTTGAGAACAAAGAGCATGTGAATGGGAGGGAAAATCCCCATAACTCTCTGCTGACCGGTTGCATTTTCTTTGGCCCATTCAGGTGGGAGAAGGTCTCAGCACCATGAGCTGGTGTAGGGTGATAAGAATTTGTGGCTTCTGTCCACCTCTACAGACCACAGACCTCCTCTTTCCTCTCTCTCCTTGGAGGTGGTACTGCTCCTGAGACAGGGTGCAAGACTCCCCCTTACTCTTTCAAATGTTTCAACCATTAACCCAAAATAATGTATTCCTAAAAGTGATTAATATCTAGATCTTTTCTTTTCTTTTCTTTTTTTTTTTTAAGTAGATACATTTTCTTCACTTTCCTCAAAGAGAGAGGATTTGTCTCTTTGAAAAGAGTGACAACAGGAGATGAAGTGCAATCTGCTGCATCACTTTATTTTTTAGTCCTCCATTTTCTACAAGATGTGGCATAGCAAGTATTGATGCATTTTGTCATTTATACAGCTCCAGAAATGCCATCTTGAAGAGAGCATTTTCTGTGTTATAGACATGATATGTCAACCTCTTCTTAAAAATAACTGAAAGAAAAACTGTAAAAAAATAAAATAAAAATTAATGTAAAAGGCACAATATCTTGGAATGAAAGAGGGGAAGCAGATTCTTGGACTTTAATGAGGACTGGAAAAGCCCAGAATATTTTGATGTGGATTTAACTCACCATCTTATTAATAACTTTTTTCTTTATTTGTGCGACCTAGATATAGTGATTCATTAAAAATGAATTTAAAATACAAAGAAGAAAGTATTTTCCAAAACAAAATATATTTTAGTTGATAGCTTTCTGTTGTCTCTCTTCTCTCCTTCCCTCCCTCCCTACTCCATGATATATCCAATAGTCTTACTTCCAACGGCTATGTAAAATTTGGTACAGCTTTATCAAGGACTGATTTTAGCTGAGATAAGATAGTTTTTAATGACTGCTTATTAAAGGAATTAACATCAATAGTGAATTTTCTCCATGAAATATTAGTACCAATGCAAGATAAATCTATGCTGTAGGACATTTCACCCACAGAAGGACACTTCCAGTGTTTAAACTTAAATTTACACCACAAAAGTATTAAAGTTGTCACTGTTGCTAAGAAGTAATTCAAAAGTAGAGAAAATATATTGTGGCCTTTAATTCTTTTACTTGATAAACATTTTAATATTTATTGATTCTTAAACCTTAAAGACACTAAATCACATTAAAGCAAGGATTGAATCTTGGTATTTATAAAAGTTCAGCTGTTAACTGAGGCTGGATAATAGAAGGGCAGAGATAAATTACTTGGAAATGCTGAAGAAAGAACCATTTGTTTTAGGACAGAGACCGACCACATGTCGTAGTGCTGCTTTTTGTCCATCTAAGGACCAATACCATGATGTTTGATATTAGCCAGAATGCCCATGTTCAGCTCGACCTCCAAACATCCTAGCAATTAATTTTCTACAGGCTGTACATTTTACTGTGGATTTCATTGTGGGACTTCACTGTCCAACCACGCGTCTGTTTAGATCTTTGTCTGTCTTGAAAGTATTTGTAATTTTAAAATATGTACTATGCATCTGACTATGCAAAGTTTATTATCATAAATAGTAAAAATTAAAATTTGGTGTTTAATGGTGCTTAAAATAAGCTGCCAATGATGGGAATTTTCCTATTTTAAAACATTTATCCACAGAAATAGTGTTTTTTTTATCATGTAGATCTAATACATGGAGTTGATTATTTCCTGGCTCAGCTCTAGACATGATCTCAAACTGAATTTATGTCTTTTGGGGGAAATGAAAGCGTGTTTTATTTTTCCTAACATTTTCTTTGTAAAAATAATGTGTACATAGAAGTGTGATGTTAAATCTATCTATAACTAACATGGTTCTAATCTCTTTTCAGAAAACTTTTCCGTTTTCTTTAAAGATTTTCAGTTTTCTTGTTTGAGTTTTTCCTCAGTAGACCTTAATTCTTCTTAAAGTCACTGCACGTAGTATTTAGTTCACTCAAATATACAGACTTTTTCTATTTGCTTAGAAGAAGTAAATGTTCCATTTACAAAAGCAAAGAAAAGAGCCTCAGGACGAAAGCACATGGAAGCTCCTGAAAGTACTACTAAACTTGTTGAAGGCAATTTTTTTAAAAGTGAAACTAAGCATAAATCTTACTAAGAAAAAAAAAAATCCCCAAACCATCAACATGAATCTTTCCTAATCTCCTTTGAAGATATTTATATGAGATTTTAATTCTAGCAGCGTTGTTACACATTGGCCACACTGATCTATTCAACATAGGAAAACACATAAGGATAATTTCAGAGACAAATTTTTGGTATGCAGTGGAAATTTCACTGGGCTGATAAGTTCCAATCAGTCCTTTAAGATAAAAAATAGTTGTACAACTAGGAAGATGCTGAAGTGAATCACTCTCTACATCCTTTTAATTGCCTTAGGTCCTTAAGTGTCTGTGTGTCCCAAATTGTTTTGTAGTTTGACCACAAAAGCTATCTCTTCAAAGACAAATTTTGCATTTTGCTGTGAAGAGCAGAGGTCCAATGGGACGGTCATGGTACCTTGTCCCCATTCCCCAAAGAAATGCCTGGGAGTTACTGGGATGTACAACTGGACAACTCGCTCCCTTTTCCTTTGCTTCAGGTCCTGTGCTCTTCCCTCCACTGGGACAAAGCCCAACTCTAAAACGTGTCGTTGTCTTCACTGTTCTGTTAGCCACAAAGCTCTAGGAGGAACATCTCATATGAAATGGGAGATGTGGGTTCAAACATTCGTCTTAGGGACTGAAAATGAGTTTCACATCCACAGAACAATGTGTTGTGGTGCTGGTGCTTAACTGAACTATGTCAGAAAATGCTGGAAAAATGAAGGAAGCCAGGGCTTAAAATCTGGGCCCTCTTCAGCACTTCAAATTGACTGGTTTAGACTTATCCTGTGTGTACGCTGGACAATCTCATTTCAATCATTTACATTTTTAGTCCTGTTTAACACATTAGAAATTTCAATGTTTAAAACAAGTTTGCAAACTTTGCTATTAGAACCAGAGATTTATGTAATAATCGAAAAGGTCTCATTTATTACTTTTGTGCTCAAGTATACCACAACTTACACTAGTTAGTTCTTTCTGGGTAGAATAATTAAATCAGCTACAGCATAAAACAATGCTGTCTATATTTAGGTGTATTGAATAAATAAATATAATGAAGTGTATTGACAGCAAGATGCTATTCCTAAAGCATTTCTTAAAATATATGTTTGGCATACAGAGGATATTTATTACCAGAAATGGTCACTGCAATAACAGGAAATTAAGAAGATACCTTATTAAAGCCTGCAAGGAAATTAGATAATTTTAGATATGTTTCTCTCACTATTTCATTTATTTCTGTGGTTGTACGACTTACAATGTTTGTGATTTTGCTGATCGATCAGAGAAGATGGGTATAATTCAGTATTCACAGATGCAAACTGTAAGTGAGGTCTAAAAGTTACCATAAGTTCTTCCTCATTGTAATAAAGATCCCTTGTATCTTTGATTTTTATGAAATATTAACAATAGTATTGTACATCGACCAGCAAGGCAATCAAATCTCAATTATTCACATTAATATTATTCTCACTCTTTGAATTTCTGCAACACGTTTTCCTGACTGCTCATTTGAATATGAGAAAACCCACCAGACAACTACTTTTCTTTGTGTTATAAAAATATCATAAATTTGCATTGGGAAGAACAACTACAAGAGAAAAACATTCAGTGTCCTATTCAAAGTCTATTTCAATTAGTGTGTAGCAAAACTGGGTTAAAAATAGTTTTAATGACATAAGAAATGAATATTTCACTAAATCCCATGTTAAATGGTTGAAGAATACAGGAAATAGAGAGTGTAGTACTCTGTTATTTTGAAAACAGTTGTGATGGTAATAATTAAAGAGCTTTTTTTATGTACCGTTTTTATGCAAGTCTTTCTGGAAGAAGATTTTCTGTAGAATTTGTCCCTTTGTCATTTTTATTATTAGTATGTCAGTTGTGCCCAAACATACCAGCTGAGGTCTCATAATTGTGTTTGAAGGTATATGAAAATACACTGAGAGACAGCTCTTAGTAAAAAAAAAAAAATAAATAAAAGCCTGAAGTCTAAAAGTGGACACAGAGGAAAAAAAATGTGTCTTACTGGGAGGCATACAGCAGTTTAGTGGAAGAGAGAGGTCTACTGCTTTCTAGACCAGTGGTCTTACTTTGAAACACTGTGAGCTTAGTAAAGTCTGTTCAGTTATACAGCTGATAAATATACACAGACAGCACTAACAACATGCTAAGAATTATATAAGGACAGCTACAGCTTTTTTACTGGATCTTCACAAAAATGAGCACAATATTGTCCATGCTAAGTTTTCCCAACAGAAGTGGTATTTGCACACTGAAGTGTTGTGCATTTTGGCGCCACAGGGGGTACCGGTAGTTCCCTGTTCACCAGCTGCCTGATTGCATTAACTTTTCACTTTATGCCCAGCTATTCTGCCATGTTACCTCTTCAATTAAGCTATAAAAACATGGCTATGCTATTGTCACTTTGACTCCTTTGTAAATACAGATATATCTAATATGGGTTTAAACTTGCAGGGTCTCAGATAATTTCAGCAGCCTACTTTGTGCCAACATGGAGCTCAATGTGTGTTATATTTATGTTTTGTAGGTGGTTTGTCTTCGAACTATTACAGTACCAAGTGTACTATTATGACTGTTCGCAATGTTCAAGTTAACTACATATAGACATTACTTCAACACACACTGTCTGCACAGAAATCTAGAAATATACAGTATTGAGCCTGTTATATAATAAAGCTCAGAGGCTTTTGGTCAAGGCAATTTTCCTGGTTTTCTATAATGAAATTTGTGCGTGTATACAGTATCTTGTGTTTCCAGAATGTATTTAAAATTGATAAACTTACAAGAAAACATGTTTTTTCTTTTCTACAGTGTTTTCTCTAAGCATCATAGTATGAATCTTTCATATTATGTTGTTAAGCAAATGAAAGCTATTTGACTGATAGCTCAACTGCATGCATTCTTATACTAAAGCAGAGGACTTTTACTAAAGCCAGGACTTGGGAGGACTCGCCACACGCCTCCATTGTGGGTTCTTACCTGAAGGGTGGGGTTTGGATCCTGCGTGATGGAGATTGTCAAAATGTGGATGGCTGCGGCTGTGGCCTTTTTGTTCACCAGGAGCTGTGCGGAGTTCAGTAACAATGGTTTCTTTTTTGTCAGTCTAGCTTAATATATGGTAGCTTTTGATTGAAAATATGAAACTTCTGGTAGTTAGTGTCAACCTCTAGGTGTCCAGAATAGAGGTCATTGTTCCTTTTCATCTTAAGAAATGAACTGAGCTTTAACTGTGAGCAGTATTTAACTGGATGCTCTTCTTGCCTGAGCTGTTACTGTGATATGATCAAAAGTATGAACAGGTTAAAAAATAGTAACATAATTCTTAGCTGTAAGAGATGGCTTGTATTTGACCGCTGTCTAAATGGCCTGCTTCTTACAAAATAAGTTTTCACTACTTAGAGATATTAATGTTCTTTGTATTTCTGTTGTCTAATATAGATACAGAAAACCCAGCAGCCTCATGGAACAATTTCTTTCACTTCACCTCCATCTAAGCAAATCGATGTAAATGGGGGGATCTGCTGGCAGGCGTAATTTGCATACATGCTAACAAAATCAGGTGCACTTCATAAGTGGGAGGCTAGATGAACAGAAAAAGTGGGGGTTTTTTTGTCTTTTACCAAGTCTTTCCCAGTAATAATGTGGATATTTCCATTTGAGATATGCCAGGATGCTTTTATACTTGCGACCTCAGAGGAAAGAGCACAGCAGCAAGCAAATCTGTGTTCCTATAATTAAGGAAGATTGTTTTCATACTTTTTAATTCTAGGGATATAAGCCACTTGTGCTTCCTCTGTCTTTTCTCTTTTCTTTTTTGTACTGAATTAATAGGAAAAATTGTTCTGATAGAAACATATTGATTTCAGTAAAGAACTGTATGTTATTTGCTCTGCACTCCTCACAATGGTCAATGAAGTTTAACTGCTGAGAAACGTGCCCTGGCTGACACTTACCAAACAAAAGCAGAGTTGTCTTTCATTGTTAGAGTTTGTTCTCTACATGGCCTTGAATGTTCATTTCTTTGGCATAAGATAATGATTCATCCTCTTGCTTTGCTGTTTCTAGATGGTTAGGTAGTTAAAAAGTCAATACTGAATTTCTAAGCAGAAATCCACATATGATTACAGTAAAGCTCCACTATCACAGCATTATATTAGGAGATATATTGTTATATTTTGGATCTATAAAAATAAGAAGTTTTAATATGACTTATCAACAGTATTTTAAAATGTGCTACCTTGGTTTTATTGCTAATCATTTCAAGAAAGTATAGCTCTTATGAGTCTAGATTCACCCTAAGTGAAAAATGATAAGTTAATTATTGCTGGAAAAATCATCCATAGTGAGGGGTAACTGAATGCTTTGAAACATAGTTCTCTTTGTTCTTTGTTTAAGGGTTAAAGCCAAGTGATCCAACCATGACTGGCAAAACACAGACCAGCAATGTCACCAATAAGAATGACCCAAAGTCCATCAACTCAAGAGTCTTCATCGGCAATCTGAACACAGCCATTGTCAAAAAAGGCGATATCGAAGCGATCTTTGCAAAGTATGGGAAAATAGTTGGCTGCTCAGTGCACAAAGGTTATGCGTTTGTACAGTACATGAGCGAGAGGCACGCCAGGGCTGCGGTGGCAGGAGAGAATGCCAGGATCATCGCGGGGCAGCCGCTAGGTAAGGACTTGTTCATACCACTGAAATATTGTTTCTCTTTCCTTTCTATTTGAAATATCATCTGCTGGTGGTACCTTGGGGACTAGTAAGTTTGTTTTGCCATTGTTCCATTTAAGTCTATTTCCAGGATGCTGGGTCTGGAAGAATTTTTGAAGTATTAGATGCTACTTATATTTTATGAAATGTTTTCTACTATAAAATGCTGTTTTACTAAACACATTACTTCTAACTACTTTATACTTCTCTACGTAATCCCATTGTAGTGAACATGATGACTTATGTGAGGAAAATATAAATATTTTCTCTTGGACTCTATTTGGTATATTTAATATAATACATGACCGATCTAATAGATGCCATTATCTTGCATTCAATTAATCTAAAATAACATCCAGCCCAACTGTGTGTTAGATTTTATACAGTAGCAGGAGTTTTGTTAGTCTTTGAGATTCTACCAAATCAAACTGTAATGCTGTTATTCATTTAGAGAAGTTTATTACTAAAAACTTAGGCTGAAGTTATTCCCACATAATGTTGTGGACATTGTTCATCTGAACACCAAATTAAAAAGAAAGTGTAACATTTTTGTTTTCTAGTGCTTTGTCATGAATCTGGTTGTTTCTTATTGCAAGTGTTACCTATGAAAGCTATTTGCAATTAGATATGGAGTCTGTCAATGATAAAATTATCTGGAGTACAGTACTAATCCCATCTGTCATATATATATAGTAATGATGGATAGTACAGCAAGATGTTTGGTAGAAGCCAGAGGTCTTTCACTAGACCTCTGAACTATATTGCTCAGATCCAAGCCCATGTGTGTAATGGTTGTGTCAGGAAAAGGTGAAGTGTAGCTGGTGCTTTGGCTGTAACAGGTCATAAAAAATGGATATGGCTTACTCATTTTCAGTCTCAGGCTGTGGAAATCTGTTTTACTGATTATTTGTAGAAATTGCGGTATTTGTGTTAGATGGGTGGTTGTTTTGTCACAGTTGCTCAACATTAATTTTAAGTTTTATAACCTGTGATGGTTTAACCTGGCAGGCAGCTAAATATCACAGACAACTGTTCACTCACTCCCCTACTCAGTGGGATGAGGGAGAGAATTCGGAAAAAAAAAAAAAGTTAAGTCTCGTGGGTTAAGATAAAGACAATTTAATAGAACAAAAAGGAATAATAATAATAATAAGAAGAAGAAGAAGAAGAAGAAGACTAATATATAAAACAAGTGATGCACAATGCAATTGCTTACTACCCGTCAACTGATACCAAGCCAGTTCCCAAGCAGTGATTCCCCAGCCAACTTTTCCCTAGTTTATACACTGAGCATGACATCAGATGGTATGGAAGATCCCTTTGGCCAGTTTGGGTCAGCTGTCCTGACTGTGCCCCCTCCCAGCTTCTTATGCATCTCTGGCCTCCTCACTGAAAAGTCTTTTACTTGGTAAATGCATTGCTTAGCAACAACCAAAATATCACAATATTATGAACATTCTTCTCATACTAAATCCAAAACACAGCACTGTAACAGCTATTAGGAAGAAAATTAACTCTGTCCTAGCTGAAACCAAGATATAACCCCCGTATTTTGGATTCAAAAGAAAAACAGATTAAAGAAATCCAATTACTTTTTAGGGAAGATTACAATTTTTTTTTAGAAAAAGTGATATATATGAGTGAAAAAAAGAACTCGATAAAAGCAAGGCAGCAAAATCAGTCTGTGGCATGGCATTATTATAAGATGTTTCCTGGAGCGGTGGTCTCTGAGCAATAGGCCGTGTGATGCCATCAGTGCATTATTTACAGCTCCTTGCACACTGGTCTGACCAGATTTTTTAAACTGTGTTTTCCTAAGGCAATAGATCTGTTATTACAATGACTACTGTTGCGAGTCTCTTTTAGTATTTCTTGTGGCATCTGTAATATGCCAAGTGCTTTGGAGATACCCTTGCTCTACTCAGAGTACTTTTGTACTTTGTATGGAAGGTAAGTGAAGTTGTTGTAGAAGAAATTAAGGGACCACTAATTACTTGATTTATTCAAATCTTTTAATAATAACAGGAAGTTTATTCAATACTAAGTTTCAACTCCATAATCTTAAAATACTTTGATTGTTCTGCCAAATCTTGCATCAGGGAAGATAAGGAATAAGCAAGGTGAAATTTTCTTTTAGCTGTTCCATACCTCATTTACTCTTTATGTATATGAAATAGAATTGTCATTGGTATTGTTTGACAAAGGAAGTGACTTTGTAAAAGTGGTACTTTTGTTACAAGAAGTGTCTCTATGAACTCTTTTTATTAGCAGTAGACATTAACTGTCACCTCAAAATAATGAATGACCCAGAAGAATAACTTATGTGCAAACTGTGCATTTGAATGGGAGGAAGTAACAGGTAGACTCATTGCTGTGAAACTACTCTCTGTCCTGAGAGCTTTGCATTCTGAAATAAACAGAACACACGTGATTTTGTATCACCAGTCAAGGAATGGAAAGGGGACAAGAAAAAGCTTTTAGAGATGTACAAATAAACTTGATTAGCATGGCTGATTTTTCTTTTAAATGGAATTAGAATGTATTAGTAATGTAACAAGGGCTGAATGGTAGCCAGTTGTGGAAAGCTGTTTGAACAAGGGAATATTTCAAAAAGATTATCCTATAGTATATACCTGATACTACTATATACTCTAGTACTAAGTGCCTCACAAAGGAAGGAATAATTTAATTTAGACCACATTATTAATCTACATTATTTCTTTCATAGTTCTTTCATTAGTTCGTTCAGTTTTGGCAAACTAACCATTAATGTTAGCTCCTGTCTTCTATGGAGCCCTGCCATTCAAAATTATGATATCCTTTGCAGCAGGTTTACCTGTGATTCAGAAATTGTTCACATGTATGTAACTGAAATTAGAAGCTGAACTTGTAAATTTATATAGCTCTATACAGTGCTGCCCCATTCATTGAATATACTGGTTCAATTCCCATCCAGTTGTAGTGAACGGAATTGTATTAATGGTGTGCATTAGAGTCCTTAGTGTTTCTTTTGAGATGGGAGTCCCAGAGTGCTAAGCTCCATAAGTACGTAACAAGGTGTTATGTTTAACAAATTCCTGAGAACAATGAATCTAAAGTGTTGGTAGTGCCCTCAGTCTTGCCAGCTTCCTGTGGGCCATTGTACTTGGCCTACCAGCCTCCCTGGACAACTCTCAAACTCCTACTCATGTGTTTGGTGGACAGTGGTGTGTGATGGCCATGCTGTGGATATTGTAACCTCAGGGAAGTGGATTTCATGAGCTGTGTGGTAACTTCCAAGTTTTCTGTTCCATGAAGTGCAACATACTCTGAAAAGCTGTGGGGAAGAGATTGTAAAGGAACACAAGGAACCATACTTAAGAAATTTATTTGTATTATTATGAAGTTCAGTGTGGTTTCTTGAAATTATATTATACCTTCATGGGAACAGAATGATTTCCCTGCCCACAGCAGAGTAGGGCCAGGTCAGTATTTGGCACAGAAGTCTTCTTCTACAATGATTATTTTGTGAATTGCTTTGGGGTGGAGCCAAGAAAATGTTCAAGCTGGTCTACGACAAAACTGCATGTTCCCGGTTATGGGAACACACCTATATAATCCTCTCTGCTGTACCAGCTCAAAAGCTTTTCGTCCATTTAAACACACGTACAAGTTACAAAACATTTCCCCATATTCAACTCCTTGCCATATGGGGTGAAGAGGCAGAGTGAATAGGAATTATTCTGGGAAAATACCAAATTTTTCAGTGATCTTTACCAAGGGTGATGCCACCCCTCTGCAGTGAGAGAGAGACAAGATACCTTTTTGCGCTAAAGCAAATGGCACAAGTCCTCCATTGCAGCTGTGGGCTGAGTGAGCTGCAGCAAGAATGAAACTTTTGGGTACCGGATGGAGAACACCTGATGTTTTCTCCTCTCTTTCTAGTTCTTCACAAGCGTTGCAGCAATGTTATTTAACTCCTTTGTCCATTCCAGCACATATGAATTCTGTGAAGCCAAATACCATGTAAAAGGCATTTAACTTTATGTTATATATTCATGTTTACCTTATTTATTTGGCAAATGTATGTAACAGCTTCCATCTAAAATTCTGGTATAGCTATCATAGCAATTTCTACATCATAATGTCTCTTTGATTTGCTTGGTTTATCACAGAATCACAGAATCACAGAATGATAGGGATTGGAAGGGACCTCAAAAGATCATCTAGTCCAATCCCCCTGCCGAAGCAGGACACCTAGATGAGGTTACACAGGAAGGCATCCAGGTGGGTTTTGAATGTCTCCAGAGAAGGAGACTCCACAACCTCCCTGGGCAGCCTGTTCCAGTGTTCCGTCACCCTCACTGAGAAGAAGTTTCTTCTCAAATTTAAGCGGAACCTCTTGTGTTCCAGCTTGAACCCATTACCCCTTGTCCTATCATTGTTTGCCACCGAGAAGAGCCTGGCTCCATCCTCGTGACACTCACCCTTTACATATTTATAAACACTAATAAGGTCACCCCTCAGTCTCCTCTTCTCCAAACTAAAGAGACCCAGCTCCCTCAGCCTTTCCTCGTAAGGGAGATGCTCCACTCCCTTAATCATCTTAGTTGCCCTACGCTGGACTCTCTCCAGCAGTTCCCTGTCCTTCTTGAACTGAGGGGCCCAGAACTGGACACAATATTCCAGATGTGGTCTCACCAGGGCAGAGTAGAGGGGAAGGAGGACCTCTCTCGATCTGCTAACTACCCCCCTTCTAATACACCCCAGGATGCCATTGGCCTTCTTGGCCACAAGAGCACAGTGCTGGCTCATGGTCATCCTGCTGTCCACCAGGACCCCCAGGTCCCTTTCCTCTACACTGCTTTCTAACACGTCGCTCCCCAACCTATACTGGAACCTGGGGTTGTTCCTGCCCAGATGCAGGACCCTACACTTTCCCTTGTTGTATTTCATCAGATTATTCCCTGCCCAACTCTCCAGCCTGTCCAGGTCTCGCTGGATGGCAGCACAGCCCTCTGGCGTGTCAGCCGCTCCTCCCAGTTTAGTATCATCAGCAAACTTGCTGATAGTACACTCCATTCCCTCATCTAAATCATTAATGAATATATTGAATAGTATTGGCCCCAATACCGATCCTTGAGGCACTCCACTAGTGACCGGCCTCCAACTGGACTCCGTCCCATTGACTACGACTCTCTGGCTTCTCTCATTCAGCCAGTTTGCAGTCCACCTCACTACCCGATCGTCCAGTCCACACTTCCTCAGTTTAGCCATCAGGATGCTGTGGGAGACCGTGTCAAATGCCTTGCTGAAGTCAAGGTAGACCAAGGTAGCCTTTCATAGCCTTATATATTATAATTATTTAACCTTTTTTTTTTTCCTCTTTCACTCATATTTTTAAAACAACATAATTTCTTTAACCTCAGAATATGTTTTGATTTGCACCGGAATTAGAGCCAAGCTACCTCACTGGCACTTTGAGAAAGCAAGTTAAATGCTGCAAAGCTTGTACTTTGCTGTCTTCTGTTGCTTTCTTTAAGGTACCATGGAATTTCATTCTTGGATGCTGAGGAAAAGCTAAAAGATTACAGTACCAAGAGTATGAAATACACGTTAGTTCTTCAGTTGATTCCCTTTTAAACTAAGAAATTAGTTCCACTGTAGCTTCAATCCTGTTTTGTTGCCATAAATATTATTCACTTATATCTGCCTTCAGGTCTAGATTAGCTGCAGTCTCAGGGTACCAAGTGGGTGCATATTGACATGCAGCCTAAAGTAAGATGGTGGTTGCAGATAATTATTTTGGGTGACATATTCTATTGCACATCCTCCTGAGAAGCACAGAAGCCCTGCAGGGGCTAAGTGATGACTACCCAGTAAAAAACATCAAAGGACAACAGCAGGTAATAAAGAGAGCCTTTAGAGAGCCTCAATGTATACCTTTGTTATAAATTGAATTGATGTGACAGCAGGACTGTTTCTCCTTTTGTTTCCCTTGCCTCTACTCAAAACTGATCTTCTCTGGTCTATATTTGTGAAGTCTAGCAACACTGAGAGACTTAACTCCATATTTCCAGAAAAATGACTTTCAAAGTGAATAAATTTTTCACCTCAACATGAAAACCATAAAACAGTTATTAGGTCATGAATGCATGTATTTCAAAAGAATAAATACTTAGCTTCTTTAGTGAGGTCATTTGTGAAAAATGCACTTTAGGTTGTAAAACAACACATCTAAACAAATTTTCTTGATGACTGAGCTTTCTTTAAACCAATCGTACACTAATAAAGGAAATTCAAAATTAAATTAGTGATTCAGTTTTACTCTGCTATCAGCCTTCATTCTGTAGCGTGCAATGGTTTTTGACACTTAGATGTTGTACCTCAAAGAATTTTGTATTCTTCTCGTGTAATAATCCACTTTTTTCTGAAGAGTGTTTAAGCAAACACACATGTGAAATGCTGTAAAAGGAATTACCATTATCATGTAAGTTTAAACCAAAAAGATGTTTAATAAACAAATACTTGAATCAGTAGAAATTATGCATAAAGCTATCCACAAACCTATAAAACATGTGAGATGCCATAGATGTTGGCTTATTGTGGGGATTACTTTTAAATTTGCTGAACTCATTTAACTACTTGCTGAATGCTTTCTCGAATGAGATCACTATTGTAAAATAGCTGACAATGTCAGGGCCAAGTTTATTTGATCCAATCTTTTTTATGTTCAACAGAACATAGAGTAGTGATAAAGAATACATTTAAATACTAACTGGTCTTCTTACAAAAATAAAAGTAATGCTTTAGATATCTCAGGAACCTAGAGTGAAACTAGGAATATCAATTTGTGCTGTCTTTATTAAAGTCTTTCCCACTAAATCACATCTTAGTCAATGTCCTCATTGTCTAGACCTCAGGCATGAACATCATAATACAGAACTTCTGAAAAATTATTAATTAACATTTTACAGCTTAGTTCAGAGGTTGTTAAATTTTACCCACTAGAACTGACTCTTTAATCATATTTCAATCTGTTCCTATATTTGGGAACCAATGTAATCCTGTCTCAGCATAGTCCTGCATGCAGGAACAGAAAACCTGTCTTAATCTACCACACAGGTCTCCAGTTTGATGCCTACCCATGTGCTTGTGGTCTTGGTGCAGCCTGTGTAATGTCAGACATGAGTGTCAAGTCTCACTGTAGAGGATCTTGAATACAATCACGGGGTTCTTCTGATAATAGATAATTTCCATATGTCCATTTCCTTTTCATACTTTGGCATCTCCCAATACTTTTATACCTTCTGCTGTTGCATCAGTAAGTTTCATTGTGGCTACAGTGTATAGCCATTGCAGCAGACTCTGCTGCAGCAGTAAAATACAGTTGTCTTTCCTTATGCTCTTGAACACAAAAAGGTGATTAACTCTTGTTGTCACTCCGTAGTCCTGTGTGTTGTGGAAGTTTTTAATCAGCATTTTCTCATCCTACAGTCACGTTGACATGAACCATTTCAGGTACTATCCATGTATATAAAGAGACCCATATAAAGGAAGGAAGGGTTATTTTTAACAAACATCACGCTTCCATTCAGGGCAGGACACCATTGCACAATTGATGAATGTTGGTTCCAGAGGAGCAAGCTGAAAGTTTCATCGTGTCACAAAAATCCATATTTTAATGGAATGAACCATTTAATAAGATTGAGAATAGCTAGAATAAGAATGACTGAATAATCTTACGAAATGTTCTGTTTCCCTCTTAGTGGGACTTCATCATTCTAATTCATTATGAAAACTAAAACTACAATTTTGGACTTCTGGCAGAACTAAAACATTTTTCATGTTCAGAAGAGTATCAGGTGTACATTAAGGAAATAGTTTATCTATGAGGTGAACTCACGAGAGCAAAGCTTTACTTTTTATTCCTTGGGGTCTCCTCCTGAGAAATTCTTTACATATTCCCAAACTGTGATAAACTAAAATTTGCAAAGTTGTGCTTGGCAAAAGGTTTTGTACTCTGAAAAGTCTCATGTCAGCTCATGCAAATGTTAAGTATTTCTTCCATTGTAATGCTGAGAATAATGATCTGATTGCTTGCCATTGGTAAGTGTTATTTTATGAAAAACTTTCCTTCAAGGCCATATACAGATGCATACTAGGATTCACTTAGTCTTCTTCATGGCCAGCTCATTTTAAAATCATTGACAAGGTGTTATCATGGAATCTTTCTGTGTCCTTCTCTGCTGCTTGATGTCTGTGTATGGCATAGGGTTTCATCTGCATTAAATGCTACATTTTTCATTATTTCATCCTGGGGTTTCACAACACACTACATTTAAGCCCTCAAATCTGCTTGCAACAAATATTTTCATGTTCATAGGTCTGATATATCCACTGTAATTTTGTATGTACTTTTCCAAATCTTCATACAATGTTACTTCGAAGTTCCTAGTACTTCAGCCTTTACTCCATGTGTATTGTGATTAGGTTATTTTTTAGCAACAATATCCAGTACTTCTTTCCTGATGTGAACATAACTATGCTTTGTTTCTGTTGCAGCTCTAGAAGAAGTTACAAATTTTTTTTTTTTCTTTTGTGGTAGACAAAAACCTGTACCTTGTCTTAAATATCATAGACTCATAGAATCACAGAATGTTAGGGAATGGAAGGGACCTCGAAAGATCATCCAGTCCAATCCCCCTGCCGGAGCAGGAACACCCAGATGAGGTTACACAGGAAGGCGTCCAGGCTGATTTTGAATGTCTCCAGAGAAGGAGACTCCACAACCTCCCTGGGCAGCCTGTTCCAGTGCTCTGTCACCCTCACTGAGAAGAAGTTTCTTCTCAAATTTAAGTGGAACCTCTTGTGTTCCAGCTTGAACCCATTGCCTCTTGTCCTATCATTGGTCATCACTGAGAAGAGCCTGGCACCATCCTCGTGACACTCACCCTTTACATATTTATAAACATTAATAAGGTCACCCCTCAATCTCCTCCAAGCTAAAGAGACCCAGCTCCCTCAGCCTCTCCTCATAAGGGAGATGTTCCACTCCCTAAATCATCTTTGTTGCCCTGCGCTGGACTCTCTCCAGCAGTTCCCTGGATATATAATTTGTATAGTTATTCTGTAATGTTATTGTATAGTTATTCTGTAATGTTTTCATTGTGAACTGTCAAAGAATCATGCAGTGATAAAACCACTGTCATGATAGGTTCTCTCATAACATTTGTCTCAGTGTCTCATGTGGGATGTACTGTGTAAAAAGAAGAATTATCTTCAGGATGCTCTGCGGTTTTTGGTTATGTTGTTGTAGGAGGTCTCATGTTGCCTACAGCTTCACTTCTTTGCTTGATCTAGCTTGATTCAATTTGATAGACCGTCTTCTGTGTATTTGTCTTCTTTCACTTCAAACAGAATCTTATCTGGACTGAGTTTGATATTTTCTTCTTGATCATCTGACAATACTTTCATCACTATCTCATCATTTATTGCTGGAGTTGTGCTGCTAACATCATGTCATTTGGCTATGTGTGTGTGCTTGCCATATCACTATGCTTTCTCATTCTCATGTTAAAACATTTCACTTGCTGACCTTATTCCAAAAGACATGGAGAAATTCATATCTGCTCCACGATGTATAGAAAGTGTACAGGTCAGATGATTTCTCATCTAAATGTGACTTGCCAATATTTATATTTCTAATCTGTAATTGGAAGTATGGTGGCTTTTCACCAGGGATTCATCACTAAATGGATGACAAGACAGACTAATGATATTTTAGTGTATTCTATAATCCAGGCAAATCCCAACCCTGCTATTTGTCTTCTGAACTATGACTGTTAAACCCATGAAACAGCTTTCCCTCCCAAGACACCACTCAGCTGTTTGGAGAAGAAAGTATAGCAAATATTCTTCCTGCCAGAATACTGATGTAGAAGACAAAAATCCTTCACTCGATCATATTATCAGTTCATGGAGGGAGCTCTTTAGCACGCTGAACTTTTAGGGTCACTCTTCCTCTCTTTCTTTTCCTTCTTAACAGCAAGGTCAGCTAAAATGCAAATGTTCTTTTTTTATGTAGCTTAACTGAGAAATGCTCGTAAAGGCATATTTGCTATTTCTGGTTTGATTTCATGTCTTAAGCCTACTTTCACTTCACACCTAAGGAAAATACAGTGGAGGGAATCTGTTTCTTTCTCAAGGCCATACCTCAGGTTTCACACTTAATCCTACAGTTCTTTCAAGGATAGACAATTTCATCAGCAAAACTGTGTAAATCCTGTATATGGGGGAAAAATAATACTGACACCTCATAGTAACTCATTTATTTTTCATCACTTCATACAGACAAAGTGAAATTCACAGGTAGAAAGAGGGAGATTTGACAAATGAGATGCTGAAATTCTATATTACTGCTCCTTCCTGCCCCAAAAGAAAATTTTGTATTACTGAGCTCTGCCATACTAACAGAGTTTGGAATAAAAGTAATTTTCTAGGTATTTGAGAGACCCAGAACTGAACACCATTTGTGTTCTTGATTATTGTAACTATTTAAGTGACTCACTTCAGTCTCATCTAGAAAATTCATGGCAGCTGTATGAAAACATTTTTTTCATGGCAAGACCTGTCAGTTTCAAAAGGCCTACTGAAAGGATTAGTCTGGTTTTAAATAAAAAGCTGGATATTTCCACTTCTATTCTGAGTTAAGTCCCCCTATACCTTGCAGAAAACCTCATACTGCTTACAAAATTTTAATGTGTTTGTGAGAAGACACTGATCTTGTTCAGACTCAGCCTGGAATTTCTTATTTGACATGTATGTAAGCTTAGATATACCGAGCCCTGGGCTTTCCCCCACCAGGTGATAACAACCAGACAGCAGAAAGCTGAGAACATACACAAGTTTATTCCAGAAAGAAGTACAATCATTTCCACAACAAACCCACACTAGAGGTACCTAAAACTTGTCTCCCGGCTACCGATGAAGTTATCCTGCTTCATGTTTTTTCACCAGCCTGATGACACGTAGTTTCCTTTATGCCCCACTTTGTTGAACATCTTTTATTCCACTTAAAAAAAAATTAAAAGGACACATTTTATTTTATATATCTGTGAAAGCTGGACAGAATTTGCTTCAATGTCTCTGCTACCATAAGTAAGATCTCTTTTTCTTTCTTTTATTCTGAGGTAGAGAGATGGTGTGCTGAAAAATTTAAACTACTTCATTTTTGTTTGTGTCAATTTCCATATTTTAATACTGTTTTGGGTTTTTTTGCGTGTTGTTTTGTTTGGTTTTTTTTAGTCTACTTCTGTTCCTTGTTTATTTAGTCTTCTCCCTGATGGAAGTATGGAAGTGTTCACTGGTTTGATGTTATCCAAACACTTTTGTTAAGATCACAGTCATTCCTAAGAGTTCTTAAAATCTCATTGAAAAGAGATCATTGACAACTGACTGCTGTGGTAATTTGTTGTAGACATCTGTGCCATCTTTCATACTGTTTGCAATTAAATGGCAAATTTTTAGTCCCTTGTGCTTTTTTTCAGTGTGCTCCTGATCCTTCATATAAATATGAAAGAGAGAGGAAAAGAATGAGTTTGAAGTGAGTGTGATAGTAACTTTCAAGTCTTGAAAGTAATTTGGGAAGTGTATGTTTTCTAGCTCTACTATCTTAAGTTTCTGGACTCGAGGTCACTGCTCAGTTTGTGAAATCTATGTCTGTTTAATTAGTCTTTCAGGTGAGGAACACAAAATTTGACTGAAAATAGCAAGTGTGAAACAAACAGTAGATAAGAAACAGATACTAAATGACAGGAAAACCTGTGACTGGCAAAATCTGAAGCCATTTCAGGACATGATTCACTTCTCAGCTGTACACTGTGATAATTCAACATCTTGAAATTTGAAGAGACACTTAAAAATACTTCCTTTTTAAATGATTTCTTCAGATAAGCTTTATCCCTTGATTTGATAATATCCTAGAATTGTGGAGTTATAGAATAGTTTAGGTTGGAAGGGAACTCTAAAGCTCATCCAGTCCAACTCCCTACTCAAAGCAGGGCTGACTCAAGGCACTGACAGTACAAATTGTTTTTCAGTCACTTTATAATCCACCCAGGCAGTCTGTATCTCCTCCAGTCTTTGGCTGCAAGGATGCTATGGGAGATCATGTCAAAGAGTTTGCTGAAGTCAAGAGCACTTACACCACTTCTTCATCCATCCACTAAGCCAGGGGTGTCAAACTCATTTTCACCGGGAGCCACATCAGCCTCTCAGTTGCCTTTGAAGGGCTGAGTGTAATTTTAGGACTCTATAAATGTAACTACTCCTCCATTCATCTCCTCATAGAAAGCACATTGGGTTTCCCAGACTTCTGTGCCACCACTTTTGTGGAAAAATGGCTAGTTATGTGGCTAAGAGGATGGTTGCTGTTCCAGTTTTTTGCTTTTTGAAGATTTGTTTTGTTTCTTGGACAGGTTCTGTTCAAAATTATTAGAGGAAAGTTAAATGAAAACAATCAAATTACAGCAAGAGAAAATCAACACTCACACTAGCATTGCAGCAGCTGGAAGAGCAGTCATGATTTTTTACAGCCTCACTTCAAAGGTCTTTATCTTCTGTTAATTGGCACTTGCTGCTGCTTTATTTGTTTCCTAGTCTTAAATTTGGGGTTTGATGTATTTAAATCCACAGGCAGACAAGGAAAAAAAGGCAGAAAAAAGTTGGATATTGTAGATGTAACTAATCAAAGTGGCTACGATTTTTTTCTTTGGTCTTGTGTCGTGCAAAATGAAGTAGCAATTTCAGTCTAATTAGCTGGAATTTAAAAATAGTAAAGTCCTTGTACATGAGCATGTATTTTCATAAGGAATGTATTCACCATAGTGAAAAATAACAATATAAGCTTCTCCACAAAATCCTACTCTTTTTTTCTACCAACAGTAGAACAGAAATACATTAATAGCAACGAAGCTAATTTATGGACAAAATGGTCCCATTATATCACTTTTTCCTTTCCTTTTCATCCTGACATCCTTGATTTTTATCAACATTTGCCATACTTATGAAGAATAACTTCTTTGTTCCTTACACTGGTATCATCACTTTGCTCACCATCATACAGTCGCTCAGCCCAAAATTATATTTTGAATCATTCAATAAATCCCCCCATTTCCAGTTTTTATTTACCACTCCAGAAAAAATCTACTTTCTTACCCTATTAAGTATCTATTTGATCAACAGCTCTTGCTCCCTTGCTGTTTGCTTCGGATGTTCCCTTCCATTTCTAATGGGGAGCTTTGGCAATTCTGAGCACTTTCAGTTCATGCTGAGGGATCATCATCCTGGTAAGGACGGAGGTGCAGGACTGCATGGTCACACTGGGTATTGCAAAAGCGCTGACACAGGATCTCACAGCACATTTTACTGAGAGACAGAAAAAGGGTTGGCAGTTCCCTATTGAGTTGCTTACCCAAAGCATAACAAAGGACATATGAAATCAATTTTTATTGTAGTAACAGTGTCATAGATGCTATCATTTTACAAAAGCAAAAATGTGATTCATTCAGTTGTTTTTTGACAATATGACTAAATCACAGAAGCTACTGGACAGGAATGTTTGGTAAAAAGCTGAACTACAGAAGTTTATCTCCCCATGATTCATATTCAGTTAATTGGAATAGTTCACAGAGAGGAAAGGTAAAGCATCATAATATGTTGTAACTTCATGTCTTTTCTCTCTGAAATTGCACACTGCCTTGGAAGCAATGCCTCTTTTTTTTTTTTTTGTAGTGACTATGTGAAACTACCAGTAGTACTCCAAGCAAACTGTTTTAAATTTTGATGGTGTACAGTATATGTGTAGTGAAATACTTTGACAGTGAACTGCACCACCACTGTACACAATGTATTTATTTCTGTAAATGTTCATTATTATTCACAGGAATCTTCTGGCTCAGTGATACTTTCAGAAAATGTCAAATTGTTCTTAGAATTTATAAGAAGTTATAAAATTCATGAGCTGAGACAATGAAAATCCTGAAGAAATTATGGCTACCATATCTTGTACTCATTTTGGAATATGATTTCTTCATGTCTACAGAAATGAAGGCTAGTCACCTAACCTTTCATCCAGTCAGCATTTAATGAAATATGTAGATAGGAATACTGCTTACTAATGATTGCTTGGTATCCATCCTAATATGTCTAGAATGAGAACAGCAAGAAAAGAAAAATACAGCAAGTTCCATAGTATGGCATACAGTTCCCAGTTTATTCACTTCCATAAAGCTTCCTTCAGTCTACATGCCATTATGCTCTTGACATCTTGGTAAGAGGAAAATGTCTAAGTGACATTGAGGAATCTAGAAATTTAACTTGGATTTTTATTTTTTTAAATAAAGTAGATAAAGTAATGGGAAAAAGAGAAGGGTACCAAATCTATGTAAAAAGACAGAAAATAGATACTTTACTGGGTCTTCTTGTGCTTAATTTGCACTCAAGTCAAACATCTAGCTATTACAAAATGCAATTTCCTAATTCCAGAACCTGTTGCAGAAGAAATCAATATTGATAGATAGAGAGGAACCAATTATGGAAAGAAAAAAAAAATACAGTGCTTGCTTAGGTACAGATGGTCACGAGTATAATTGCTGCTCATAAAGACCAATTTTCTAAACCTTCAAAGTAGACAAAAGCAAGCTCAATTTATTTAAACAGCTGAAATAGGTAAATATGAATCTGATCAGGAATGATTAAACTATCTTAATTGTTGCCAAAAGAGAAATAATAATGAAAATTCTGCTTAAAAACACACCATAAAAATGCACAATCAGAGAAAGCTGTAGGTAACTGAAACAGTAGAATATGTAGAAAGATCAAATGAGATTAGATTTATGAGTCCTTTAAGTATGAAAAACAACAAGAATTGGAAAGAATGGTATCAATGCATTGCTGGGAAGAAATGTGGGACGATGGTTGCTTTGTTTTCAAAAGAGGTCTGTAAAGTTTTTTCTCCTGTATTTGGAAATTGCCAAATGCATTCCTATCACAGAATGACGATTTCCATTCCAGAATTAATTACAGAGCTATAAAATAAGTTATGTTTAAATCATGAAAATAATTTTCATCCCAAAGTTTCTAAAAAACTATCAGGGATGTTCTCCAGGGAGTTTTTCAGTTTCTAACGGTTGGGTGGGTTAACTTCACTACAGTCCTGAACTGCAGTAAGAATTTCAGAGGGGTGGAATTTTCACATGGATAAATTGTTCAGCTTGCACAGTTTAAACCAAAACAGGACTGAAGCTGTTTATTGATTTGTTAATGACTCAAAATTAATTGGAATTCATGAGCCATAGTGATAACAGAAGATCAACCTCAATGCTAAGCACTTACAAAATTTTAATAAAATGCTTCCAAAATTTCTAAATCCTCTTCTAGAATTAATCCCAACGGAGCACACCCCTGCTGTGGGACATGTGTGCCCCGGCTGACCCCCACATCCCCCAGAGGTGGGTGGCAGCCCGCGGGAGGGGACTGTGCACCTCCAGGGCACAGGTCCCTCAGTGCCCCCATGTTGGCCGTAAGCAACCAACAAGCTGGAGGCAGCGGCTGGGGGTGCCCATGGTGAGGCCGTGCTGCTGGGCCCAGGCAGATTACCTGGGCCATGGGGCTACATTTGGAAGGGTCACCCTGTTCCCCCTCTGCCCTGCTCTCACCTTTTCCCATCCACTACAAATCTTTGTGTTTGACTTGCATTTCTCTTTCGCTGTTGTTTTTTTTTTTTTTTTTCTCCAGAAGTCTCCTGGTAGTTTCCCAGTTATTGTTTAATCTGGCCAATGGCTGTCTTACTCTTTACCTAAATCAGTTTAGGGCAAATACCATTTTGTGCAGTTTGGCCATCCCACTCAACCACATCGTTATACTCACTCCTCTCTTTTTGACTGGTGTTACGAGAACTCCCACTAGAAAAAAAAATGAACATTATGTAAATAATTTAAAATGGTAGAAGAGCCAGGCTGCGTAACAATGATCCTGTCACAACTGTTTGAAATTACAGAAAAAAAAAGTGAAATTGCTGGCATGGTGCTTGACTGATCAAGAATGATAATGGGGATAACGTTACTAGTGGCAGCATGACTTTACTGAAAATAGTGATTGAGAAATTAAATATATATCCTTTTTTTATTTTTTAACACCATGTATTATAGTAAGGTTGAACTGATGTAACATACTTCTGCAGGGCACTTGATTCATTCCAAGTGGAAAATTTATTAAGAAACTGTCTTATGACATTTGTGTGGTGCACACCAAATGGATTAAAAACTAATCTCAAAAGACTGATAACTGGGAAGTAATTGTAGAGCAGGTGTGCGTGGTTTTTGCAGTTCGTAGCAGAATCAGTTTTGAAATAATTCTTTCACTCAGTCTGAAAGACTGACAAATTCTGTAGATGGCACAAAGGTGTTCATGAGTGATGAAGAAAATGGGACATTGATATCAAAATAGAAAATAAATACCAAAATAGAGTCAAAATGTGACTGCTCTAAGTATAATATCTAACACGTTGATTATTAGCTCTTCAGCATGGAAGAGAAAGGTGTAACAAAATCTGAAGGCTAGAAGCTGAAGTGAGAAAAAGCAAACCTCAAAATAGAGCACATTTTTAACAGTGAGGCCATGAGGAACCACAAGTTTCAATCAAAATTTCTAAAGTAAGCATTGGATAGTATTATAAAGGGTGTGTCCAAGTTCAGCCCAGAATTAATTCAAGGAAGTTCTCTGGTCTGTTATACCAAACCAGACTGGAAGTTTCTGTCAGGACCAGCTGTGGAAACCTCCAAAGACAAAGATTCTACAGTCTCTTTGCATAAGTATAGTAACTCAAGAAAAAAATAAAGACTTTTAATTTTATTAAGGTCCCTAGTGATTTATGCCTGATATTAATAACAAATCTATAGAAATTACACAAATTTTCTTGTTGTATCAGTACCTTTGCAAATTAGATTAGCAATATCCACCTAACAAGAAGCTTGGCTTAATTTAACCAACAGAAATAAGTAGCTTTTTCCCAGTGATATTTACAAATAAGTAAATGAAGGGGTGAATAGGCTTTAGAGACCTGAGCTTTCTACTCAAAAGACTGTCATTTTTTAAAAAATTGTTACAAGGTCTTTTTTATATTTAGATAGTTATTAACAAAACTGGTAAGAAAATCTATAAGAAAATTAAAATACTGTGAATAAGGTCAGTGCTGTTTTAGCTTTCTCTGCTACAGAAGCAAAAGATTTCCCCATCAGGCCCAAAACTTCTATTTTATTGCAACCTACTTTGTCATTCCAGACAAGCAGAGACAGGTTTGCACCCAATTTTCTGACCATCATAGCCATAAAGTTATTTGTCTTTAGGAAAAAAAAGACAGACAACATAATAATGCCATTAGCTTAATACCATCTTAATGTCGTGTTTTGTGGGTTTTTTTAAGGATGAAATTAAACCCGGAACAAAGGGCTACAATCACATTTGTTTGGAGAATGTGCACTGTACTCGCTAGAATCACTGCTTCTTGAAACTTCCATTAGTGATCTCATTCTTCTTCTGTAGCTATGTTCTACTTTAAGTTACCACAGTACGTCAATGATGATCACACATCCACCACATTCCCGAATGTTTTCTCTTCAGAGAAGTCTTGCAAAATTTAGCAGAGAATACGATAACTCTTCTCGAATTCCTTCCTCAAATGATTAATCCCTGATGGTTCTTTATTGTGTGTCTGGGCCGACACCAGGTCAGAAAAGATTAGGATTTTACTGCCCTCATATTTCAGATCCTTATTTTAGTAGCTGCAGCCAGGATTCTTTCTCTTTCTCTTATATCAGAGTGTAGCAATTACAGTCCTCTCACATTACCCTGAAATGCTGTTCCCCTCATGGGCATACTGTAATTTCTCTTCCCAAGCAGCACATCTTGCCAGATGAGAGCTCAGACACACAGAGGTCTTTGAATAATTTGAAAAGTTTCATTACTGTATTTTTTTCAATTATTTATTTATCCCAATACACATTTATAAAAGCATATGTGGAAAAAAATGCTTTTGTACACATCTTACTAAAAATGTTTTTAATATGGAATTTTACAAGCAGTATAATATTTGAAAATATATAATTTTTACCTTCTTCACCCAATTCTAGTCAAGCCATAGCTGCAGAGGGAATTTGTTTTACAATGCAGGCACATCTCTGCCAATATCTTATGGCACAAAAAGCCCAGTAGATTTTTAATTTGCATAACATTACACATATTTGCATAAAATATTGCCCTGTGGTACTAAGAGCACCGGTTTCTCCCTAAGCCCCAATTAATTAATCTGTGTCCCTCCAGACCTACAGCAATTTATTACGCATTCTTAGTATAGCAATATAAATTAATTATATGCTTCCCAGCCCCACATCAATCATTCTGGGCCCTCCAGACAGCTTTGCACCTCTCCCAGCCCCACATCTGGCTGAAAACACACCCTCTTCTTTTTCCATAGCTGAAGAGGACTCTCAGCAATTTTGCCAGTCAGCAGAGAGTTCTAGGAGCCCTCTGCTTTTGCTGTAGCCCATCAAAGCCTGAAGTGTTGGGGACAGCAGAGTAAAATGTCAGCAGCCATACTGCTGTCTGCCCAAGAACTGGGAAAGGAGAGTAGTACAACTCATTTTTTGTCCCCTTTCCTTTTAACCCATCCCTTTTTGTGAACTGAATAGAAATGCTTGCACGTTGCTGGTATTGACAAGTGGTCATTTGGCTTTGGTTTCAAGCAAATGTCCAAATGTTTGGGCTCTGACAGTGCTGGTACTGAAGGTGCTGTGAGAGTAGCCCATTGACTTCATGTTCAGAAAAATCAGGAGAATCTTAACTTTTAACTTAACTTTTTAGTCACTTCCTCACATCCCACAGGCCCAGCTGCAGCCACACTTGGGAGCAAGAACTTCAGTCAGCTTCAGATGATCCAAACATTTAAACCATGGTCTAGACATTAGTTCAGGTTGAATGGCACTTGCTTAAGTATAGGGAATTAAAACGTGATGAGATATGCAAAATGCAGAATATAAGTGATAGCTGGATAAAAGTGGTAGATGAGGAATTCCTGACTATTCTGCATCAGTCTCTTTATGGAATTGCCTTGTTTAGTTTTTTTTTAATTGATATTATTATTTATAGTCTATGTGAAAGTACACTCTTTGCACTTGAGGGAAAACAGAAGTTCATGTCATGTGTTCATCAGAATGTTCTTGGACCAGATTACAAATTTCAACTGGCAATCAATCTTATTCAGTGAGGCTTTCAGGAAAGGTGAGGCTTTCCAAACATTTTCCTTTTTCTTTTAATGTCAGTACAAGGGTCAAGCTCATGGTAGCAGGAAGTAGGAGGGAACTGAAACTATGGCTTCATTCCCAGGGCTGCCCTTGGCTGAATAAGGTCAATACACCAATGAGCAGCACACTGACCTGACTGAAATATTTAACATTTTTCATCCATCCTTCCTCTCTACCTAGCTTCTAGAACAACTTTAAATCTTTCTGTATGGCACCCATTACTTGTATGGCAGTTCTAGGCCCCTTTAAGTGAACTGTACATCATCCTTCAGTTCTGTTCATTAAATTTAAAATGTGCTTGCCATAAAGTAGTTACGGATTTTAAGTTTGCAGGGGGAATATACGTACTTCTTCCCTGCAACATACTTTATATGTTGAATATTTATATCCATTTGTGTTTGGTCTGACATAAGAAGGGTAGGCCTGCCAAGGATCCCATTGCGACTATAAACTCAAGCTTTAAAAAAAGTGGCTTATCTAAGTTTTTTATTAACTGCTACCTGTCACTGTTGCATTGTCCTTATGCCCTCAGGCTGAATCGGCACCTTCAAAGGAAGACAGTTTGATGGGGATGTCAGAGAACAGACATTTTTCTGCCTTAGGTTGATACTCTGCTTCTTCTTTCTATCTCTTTACTCCTTACACACTCTCATAAAAACAGAGACCTGAAATGTATATATGAAAATCCAGGTGTTTGGCTCCATCAGTATTGCACAACTGAGTAACTGGTTTTGCTAAATCTGCACCTTTCACAGAAAATTGATTGCTTGTTTACATTTTCAGAAAAAATAATAGTTTTTGTTTCTGATACATCAAATACCATTTCATGGTTTTGCTACTAGATAGCATTCATTAAGATCTGTATTAAGAATCCCTTTCCCCCTTTTTTCTCTGTGTGGCCCACTCCAACCAATCAGTGATTATCCTTCTTATTTTAACAGGGAAAAATAACCAAAGTTATAGCTGTCCTTGAATCTCAACAATATAAACTGATCATTTATTCCCCATAGATTCCCCTCCAGGAAACTTATTTCACTTAAGTGTAGATTTCTGTAGAGTACATCTTTCCCTATAAACAATATTTAAAATCTGGCTTGTTCAGTATGAGGCTTCTGGATCACATCCAGTCGATGAGGCTGAAAAAAGAAAAAAAAAAAAAAGTGTTTCTAGCTGAAGAGTCTTGTCTGTTGATTGTCTTGTAAGGTAGAAACAGAGGAAGCCTTGCTGGCTGCTGGAGGCTTCCCTGAGATTAGTACTTTGTATGGGAGACCAGGCATGGCTTCCAACAAAAGCAGTAAGAGACCAGACATAATGTGGGGAGCTGCTGGCAGATCATACCTGAAAATGGGTCCTTTCCCTCTTGTGTTGGTGTCCAGAAGCTCCAGAAGCTGGAGGAAAGCCAGGAGGGAAGCAGAGTCTCAGGCAGCCTGGGAGGTGAGGAAGAGGCGAGAGGTATGTGGGCAGCAGGGCAGGGAGGTGTGAGGGCTAAGGAGGATGGCCAGCTGTGCCTGGAGAAGGGTCGAGCATAGAGAAACTGTGCAAACTGAGAGCCTGGGGTGCTAAGAGATACGAATGTAGTTTGGGGACTAGTGGCAAATGCACAGAGATTTCAAATCTTGGTTTCTTTCCAGAATGGGAAATGGAGAAAAGCAAGGCCGTCCTTAAAGAAGCTGTGGGGCTGCATGGATCGCTGGGAGGTGGCTGCAAAAAGAACTAGAGGCTATTGCGGGAAACAGGGAATGAAATAGCAAATATCAGATCTATGATGAAAATGAGGGGGGAATTAATTTGGAAATGGTATACTTCAGAAAAGCTAATTGAACAGTTGGCAGGCACTAACTACATCTCAATAGTGTTGTTATCCGCCCTTCCTTGCTGAGTTTCAGGCAGTTATGGGGATGCAGGACAGCAGACATAAAGCTGAATAATGGTAGGCAACACTTAAACCCTTTCAATTTGGGAATACATTTCTCTCTGAGAGATGTTAAGGATTCGCAAGGTTGCTAAGACCCATCCAAACACTCCCTGTTGTATTAAAATATGATAACTTCTTCCAAAAACTCTGTTTTCACAGCAGGACCTGCCCTCCTTCTCTATTCTATATGAAGGCTGGCAATATTGCTGAAGGAAAGTACCACAAAAAGTATATGGCCATTGTCTGGTGTTAGTGCACTCAATATTACTTTCAAATTCCACTAAATAATCTTTCTCCTCTGTTTAAGGTCTTGAGAAAGATCAGCAAGTTAGTGAAGATAACCTTTTAACAGTCAAGAGAAGGTTGACGTGGGCAAAAAGGAAGGACATTTAAATATTCATAACTTTGAGATTTCGTTCTCCACTGGACACATTTGATTTTAGATGATAGGGACAGTTGAGAGTCTTGCTATTTTACTGAACTTCTGCTGCTTCAAGAGTTACTGTTGCTTTTGGATGCTGAAATAGGCAGGAATCTGAAAAGCACGTATTTCCCACTATGCTTGGAAGGGTGCTCTACCTTGTCACGTTAGATTTAAACTTGTCCACAGTGATGCACACCTCTGTGACCTGCAGGCATGATTTCATATGGCACCTCTGAATGAAATCACCATGCAAAAATGTGTGTTCAAACTGGTTCAGAGTTCACAAAGAACACATCTCACAGTGTGACTCTGCTCTCTGCGCATGCTGCTCTCAAAGAGAGGAGGCTTTGTCCTCACCAGGGCCTTCTTTAGCACCATTTTCTTTTTTTTTTTTTTAAGTAATTTCATCCTCCTGCAAATGCTAGAACTTGCTGAAGCAACAGGATGATTGATTCAAGAGATGTGCATGTGTTTGGGAAGTGGGTGTTTCAAAGGTCAGCTGACAAACACAGTTGGAGAGGAGATCTGCATGGCAGTGCTTCTCCAACAGAGCAGAATACAAATGTCACGTCTTGGTCTGAGTACCACACAGAATCACAGGATAACAAAATTGTTCTGACGTCATCTAGTCCAAGCCCCCTGCTTAAGCATGCCTTCAAAATAATTGCATTTTAGGAAGGCGGGGACAGGAATTTAGAGTTACTTGAAAAAAAAGAAGGTTGGATGTTGTTTAGAGACGTTACTAAATAGAAATAAATAAGTACTGTAAGGCAAAGCTGTCTGCCTGGGTTGTCAAATGTGACCAGCTGCACAGTATCCTACTGTCACGTTCAGTCCAAGTGCCTTAATCTGCTCATATTTTATTTTGGTTTCCATTCTTATAGTAGATGTTACTTGGTTACTTCAGATTATTGCCTCAATGGAGGTTCTCTGGTCAAGGTTGCTGTTGCGTTACTTTCCCTACTTGCTTAAAGCTCAAAACATTGTCAGGACAGTGATAGAAGAAAATCTGACAGCATGTGTGCACAAAGTCCAACATATTTGGGAACATGCAGATTTATGCATATACCCTGCAAGGGGCATTCTGCGCAAATGGTAAAAATACTAAATAATTTGGTTTTATTGTAGAACCATCTGTGAAACACAAAAAACGTTGGGCTGATACATCCCACACACATCAGACTCATTATACATTCTCTTTCCTAGGAATAAATATGTCCCACATAAACTTGCATGTATCTCACAGAATATCTCTTGATCTCATATAACTTTAGTTTGCTGAAAGGATTTCCCATTTAATAAGCATAGGATTAGACAGACAGACCTGATAAATATTTTTTTTTATTGTAAGTACTGAGCACAACAAGTATTTCTATATCATGCTCTGGATTCTTTTATCCTTAAGCCTGCCATACACAACTTAATTTGTATTTAATTTTTTTTTCTGTTGCACCAGGTCCTATAATTATGGTTTATTGTTGTTACTTATTATTTACATGCAATTATGTTTATAAGCCTACTTTAAAAGAAAAAAAAATTCTATTCTTTAATCTAGAAGACGTGTTTTAACAACAATGGGTGGGATTTATTACATTCTTATCAGTAAGCAAGGCTTGCTCTTTTCTTGAATCATAAAAAGTGTTGGGCAGGTTGCAAACTGATTTTTCTGATGCTTGAAATTTTTTAGTAGCCTGCTGAAGAGTGTTGCTTGCAGTTTAGAAAGTCCTATCAGTTAGCTCTCTACACCGTAATACAGGTAATGTAATTGCTTTGGCTGTTCTTTTAATGGTGGCAAATAATGTAGAAAATGAAATATGTTTTCTGGATATTTTGAATGTCGCAGCCACCACTGCATCTGAGTAAGGACCAGTTCAAAGTTTCTACCAAAATTAATCAACTTCAGTAATTATCTGAAACACAAGCTACAGGAATCAAAGCAAAGAGGTTTGTACCATTATTTGACTGGCGAATCATTTCAACTAGAAAAAACACAAAATTTGCTACTTGTTCTAGATAATTAATTTTCTCTTTTAATGTACAGCTAGAGCTGGTGATGGCTAACATTCATTTTCTACATTTTAGTACATGAACTTACTTTAAAAAGATTTTGTAATAGAAGGCATCGCTATATCACAAAACTTGTTCACATGAGGATCAACTTCCATTCATGACTGCAGAATCTGTGAATGTGTTT
Source organism: Pampusana beccarii (assembly GCA_013399365.1). NCBI lineage: Eukaryota > Metazoa > Chordata > Aves > Columbiformes > Columbidae > Pampusana > Pampusana beccarii. The sequence continues at coordinate 14,664 of VWYH01005303.1, read as the reverse complement.
TAGCATTCTGAAGTAAATACATTTGATTTCAGGGAGTTCAAGAGTAAACCTGATTATGGCAAGCAGTCTCAGGTATTGCATCACTTTACTCACAAATGAAAAAATAAGTCTTTGAAACCACACAGTAGCTATAATCCCTTTTTCACACCTTTATGGCTATTCTACCTCTGAATAGTTACACAATCCACCTCTTTAAGCCAGCAGTAAAAACAGCCATGCACACACAACAAAACCATACTCCTTGGAGCTTCCCTGAACAATGTCTGGAGCCAGGAGCCCAGCTGCTGTGCACAGGCTCATCTCTGCTCGTATGTCAAATGATGTCACCTTCAGCTTGAGGCCACCGTCAGGTTGAGGCAATCTTGTAGGATGCACTTGCAGTTGAATAGAGAAATGTAACTTTCACAAGGTTTTCTGATGTGATTAGGCAAAAATAAGTGTAATTAGGGCATCCATAAGAGTTAAAATGAATATTTGCCAAAGTAATGCCTGGTGAAATATCTTAATGCACTTCTACTGCCAACTGTGATATTTGACTGTACTTGATTCAGAACTTTATTTAGACAAAAGCAGCTTTAGATTTTTTTCATTCTTCATGATCTTTATATCTCATTTGGTCTGAAAATTGACTACTGCTCAGCATATTTCTTCTGTAACTAAAAGCTATGACTCTGCAGGGCTCATACTTAAGGGTGCTAAAGAGCTGTTTCCTGGGAAGCAGGAAAAAGGGTTGCAAATCAAGCTACTGACAGGCTGGTTTTACTGTAGAAGTTGATTTGGAAATTGTCAGACATTTTAGTAGACAACTTGTTTGCACATTTGTGGGGTAGAACGGGGAGAATTTTACAGGTAAAATTGTGCTTAGCTGTGGTAGTACTATTTAACCTAGATGTTTAAACATGGATTTACAGAACAAGGAGCAAGAGACCTACTTTATGTATTTTTCCATTACTATGTGTTTACACAGAGTGGTTTTCACCTGTGCAAGGACCACTCTTGAACAAACAAATAATCAAACAACAAAAAAAGGTAGTATGCATGGACTCTGTGTTTTATACCAGAATCTGTAGCTGTAGTATCACACCATTTCTTTAGGTTACACCTCCATACAGTCATTGACCCAGAAGATGCTGCAGAAAATTTCCTCTGAGAAGTTACTACAAAAATGTTTCTTGTGGGTTTTTAAATTGCGAAACACTGCCATTTAAGCTTAGGGTTTCATCAGAATTGTTAACAGCTGCAATGGAACCTTCCCCATAAAGGTCATATTGGATCTAGACAGGTTCTCTGCCACCACCACCCCCATCTCTCTGAACTAGAAGAGACACATATTTTGGGGAAGAAAGAGAGACTTACGCTGCAGAGCCACAAAGTCTTCTATTTAGGGCACTGACCTGGATTGAAGTGCCCAATCAGGCTGATACAATAGAGACCTGAATCTGGCTTTCTCAATTTTCACGTGAATGCCCTAATTACAAGGCTCTTAGCTTCTCTGCAGTCAGAATCACTCCTTTTCGTTAGAGAAAGCATCTACCATGTTCTCTACAGATAAAATATGTTTTGCAAGGCTGAGTTTTGTGCAGTGTCAACTTCTAGGTGCTGGATCTTGTTATGCATTTTTTGCAAAGCTGTCTTGTCATACCATATATTATTATATCCATATTATATGTGAGAGACTCCATTCAGAAATTTTAAGGGGAAGAAACCAACAGCTCTGCTATAGAAACTTTCCCTGGTTCAAGTGCACCTACTCACTTCTATTTGGGTACCTCCAGTGCTATGTTCTACAGTTTATTCATTATTTCTGAGAGAGAGAAATGAGTTTAAATGAGGGATATATTAAAATAAATAGTTTGGGATCCAACTCATTAGTTTTTTCTGTTGAGTTCAATAGGACCTGCTGAAGAACTATTATATCAAGATGATATCTATGTGCTTGAGGATTTCATGTCTCCAGACATGTCCAAACAGACACTCAGACCTGGCCGCCCCACCCCCCCAAAAAAAACCCCACCACCACCAACAACAAAACCAAAGCCAAAGCAAACCAAAACACACAAAAAAACACAACACACACAAAAAAAACAAAAAAAAACAACATCCAACACCTTTTACTGGTTTATAACAATAAACTACAGTAGTGGGACAGGAAGGAATCTTGCAGATAAGGTATTTTGCCACAGTCAGGGAAGGTGAAAAACATCTTTTTAGACAATTATAGTAACACCTCAAGACCACTGGAATTCATACTCACACTGCTCCTGGAAAGGATGGAAAAATCACTTGAGCCCAGACGGATTTTTGAATACTTGTACCTTGTATTTCAATGAGATCATAAAGGCTCTGGGCAGAAATATTTTGCTATTTAGTCATGCATTTGACTTCAGTGAGTCCATCTTCTTACCTGCTTTTCTAGTCAGAGACTGTATTTAACTATTTCCATGGAGGGAAATCTTTATACTTGTTTCATCTTCTCTGAATCATTTTTTTCCATGATTTCTAGCTCTAGAGACTCAAAAGCTTCATTTTTTTTTTTAAATAGACAGAACACTATTAGAAATTTAGGTATGTATTTAGGGCTTGGGATGGGGATTGTTATGTCTTCTTTTCCTCACCCCTATTTTTAATCCAGTATATAGACTTTCATATTAACCTACTAAAAATTCATAAACAGTGGTAGTCAGTACTATTGTTATAGAAATACAATCACAGTTCAAAGCGAATTAGTAATTTCAAGTAGGACTTGTTTACAAACCACATATTCAAGGGTCTTTTGTACAAGGAGGAATTCATTTTTTGGTGAGGTTCTAAACTAAGTTCTCTACTCAGGATAACTGTAGGCTGAAGACTTGTTAGTGTTCCTCGTCTCTCTGGTGCAACAGATTTGATGGACAGGTGAGAAGGGACAGTGCTTCTTTCTGTCATGTATATATAGGCATGTATCAGTCCATCATTTTACATTTTTTGTAAAAAGGAACTGCAGCCCTCAGGGAAAACAAATAATATATACATAAGTTCTGTTGGGGCACTAATAGCAATAGCTGTCACCAGGAAATTAAGCAGTATGGATATTACTGGCCATCCCATGCTGGTCTCTTACGCATTTCATGAGTGAACAAGATATTTTCCACATTTTCTTTTTTGCTGGATGCAAAGGGAGTATAATATCATTTACAAAAACCCCCATACTTTTCCCTTGTTATGAAATTGGTTGTGCTAAAATTCCTTCTTGTCATATTACTGTTCTTTGTTGCTTAAGATTTCTTGTATTTAAATATGAAGATAACCAAATTACACAGCTATACAATGCATAATAAGCATTAGTATGTATGTTGCCTGTATGTTATATATTACTTCCATAATTCTATTACTTCTAAATCCATTACTTTTATTGTGAAGTTACTCTAGGTGGCTACAGGTAAGACTCATTAAATGTGAATATATGAGAGGAAATATGAAAATTGTCTCGGCCAGACCATGGTAGTATAAAGGATATTCATTTAGATCATGTTTTAAGTGGTGTTAGCAATTTATTTTTATTAAGATTAACTGTTAAATTGTTAAAAATTACTACAGACAGGACTTCAGCAGCAATGGAAGTTAATCAAAAGCTTCATATTTAACTTCATCTTAACTGAAATATTTTGCAATAAGTGCTTTGTTACATGTTCAATTTTATGCTGTTCTCACCTTACTCCTGCACCCCAGAATAGGAGAACTGTGTGGAGGAAAACATGTGCTAATGGTGCATTGGATGAGCATTATCAGTGGAATAGTTTCCATAAATGTTTTTATACTTACATGGCTGTTGGGTAGCCTTTTCGAAAGTGTTTCCCTGGCTTCTGCCCTTAGAACTTGATTAGCATTCCCTACCACGAGTGCTTCTGCTTACATGGCATTTTTACTAAGAGTTTTGCTGATCTCTTTATATTTCTGCAAAAAATATTGTAATGCATTTTCAAAAAAATAGATATTATATACAAGGTAACATTTTAAAATAATGGTATTTTAATTGCAAAATTATCGAGTAACTCTTGTAAATTAAGTTACACATCATACATAAGTGTACAGTGAATAAATTTATCATGATTAATGTTACAGTGCAAACCTCATGAATTAATGATGACTGGCCACCTAATTTAGAATGTTTCCAAACTAAGGTAATATCATTGTGCCTATTAACTAATTCTGAATTACACTGTAACTTCTAAAGAGTAGGCTCATTAACAAGTGACTGAAAGCCAAATGAATTAGATACTAGGTGTCTGGCCAAATGAGCAGCAAACCAATTTATTGAGAAAGGTCACTATAAAAATTCAGTTACTGCTTTCAGGCCTCATCAACAGTATATGTATCACAGGTGTCCTGCTAAACTTGCATTAAATATTTTACCTTAAGCATATTCCTGCATTAGAGCTGGATGAGCGCTTTCCTTTCCTGATGTGAGAAAGATCTGCTGCTCGGGTCTTGTCACTGCTCCTGATCTGGCCAGGAAACTTCTTGGCTCTCATATCACCACACCTTCTCTTTAAGATCTTGTAAGAGTGCTCTGCTGTCTACATGACAGCACAGGTGTACACCATGTTGTACAAAACACTGTGTCTTAGCACTAAGAAGTAGTAGGGCAAGTGTGCCCAACAGAGCAAAAGACACTTTATTGCTCGAAGTTGTGGTGCTTTACAGGATGGGCTTCTTCACAAGTTGACATGTCCTATATTTTGGACCAGGGGTGTAACAGCAAGAAAGCTAAGTCTTTGCCTCATCCAGCTCCTCTGGTTAACTGAAACTCCTCCCTAAATACATTAAAACACAGATTAGGGTAAAATAGTCTTCTGCATGTCCTGATTTGGGGGGAAAAAAAAAAAAGGCAAATCAGCATTCTTTTAACTTTCAGAAGGATTCATACACTTAGAAGTATGTTCTCTGTAACAAAACAGATTCACCTATAGTGGAAGAGAATTGAGAAGCTAGTTAATTTGTGAACTTTTAGGTGTTTTTCCAAATGCCAGACTGTTTCTCCTTAAGCCACATAGCAGGTCAGGTCTTCACCATTGTGTTATGCTAATAGTTACTAGCTAATAGTTATTTGCTTCTAGTTATTAGCAAAATAGAGAATCTGAAGAGTGTCAACTAGCCTAAAGATATCATAAGCTGGGAAAGTATCACAAGAACTTGTCTGGTTACCCTTTCAGTCCTAAGGCAAGGTTTGTAATACTGGATTATTCATGAGAGTTACTTTTAGGTCATTCTGTGCTAGTCTTAAACCTCTTTAATGATTTGCCAGAGTTAAGGGTGAGCAGCAGAAGGAATTCAAAATGTCCCTGTATGATCTATTGTAGAGTTTTGTAATGTTTCCCTTTAAACAGCCATTTCTAATAATTACTCTGAATTTTCTTGTCTGTAATTTGAACTCATGATTTCTTTTCCTCTTTACCATGGACACAGAAAACAAAAAATATCTTTCTCTGCAAGAGTCCTCTGCTACCTGATGCCTGTTATTATCCTTTTCTTAATTTTCTCTTTAGAGTGAAAAGTGGTTTGTTTGGGGTTTTTTTGTTTGGGGGTTGTGTTTTGGTTTGGTTTGGTTTTTCTACCTGATAGTCACGTTTTCTCAGCAAAAGTTGATTTAAGTATGAACTACCTTCCCTGTGAATAATCACTCTCCCAAAGCACCATTTCCATTCTCTCCCTGTAAAATGTCTAGAACATGAAGAAAAGCCATGTATTGATTAAAAATCAGGTTCTATTTAAGAGATACTTATCAAAATTAAATATGTGTTTGGAGGACTAGGTATAAACATGGCTTACAATAGCTTTAAAACAAGCCTCAGACTAGAATTCACCAGAAGACAATTACAGTTCTCTTGCCAGGGTTTAGAATTGTACTTAGGTTCGATACAAAAATTTTATAACTTTCAGTATGAAAGATACTGCCAGTTCCTTGTTCAATTTTCTGCTTCTGCTGGGTCAAAGAAAAGGCTTTTAAGTTTTGATCCTTAATCAGTCTTAATGAGTCTCAGAGAAATCTGTAGACTTGTCCTTGAACCTTTCAGCTCTACAGATGAACTTTCCCTGAGACTGTGTGACTAAAACTCCTTTCAAATAAATCACAAAAATATTTTCAATCAAAAATGTATTTGTATTAAATAAGAATTTATACAGGAGTGTTCATCTTATTTGAGTGCAGCAGTTACTTGGGTCACTTGCTTTTATACTAGCAGGAGTTATTCTTATTTGCTTAATAAGACAAGCTCTCCAGATATTTTTGTTAAGTAAAAATATTTTCCAGACATCATTGAACAAGAAGACTTATGCCAATTAGAACTAGATGAATACCTCTTCTTCAGCATCCCCTGAGCTCTGTTGACCCTGAGTGGCCAGAAAAGCAAAGGGCAAAAACTGATTTCTGCCAACAGTTATTGCAAGTTAATCATTAGAGCTCGTGGAAGCATAATCCAACATATTTGTTTCCACCATATAATTTTCTTCTTTTAAAATTTTCTTTACAGTTCCCCAAGCTGTAAATGATTGCTACTGCCTCTTTTTCTCCATACCTACTCTCACCAATTTACAGCAAATTTTCAGTTTTGGAATGTTTAAATGTCTACGGAAACTATGTACAGGGGACTTCCTGCACAATTTAGATTGAAACACATGTAAGTGTCTATATAAGATATATAGTATTTCTGAAAAGAAAGGGAAACTTGAATTTCTTTCCACAAGAACTGATCAGCCTTTATCATGAAGACGATTTTTCTGTGCTGTTCTGGGCACTTGTGCCAGTCCATAATTAGTTACTTCCTTGCAGCTGCAGCAACAGACGTGCACTTTCAGTACGCAGACGTAGACGGACAGCTTGGTCAATACCAGGCTCTCCCTTCTAGTGCCGGGCTCTCCAGCAAGAGGAAGGGCTGTGCTTGTCAGGTAAATAACAGAGAGGGCTGTGTGCTGTGATAGGTACAGACTTGGGCATCAGCTCCTTCCCGTTAGTCAGTCAGAGGGGCTGATTGGGAAATTTCTGACAGCCCAGTGCAAGTTGATGGTTGAGTGCAGGTGAAAGTGAGTTCTGCCGCCTGAAAGATGCTGATTCTGTTTCTGCTGGAGAGAGAGAGGAAATACACCAAATTTCTTGATAGATGCAAGAACAGAAAATACAGGGATATCTTCAAATATTTCCAGTTTCGAGGTTGTTCAGCAACTTCTAATAGCTCTGTTTGGACATGAGGCCATTCCCCGTGGCAAATACTGGTGCTGTCTAGGAAGTAGAGTTTGAAAGTCTGCCCACCAGTTTATAACATGGATTTTCTCAGTCACTTCCAGTTAACTTTCCTTGTTCTCCATAGTTTCTCATAGTTATTTTCTTAGGGTGCACTGTGTAAGGCATGTGTATTTGGTGTACTTTAAAGGGATGGTATGGTGCAGTATAAACTCCTAGGAGCCCTTAGATAGCAAAGTTATGCCTGCTATGGGTTACTCTCCTTTGTGTAATTGTCCATAGGCATATTTGGATATGCAGGGTGTTACACACATTTACAGCATCTTCAGGTGGAATCTGTTCACCTGAAGTGGTTTCCAGGGAGAGGATACTCATGTTTTTTTCCCAGTGCTAGAGAAGGTATAAAAAAACAATGGCCCCATGGGAGATGTTGTGTACTTTGCTGCTCTTTATTCACTGTTAGACATAAGGGTTGCAGTATTTGATTTGAAGTTTTCTGTTTTGCATTCAGCATTGTGTTTATTGGTTTTTTGGGGTAGACTGGTTTCCTATAGCATTCCAGTGAAGCGTACTGAATTTAAAGTCCTGAGTAGCCTGTGAGAAATCCCCCATTTATGGCCACATTCCCACCAGGGGTGAGAGTTGTGGGTTTTTTTAACTTGGCTGATGACAGTGAAGAGTCTGGAGTGCTACTTCTGTAGCACTAATGCTGATACTTCTGAGGAAGCATATAGAGGGAAATGGTCTTTGACTAAAGAGCCTGAGACCTACAGGTACTTAGGGTACCTGTGCAACTGTTTGTGCAGCCTTGTTTAGGGGCAAAAAAGTTAGTGTAACCATGGATCGTTTTTATGTTTGCTAAAACACTTTAACAAATTTGCTATTTCTTCATTGGTCCACAACTCCATTTTACATCCAAATGTTCTATATATGATGCATTTTAAACATGATAAACACTGTTTCATTGTTCTCTTTGTCATCTGTAAAATCAGATTTGTCCAGCTCCAGATCTGCATTTATTTATCTGATCAACGGTGAGCCTACATCTCACTTCTTATCATCCTGTGTCTGTACTCTACATGGCTTCCTATGCCTCCACTTCTCAAAGACTCTGTTGTCATACCAGGCCTGAATTTAACAATGTTGCATCATTTCATTCGAGTCCTAAGTGTCTCCTTCTTCACAGCGTAACTACTTCTTACTTACAACTGTATAAAACTGTAATTGTGACATACAAAAACTAAAAAAAAAAAAAAAAAGACCAAACAACCAACAAACAGCCTCCATTCTGAGGTCTTTTGAAACCAATATCTTCGGATTTAAGTTTTTATTACAAATCATGTAGAATTTGGGAATATACAGAACTACCACCTTTACTTCTCTTTCTCTGTCAAGGAAGTTATTGTTTACATTTCACTCTCCTATGTTACTGTCTAGAGTTGAGTCCCACTAAACACACATTGGAACTGAAGGCTCAAGGGATGGGGTTTCATTTGCTCTTTTATAAAATCAGCATTTGGAGTGGAAGAAGAGACATGTCCATGCTGTCACGGTCCATTTGGTGATGGACTCGTGATGGTTCGTTTTACCTTGATCTCGAGGCGCAAAATTAATGATGTTCAGGCAAATACTGTTCTTCGGACCAACTCTTACACATGCTCAAACCAAAAGTCTTTCAGAGCATGACTGTGAACAAACCACAACATAAACACATGCATGGTCAATAAATCTCAAAGAAGTGTTACTTAAGGTAAGTAATCTTTATGTATGCTGATGCTCTAAAGGAGGCTACTAAGAATTTAGTCATGTATTCGCTTTTCTTCATTATAAGACGCTCTTGGCAGAGGCAGGAAGCTACTCTGCCCAAAATAACCTTAGGCATGGGAGCTGCATTCTTTTTGCCCAATGGAGCAAGCTGGTTTGCATATATTGCTGCTGGGCAAGTGTTAAAATGAGTCTAAGCCATGCATTTTTGAATCTTTAATGTAATATTTATGGAAATGCCAATTGATATCAGTTTGCTAATGGCATTTTTAAGGAGGTCTTATTTTGATAGGCTGGATGAAAAACATTTCCCAAATTTCAGAAGTTTTTTCCACAGTATGCTACTGCGTGCCACTGTCTCGTGTCCCTGGCTCAAAATTTAGAAGACTTTAGAAAAAGTATCTTTTTTGGATATTGAAGTTTCATCTATATAGGAGGCAATTTGGCAAAACAGAAATGGACCAGTAATCAAAGCAGTTGGCACTGCAATTCTTGCATTTTCCCTGTGCTTGATTGGTGGATTTACTCCAGCCAAGATTTCGTTTGGCATTGACAACACATGATTGAAGCCATCTGAAGTACTTCTCTTTGGTTCAGTCTCTGCCCTCATTAGGTACAGGAGAACATTTGGTGCATGTTTGGAGTAGAGCTCCCATTTTAGCTTTTTCCGAAAAAGTCATGCTTATGACAAACAAAAAAGTCTGCGAACTGAGCCAGCACACGGTCAGTGGCGACAATCAGGGGTTTCACTCTGAAACCGTATCACTGTACCAAAGGTAGCTGCGGCCTGAAATGCTCTGCACTGTAGAAGATAAGATTAAAAGGCCTAAATTTTAAAGCAGAAAAAAATGGGGTTTTTTTACCACGCTAAGGTTTGGATACTTAAATGATTTTTAATTTTTTTTTTTTAAGGGGGCACAGGAAAGAGGGTGCTTGATGCTGTCTGAAGTTCCCCAAGCAGCATCCTGTACTAGTGCAGAGCACTTAGGCTGCCTCAACATTCAGTTCAAGAAAGCTTCACCTGCTGCAAGCTTACTGCTGCCTAATAGCTCATTTGTCAGAAAAGCTCATGCTCAGCTTATTAGCAGCCCATTTTTACGGTCATTATCCATGCTTCCACAACATCTGGCTAAGTGTTGTACTCCAGATTGTGGCTGTTCTGGGAAGTAGTTTTAGCGACTTGAAAAGGGTGTTTAAGCCATGCTTATAATCCTCCCTCTGCCTCTTATCAGTGGGGTGATTCTGGGGAAGCGGATGTCTCTCTTCTTACCTTTTGTACGCCTTTAATAGGCCCTGAAGTACTCTGAGTAAGGACCATCATTTTATTTGTTCCTGTAGCCTAGCTAAGTGGGTAGTAAACCTAAGATGAAAATTAATTTTTGTAAGAATTACTTAGGAATGTAGTTGTCCCTTTCTGAACTATTGTCTCTGGGTAGGTGGTTTTGTAGTGCCTTAGATGATCTTGTAATGAACTGGAAAGGTTTTATTAATCAGCGTATGTTCTTCACGCATGTCATGGTTAGCAAATAACGTTCTCTTCTGCAGAATTAGGATGATGCTCAAAGTTTAATTCAGACAAAAACTTTTCAAGAACTTCGGGATATCAATTCTACACCATTGATTTAGGTTTATCTTTTTAATGCAAAAGAGATAAAAACATTGTTTCAATTTTGGACATTTTTTTCACCACAGGAAAAGAGTAATGTAATTTTCTGAATTCTGTTAATATCTAGCCTTTATTATTTCTATTTACTACAATTTAACCTGTCCTTTGTTCCCATTTAAAGTCTTTCCTCCTCTTTTTAATAAAGCAAATAGAATGCTCAGTTATGCAGGTGCTAAAATACCCATCTGCTTGTTAGGATTTCCAAACTGCCCAGTAATGCTTTGCCATTTCTCACCCATCCATTCCTGGAAATGATGTTCCTACAAATGACAGTACAGCAGCAAAAATGTGATTGAAGTCACTCAACTCACAGAACATAGCCCAGTCTACCAACGAGATGCATCTGAACAGTCCAAACACTAAACAACTGCCAATCGAGACTCTGATTGGCACAGCTAGCAAGGATTTCTGCCCAACTTGCTTTCTGACAGTCACAAACTAGTTTTCCTCTCTTGATTCTATTGCTTTCCTTGTTGTCTTGCTTACTGAACTTTGGGCTGTACATAGCAGCTGACAGGTGTTTTCCCAGGGGTGATACAAATGCCCTGGCTCAGCCATTATCTGACAGTTTTCAGGTCGTCCCGTACCAAGCGAGTGATAGAGAGGCTATAAGACAAGTAGGCAGACAGTTACGCTTGGCATGGTTGCAGGCTTTCTGGAAGGGAAGAAACAGTCAATCTCGCAAGCGCAGTCTGCCTGACACTTACCCAACTCTTTGCAAAGCACATTTGGGGAGTTCAGACAAGGAGTAGAGTTGACTGACAAAAGCTAAGCAGAAAAGGCTAAATGTCAGACTCTTTGTGGCAGTTCTCTAGAGCCTGGCAGATGAAGTGAAGTCTGGAATGCAGAATGACAGCAGAGTGATGAGCAACAGAAATTGAGATGGTGGTAGCAATATATAGGGCTATTTTTAAAAACTTTTATACTAGCTTTAATCAGTACTGCTTTTAAAATCACCCATTAAATTAACTGCTGTTATTAACAGTGTTGAATTTTAGTGAAAGTGCTAAGAACTTTTTGAATTGTTGCAGAATAGGACCTGTACTCTTGGTTCCATTCTACTGAAGTTTTTTTGGCTTTCTTAAACTAAGGAAAGGTGATTTCAAAAGAACTGACCTGCGTGAGTGGGCCACATTTTAGAGTAGTATGCAGGAAAATGCACAAGGGATGTGATATGCTCACAAGTTTTAAAGCATGATCTCCCACAGTATACTTAATATATCCAGGTGGGTGATATCTGCATAAATGAAGTATAAAGCGAGTGGAAAATTGTCTAAACTGCCAGACTCAGAGGATTGTGAACAGTAGTTCAAAGTCCAACTGGTGTTCGGTTACTGGTATGTATCTCAGGATTCAACATTGTTCATGCTTTTATTTTTGACCCAGATGATGGACTGGAGTGCCCTCTCAGCAAGCTTGCAGCTGGTACCAAACTGGTGATCTGGGGTGGTTGATATACTGGAAGCTGGGGTTGTTGTTCTGATGGACTTGGATAGCATGGAGGAATGGCCTGGCAAGAACAATGAAATCCTATTTCAATAACTTCATGGAGTTCAAGAAAAAGGACAATGAAATCCTGTTTGCTTTACCTGTATATACACACACACCAGTAAAGACCAACTGGTTAAAGAGGAGCTTCTGGAGAAACTATCTGGAGGTCCTCATGACTGTATTTTTCCTTTCTTGCAAAGGTGCTTTCTGGCCTACTGGCATTCTGGGCTACATTAGGAAAAGTGGAGGCATGTAGGCAGCAGGCAGAATTAAGTGGTTTTTCCTTTCTATCTGGCATTTATGAGATGGCATCTGGAGTACCATTTAGGTCCAGTTTGGGGCTCTCTGGTAAAAGAAAGATATTGACGTACTGGAGAGTGCCTAGTGAAGGGCCACCAGGAAAGTCATGGGCATGTAGCATACAAAGGCTGACTAAACTGTATTTGTTCAGTCTGAAGAGAAAGTCCACGGGCTAAATAACTTCAAGATGTTCCTTTTAGCTTTATTTTAAGAGTCTATAACCTGCCCAGCAGATTGCTTTTCAGTGAAGAGCACGAACTTTACAAAAGCCCATCACTGAAGTGCAGGTACCCAGGAATTTGCCTTGGCACAAGCCCTCTGCTTTCCTACTGCTTGTACTTGGTATGTGTTTGGGATGGAGAAAGGAGTGAGATAAATATTTTATAAATACTTTCTCCTTGTTACTGGGAGAAGGATAATGGCATCACAAGTATTTTTAATTGATGTGATCAACCCTGAAATGGTAAACCATTTTTTCTCTTCATTTCAACAGAAAGACAAACACACCAGGGAAGTTACTTCCCTCAGACACTATATGGGCATAGGCATATGCATCTTGGCATTAGAAGTATGTATAGACACTTTAAGAAATTTTAATGCTTAACAGAGGTGTTTTATGGTTGTAATGTAAGTTGTTGGGCTGGTTCTCAGAAGCTTTAAGCAGAAGTGTTAGTGACAAAATCAACAACTCCAGCAATCACAACACAAATACTTTTTTTTTCTTATTTTGTTTTCAGGTTTCAATTTTTATCCCAAATCCTGTAGCTGTTGCTTTAGTATTATTTTCAAATATTTTCAAATATTTCTCCCTGCTTAGTCTTCTTGAAGAGAAGGCTCCAGCCAGACCCCATTTGGAGGGCTCTGGGCAATAACTTTTCAAATGTTTGGTTGAATGTATCTGTATTGCCACTGGACAGAAAAACAGGGTGCTTGACTCACCTCCTTGAGGGATAAAATGTTCTTAAGCATACTGTTTTCCAGTCTTCCCAGTGTGTTCCCTGACAGGAGCAACAGAGGATGTGAGACAGATGAGGGCATAACTGACAGTTTTGAAAGTCATATTCATACTGAGTTGAAAGAATTTGAAGGTGGTCTTGTACAACGTATACATTTGGGGATATATTTGTGTCAAAATATCATTTCCAGTAAATCTTGCTGCAGTGAAGGAACAGGCCTTTGAGAGGGCTCTGTCACATGGGAGCCTCACTGATCCCCTGCTCCCTTGTAACCGCAAGTCCGTATCCATCAGAAGAAACTGATGCTCTAGAAAATGTCACCGTGAAGTTTATGGCATCAGTCAATGGCAAAATGTCCAACTGTTTAAAAAGCAGGGTTCACCATCTTGTAAGAGAGACTAATCTTTCTCTCTTAGACAGAAAGCTAGAAATCATTAAGTCCTTGGAGAAAAGGGGAGTCTAAAAACCACAAATGTACATAGAGAATCTTGAAGGCTCAGAGGGACATCTGCAGTAAACCTTGGTAAAAATGATCTATACAACTCTTATTATTTCCACAAACCAAAATCACTTTGACTGCGCATGTCAGGTGCTGCTGCGTTTGAATTAAGAAAAAAAAAAAAAAGTAGGAGAGGAAAGAAGGGAAGGGAGAAATTCATCAGCAGCCATATTTACATCTAGTCTATGGTGCTAATTTGTTTCTTTTTAATTTTGTCTTGAAATGTCCTGAATGGTAGGTAAAAAGGGAGGAAACTAGGATTAATATGTTCCTGTCTTTCTTCAAAGCTGAAGGTCTGCTAGGCTATGGCACATGTTTCTGTCTGTCATAAGAGACATTTCATCCTGACTGGGTCATATGTCCTTGGACTCCTCTACTGGACCTCAACGAGGTGACAAATGTGAAAGAAAGCTCTCCAGCTTTTCAACATACTTGTTTTCTCACGGGTTCCAGATCCAAATGAAAATTGCCAATTTCCTTAATTGCTGGGCTCTGTAAAGTCATCCTCCTCTTACTTCTCTTCTCCAGAGTGAAGCATGCACTGCCTATAGCCCTTCTCTGGGATGGGGGCAGTGGCTGGCTCCCAAAAGCCACAGGCTTCACTGGCTCCAGACAGTCCTTGCATCTGTTCATCACATTGTTATAGGTGATAAAAACCAGCAGCAAAAGTAAGGTGAGAAGGAAGCTAGTGGCAGGATTTTTCTAGTTGTTAGAAAATATAAATATGTAGGGTCTTAATAACATGGAACCTTTTAATCACAGAATCACAGAA
>VWYH01005285.1:0-128226 GCA_013399365.1 Pampusana beccarii | reverse complement strand
TTGGAGGCTTTACTTAGTTCCTTTTAGAACAACTCATCAGTGTCATGATCCTGGCTGGGTGGCCTATAGTAGACACCCACAATGACACCCGTGTTATTTGTCTGACCCTTAATCCTTACCCAGAGGCTCTCAACTTTGCCACCACTAACTGCCCCAAGCAATCCAGCCCCTCTGCTACATACAGTGCCACCCCCGCTTCTCGTGCCCTGCCTGTCCCTTCTGAATAGCCTGTAGCCATCCATCCTGGCACACCAGTCACTGGATTCATCCCACCAGGTTTCACTGTATCACCACTTGTATCATCCCTGGGACCGGGCCAGGGCTTCTAGTTCATCTTGCTTTTTCCTCATGCTGCGCTCATTAGTGTAGAAGCACTTCAGGTGTGGTTGATTGTGCCCTTCACCTCCTGGCACAGTCTGGAGAATCTCACTGTCACGCACCTCCTCAAGAGTTGGTGTGCCATCCCACTGCTTGTCACTGACTCACCTCATACCGCCTCCTTCCCCTTCCAATCCAGTTTAAAGCCCCATCAATCAGCCTTTTCCCCTTTTGTGAGAGGTGCGTTCTGTCAGGTGTCAGGAGACCTGGTGAAGAACTGACCGTCCCATGGCTGAAAAACCCGAAGTTCCATCGATGACACCAGTCATGGAGCCACGTGTTGGTTGGTTGGGCCTGTCTGTTCCATTTTGTATTCCTGCCCGCTGCTGAAAGGATGGAGGAGAAAACCACTTGAGCACCTGAGCCATTGACCAACCACCCCAAAGCTCTGAAGTCCTTTTTGATTTGCTTAATGCTACTTTTTCCTATCTGCCAATGTTAAGGACTGATAGTGGGTAACAGTCAGAGGACCTTACCAGCCTGGGGAGCTGTTGAGTCACGTCTCTTACCCTGGCCCCAGAGAAGCAGCCGGACTTCCCTGTGGGTTGGGTCAGGTTGGCATATTGGGCCCTCTGTTCCCTTAAGAAGGGAACCACCTATGTCAATTACCCTTTTTTTTCTCTTTACATGTGTGGTTTTAATGGGTTTGTTGGGTTTCATGTCAGGCATAGGTTGCCTAGAGGACCCATCCTTCCCAAAGGGGTCTTCATCAGCAGCATCAGCTGCCTGCCCATCCAATTCCAGGGCCTCATACCTGTCGTATGCAGGCACCTGGGAGGGTAGGGCAAGCTGAGGGTGTGTTCGCCCGCTGCCCTGAGCTGTAACCTGTATCCATTCTCCCTCATCTTCTGGGTCCCCCCCTCCAGCCTGGTGGTGAGAGAGTAGGGGCTCCTTTGTATCTGTTCCCACGGTTGGATTCTACTCCTGCCTCAGCGACAATAGAGTGTGAGTCCACCAGTCAATCTCCTTTTCTGACTCTGTGATGCTCCTCAGCCTGGACACCTCGTCCTGAAGCTCTGTCAGCAGGCTGAGCAGCTCCTTCACTTGGGTACCTCACCCACGGGGGATCTCGCTGCTGCCATCAGTCCCTGAGCAGAAACTTGGGCACACTCTTCAGCCCAGGACCTGGATGGCTGCATCTTCCCTCACAAGCTTAGTTTGGGTGGCTGCATAATTTCGTGCAGCTGGAGGGACCGTGAAGGACGCTGAAGGCACAGCTCTTCACCGGGTGGATACCATGCGTCCTGCTGTACTTAGCTCCTTGCTAGCAGGTTGTAGCCCCTGTTTGAAGCGGCAGGGTCCTCCTCACTCACTCTTCCCACTTGCCCTTCTACATGAACTGGCACGGTAACTGCCTCACCCCTGCTTGCTGGCCTTGTTCGCTGTGCTCCCCAGGATATGTTTAAATCTCCTGGCAATGTCCCTGCTGCGTCAGCCTCTCGCATGGGATCAGGCTGTTTCTGGGCCTCTCTCTGCCTATCTGTGGGTTTGCCTGCCTCTGGGACCACCTCTCTGGCCTCCTTGATCCGTGCTCTGCACCCCTGAGGGACACCACTTGTTACAGGTATCCATACAGATATTGTTGTTCTTGCGTGCTACGTCTGGAGCTAACAGGCAAATTCAAGCTCAGATGCTGCCTTGGCCCAAACTGTGGTGCTTTCTGAAAGCCGGAAGATGGAGGTCTAAACACACTTGCTGTGGGCTTAAGGTCTTTTAGGAGCTGGCTGGATTTGGCACAGCCCCATCCACGGCTGCTAGCCTGAACTGAGTCCTTCCAGCATGAATATTTAGAGCTCAAGCTACAGCCATCTTAGCAGCCAGCAGTGAGAACAGAAATCCTGTTGTATCCCAGGCCTTAATGCTGATCTTTGTGTCGCAGAAGAGGTCCCTCTTCTTACCTGACTGTCTCCAGGTTTTCTGTCGTGAACTCTATTCCCTGTTTACATAATGAAGATAAAGGGTTTGCAAAGCCCTGGTTGTTGGAGTTCCAAGGAACAGGAGCAAGATGAGTATGACCTACATGAGAAGCTCATGGCAGGAATATGTGTTGGGGGAAGTCCTGGTCCAGGGAAGGTGAGGAACCAGAATATGGCACAGTCCAAGGCTGACAGCCCATCTGAAGAGGATCCCAAGGTACATGTGATAGCTGTGGGTGCACGAATGAAAGGCATGATGGTGTGAAGTTAGTATCACCCAGCTACATATAAAATAATTTCTTTGAAGCAGAACACCTACTTGTTCTTGTCCAGACCCTGTCATCCTGCTCTAAAACTGTCCTGGGCTGTTTTGGAAAGGGTATGGTTTCTTTCCTAGATTGTGAGAGGCAGAGTGATTCCCATGTGTCTGCATTTAGGGGAGAAACCATGGGCAGAATTAGTGCTTCCACACAGTAGAGAACTCTGCAACAACCCTTGCTGACTGCCATCTCTCAGCTTCTCCTGCAGTCAGGCTCCCAGCATTGAGGACCATTTCCTGGGCAAATTTCACCTAGGTGAAATGATGTTTTTAGATCTGGACCATCCAGTGGTTAGGAAGAGACAAAGTACTCTCTTTAGTGTGATTTTTCTTTTCCAGATGTCTTTTGTTATTTTGTTAAGGCTGGAAATCCACAGATCTGCTGCTCTGAGCATCATATATGTGAGATAGAAAAGTCTTAACCGTAGACAGGCTTGCTAGAAATTATTTGTCAGAGTCCTTGTCTTCAGGGCTTAAGTGTTTGTATCTGTCATTGTGTAGTAGACCCATGGCTGTCCAGGACTGTGAGGTCATATGGATGATAACCAGTCAAGCTTTTCTATTCCATCTAATTCAGGCATTTCCCAGTATTATTATCCTCAAATGGCCCCAGATGTGGCAGGTGCAAGGTCAATCCATGCGTTAAGCAATGTATACAACAAGCTGCCTGAAGGTGAGGGCAGGGGTAGCTTCACTCCCATTTTAAACCAACAAAAAGAGGTGCCTCCAAGGTTTAACTGCCATAGGCTGGACAAGACCCTGAGTAACTTGATCAAGCTGGAACTGCTTTGAGCAGGGAGCTGAACTTGGTGACCTTCACAAATCTTTTTGAACCTATAGTACTCTGTGATAAATCAAGCATTGCTATGTTGCAAGGGATTTGCTAGAGACCACGTAGGAAATCTGTAACAGAATGAGTGCTTCTGGTAACAGACCCTGTATCCCGCTGCCAAGTGAGGCAGCCACAGGCCCTAAGGTAGGCTGAGCTATGCCAGCTCAAATAAATAAAAGCAAGAGTGGCATAGCTGGGGAGAGAGAGAAGTGCGGAGAGGGATTCCTTTGAGCCACACTTCAAGCCATGCCTCATTGCACAGACTGACTTATCTGTGTATGCCAGCCTCTAATAAGTGGTGTGTACACACATTCAGAGAAGCACTTGAGCAGTCAGGGAGAGATAGAGAAAGTTAGAGGTGGCAGGGCCAGATCTATGAAGATACTGTGGCACTGCTGGTCTCCAGAGCAATCAATTACCCACTTCTCAAAACATAATTTCTGAACTGCTACTTAAAATTCCTAAGTGAGGACTCTGGAGAAAGCATGACCTTAGAATGGGGCTAGTGGGCCTTGGTATACTTGCTGGAGGAAAATGCAGTAGCAGAACAAGTGAAAAACCCCGATTTGTATTTTTCTTTACGGGCTTTCTCAGCTTATCCTCAAACTCCAAAGCATGTAGGAGTTTTGACCATCAGAGCCCAAATCCATGAGCTGTGACAGATCTGAACGTGGTAGATCAGGAAGAAATGGTTTCTGACAAATCTAATGCTTTCAGTACTTATTTCTCCTTCTTTCTCCTTGCCCAGCCGTGGTGTTGTTGCAAGGTGTCTGTCATGTTTCTCAGCAGTGTTTTTGATATTTGCCAGTAATGCTCTCTGCTTGGTTGATGGGTTTGTTTGGAAGTGGCTTGCTGGAATACTCATATCTGAGAAATGTCGCCTGTGGGATATTTGTTGTCTGTGAGGAGTTTGGCTTTTCCGTTTATTTTAAAACCAGATTTGCAGTGTAAGAGCATGCAGAATGCCTGTATTTTGGCTATGTTCTGTAAAATTTGCTTGAAATTGGCTGTTCCTTTAAATATTCTTGCCAATAAACTTGAGAGTATCAACAGAGAGAGCAAAGACCTGTCATGTGGTATTGTAAGAAACTTACTCAGTATTGGGGCTTAAGGGATCTACTAAAATGTCTAGTTTGTTGTTAGAATATGGATAGGACAGAAAGGATAAAATACAACTCCTGGAAATCAGAGGTGGCTATTTTGTCCATTTCCTGATCTATATGCAGGGTTAACCTAAGTAAAACTTCCTGATGGATGTTTGTCTGTCAAGTGGCATGAAGTCCATCCCCTCTCATGGCAAACTGCTCCACAACTGAACAGGATAAACTACGTGTGCCCATTCCTGTGGTGTTTGTGAGGAATCTGGATCTGTTGTTTCGTTGCATCTAGGCTTCTGGGGACTGCTGAAAGGCATGAATTCATTCTAGAATAAACTGAGAATGCATTTGATTTATTTGTCTGCATGTTTATGCTTCAAACCCTCACTTGAGTGATTGCCTCATGGTGCTGCATTTATCTCTCTGCATTCCCAGAATTTTTGGGTCTGTAAGCATTTGTTCTTTAGGGCACTACATCTCTGTCCTGAGCTGGGGGAAAGTTTTTCTGACCTGGGAATGCAGTAAGAGCTGCAGAATATTTTTTGAGAGTTATTGAATGGTTTGGCAGGGTGTTTTTACTGCAAAGATATTCAGGTCAAAGTCATGATGAGACTGAGGTGTATAGCCCTGCTGTGACCTGCTGCCAAGTTCACTATGGACTGAATAATACTGGGAAAACTTACATTTATGTCCCCATTCCTTATCTGGATTGTTTTTGTAAGCCATGGTCTTTGCAAGTTGTGTGCTGTGCAAAAGGAGAGAAGGTGCTCTCCTTCCTAAAGCTAGGAAATGTATTCCTGTCCTACCAAATACACACATGGCTAAGGTATTGCCATGTTCTTCACAATGTGTCCACCACCTGCCCCCTGTACTCCCCTCTGCTATCTATACAAGGCCCTCTTCAGTTTAAGCTTAGAGGTAGTACATGTACTTCATTTGCAGTGTGCCCTGGGCCTAAGAAATGAGTTGTAATCAGCAGGCCTACTTACTGATGTGCATTGGAAGTTCAAGGCTTTTGGGGGTGGGTGGGTGCTGACTTTGTCCAAGGAACAGCAGGTGTGGAGCTAACTTTGACACTGCAACATCAGAAGGCCAATGATCTTTCATATAGACCTGAAGACTGAGTGTCCCCTGGTGTGAAGAGCTGGTGCGCAGGCCTGGTGACCCTGGGCATAGGCGGAAAGTAAGAGAGGGAGGCTTTTTGTCCTCTGCAAGATGAGATGTAATGCAATGATTTTTGCATTCTAGGGCATTTCTGTTCTCTTTCAATTTGCATCAGTGGATATGAAGATTGTTCTGAATCTTCTGAAGTCTGAGGAGCCTGAGAAAAACAGCCAGATGGCTACATTTGTAACAGGAAAGAAAAAAGTGGGGAAAATGTAACTATTAGAAATCTCTTTCCACCTCTCACCTCCAATAAAAATCTTTAGGGTAATTTGCAAAGGTGTAGGTTTGGGAGGAAGGGACTGTACGTTTGTGTGCATTGTGGGACCCTTGTGGACTTGATAGCTGAAGTGGATGGAGCCGAGTAGGAACACAGGAACGGAGCTGAACTTTGGGCCAGGAGATTTGTTAGGCCAGATGGGAAGGAAGCTTGGAAAGCAGATGGCTCCCTAGCTTTTACATCTCCTGGTAGCCCCCAGTGTACATGTATTTTTGGATGTATATCCTGAAGCATCCAGAGGATATTCTAGAAACATCCAGGAGATAATCCTCAGATGAAAGAGAATTGGCTCTGCTTCCTTCTTCAGCTCTGTCTCAGATCCCAGCTGGATGTGACCTGTTGGCATCTGGGGAACTTCCAAGTTAGGCTTCTGCCCTTGGCAAAATGTATATGGCATGTGGATGATAAAAGCAAACTATTTAAGGGTGTGGGGGGGGGGGCGGTGGTGGAGAAGAGCCTTATTTTATAAGCCAAGGCCTTTGATTAAACAGACAGTGTGTTCTTGCAATGGAGATTAGTTGAGTAGTGCTCTGGCATCCACACTGGCTGCATTACTTGCCATGGGACATGCTGTTGAAGCATGCTCATGCCTGGACCTCTGCCATAGGGTGCTCATGTGGGTCTTATGTTTCCTTGTTTTTCCACAGGTGGCAAGGAAGGACCGAGCGAATGTTGGCCTTGGCACAGCCCTGGACAGGACTGTGGCTGCAGGGGTTTGCGAGTGTTGCGATCTCACCTGTGACTCCAGATGCCTTTACAGAATCTGTCATCTCCCTGAACTACCTCTCCTTCTGTGCTTGGTTCATCTTGACCCCTCTGTATTTGGCATTGGAGATGTTGTGTTGCAAAGATATCTCGCTGGAAAGCATTTCTGCACTTCCTCACAGTCATGCGCCAAGTCAAGTTGTGGCTGGTTACCAGACCAGCTCCATGTTTCCTGGTTTGTGTTTTTTGCTGTAGATCCATAGCTGCCTTCTTTTGCAGGGTAACTCTTTAGAATAGTTCATGCCTTCTTGGAAGTTATCACCGTTGGTGCCTGTGCTATTTGACATCATTTTGCTGGATAATCACTGCCATTGCCTGTCTGTGAGTGCTCAATATATTATACAGCTGCAGTTTATTTTTTCCCTCTTAAATCTCCTACTGAGAGAATTGGTGTGTTTGATGACCAGGGCAGGTATTCAGCTGTGTCAGTCTTCACAGGATGACTTCTCTACAAAATAGGCAAAACTGTAATTACAGCTAGAGCCTCTTATTTCTTTTGTTTAATTGTATTTAGCTGGCAATTAGGATGTCAATGAAAAAGCAGTGATGTTCTTTTTAAATTGATATTAGTGGGAATAGACACATTGGGAAAGAGACATGAAAAGTGCTTCCAGACTAGAAGGAGCAGCTGCAGAAACAAGTGTTTATCAAGATCACAGCATGACAAAGAAGAAGAAAATGCATGAAGCTGGGATTCAATAGTTGAGTCTCAGACCTCAGCCCTGCTAATGGTTGCCTGAGAGCCCTAGGTAAATAAACTCAATTCTTTGTTTACATTCTCTCCATTCGCTTATACTGGGAGCTCTGAGCCAAGGATTGTCTCATGAAGTTGAGAATTAGCCATCCACCCTCACCTTATCAGCCATGTCCCCAAATGCCCACATGGCCTGGGACTTCTCTCAGATCCGGAGACCAACTGTTGGTTTACTTCTGCTTGGTTTTGTTTGTCTTCCCCTTCCCCTTCCCTTTCCCCTTCCTTTTCCCCTTCCCCATCCTCTTCCCCTTCCCCACTGTCTCAGCCTCCTCTGTTCTGTGGATTCCATGCAAACCTCAGCTTCTGCCTCATGCAAAGGGCTGTGCTTCCCCTGGTACCACTCCTCTCACAGCGAGAACCCTTCGTGCCCTTTCTTCCCCATACCCTCTGATAGGGGATGTCCAGTTACACAGACACTGTGTCTTAAGCACAGCCTCTTGGCTTAATTCGCTGTTCATCCACATTGCTCCACCTGCCCTTGACATGATGTTCCTTCATCCATGGTGCCTACAGAAACCCCCTTAGAAGGGCCTCAGTGTATCTCATGATGCAGCAGATGGGGTTTCTAAGCAGCCTAAATTGTCTCTTAAAGGACTTGTAGAAGCAGATGTGAGAGCCCCTGGGTTTCAGGCAGCTGAGATACTGTGCAGATGTTCTCTGCATCTTTTCTGCTATAATCTGTATCATGGTAAGAGATCTGCAACCTTCTTTATCTCTCCTAAAGCAGCCTGCAAGCTACCATTCATTATAGGGAAGGTGAGACTGATTTAGTTTCTCTTGTGATTCTGGAAACTAGCTTGTGTTTTCATCTGGCAGTGGGGAGAGGATGTCCTGGTTTTGACCTAAGCTGGAATCACCAATTTTCCTTGCGCAAGTCTGTATAAACAAAGGGGTGAATTAAGTCCAAAACTGAGGCTGCTGGGGTCACCTTGAAATACTGGACCCTTTTACAGCCAAAATCCTTTGGGGTGGGGGGAAGAGAACCTGCATGTCTGACATTATTAAAGTGGACATTGTTAATTATGTATGAGGGTGGATTACTGCATGGCATGCAATAGGTCATTAATGTTAATCAATCAGAAGTACAAGGAATATGCCTTTTTCTTTATTAACAATGACCTCCTGGAGGGACTTTCCTCCTGTGTTTGAAAGGAAATATGCTGAAGGAAGGAAGAAAGAAATAATAATGCAATTAAAGGAGAGGTATTAAGGCATGCTTTTGATCTCCCTCTCCTGATTCTGGGCCTTGATTCAAATCTCATTCAATGTATTCAGCTATATTATGTGTTCTTGAGCAATAACCTTGCTTGTGCTGGTTTTGCAAGCCATCAGTTGTACTAGAAGTTCAATTAATGGCCATATTGACAGCTCCCCAAATTCACAGTTCCCTTCTCCAGGAAAGATCTGATCTTCAAGAAAAATGCAGAAAGATCATACAGGACAGGTCTTCACCCAGTGCAAGCTGACTTTAGTCCAGTGAACTCCAGATGATTTATGGTATTGTGGTGCTTGTGTCTGCAGATGCTCTACCAGCCCAGGAGAAAGAAGCAGCTCTTGCCACTCAGAGCTTCAAATGACCATGTAGTATGAACAGCGAGATGTAGGCAGAGAGATGCAGTGGCCAGCAACACACAGACAGGGCTTTAGTGCACTACCTTCCTGTCCACTGCTTAATTTATTTTCTCATCAAAGTAAAGTTTTTTTCTGGAATCTGAAGGAAAAAGAGAAGGTGGCTTTGGAAGTAGTTTAGATCAATAGTTTAGGAGGAGAATTTATTTTTTTCCTTGGGAAGCCAACAAAGGGTTCAGGAGATGTCTTCATCTTTGAGTTAGGGATACTTAAGGTGTTAGTCCTGCTTCTGTTGTTTGCATCAAGAAAGCATTACCCCACCTGTCAGAGTGAGATTATTTGGTTGCCTGTGTGTTTTCAAGCCCAGAATTGGAGTTGGACTGCAAACCCTCCAGGCTTCTTGCCTTGTACAGACTCAGCACCATGGGAATCTGCTTGCTTTGCTCAGCACAGTGGGACTTCTAGGTAGATAATGCTGCTTGATGCTTAAGTGACCATGGCATACTTGTAATGACTGCCTCAAGTCATGCTCAGTTGCTCTCTGTTTTCGTAGTGAAGTGCAGCCATGGTAAATAAGGCCTTTTTGTTGTCGACTGATTTCCTACTAGGTAAAAAATTGTTCAGCTGCAGTCCCAAAGTTGAACAGCCAGTATCTAAGTGCCTGGTGGAATACTTTGACCTGACATGAAATTGTTCAGAGTAACTGGAAAGAAAATATCACGTGTCAGTGTGGTTAATTAATTCCACATCCAGTTGCCTAACTTCTCTTTTTTTGGTCCCCGCTGATTTTAGAGCTCCCTGGCATTTGAAAAGAGGAAGGGTTGAGTGCAGAATGTCAGTGCATTCTCCAAATGAGACTGCCTGTCTGATCAGGAAGTAACTGTTCAAACATCTGAGTGGCAATTCAGCTTTTAAAAATAGTGATCTCTCAAGAATATAGGCTCATGCATCATTTTTATTCCCCTTGCTACTCTCAGTTATTCAGGTATTTGTTTATTGGATAGGTGTCTGTGTGTGTTGATATGTGCATGGTTTTATTGGTTTATTCTTAGTTTAGTGAGAAACATCTTTTCCCTAATAAATATCTCTGAGTAATACATGTTGCTGCTGGGCTGATGCACTGATATATCATCACAGCCTTCCTAACGCTTGTGGATTTGGTTTCCTCTCAGAGATATGACAATAATTTGCAGGGGTTTTTTTCAGGTTCCAGCCCCTGGACTCACGTGAACATATGCAAACCCTGTTATTCATTATAGTGCATTTAGTTCTGGCTGCCAGTTTGGCAGAGGAAGACTGGGAAATCTAAGCCTGATTTATGATTGATACATTTAAAAAAGGAATCAAAAAGAAGATTTTAAAAAGGCATTTAGATTGTATTGGTTTTGAGATATTTCAAAGGTAATCTAGCTTTAAGAAGCATGTTTACTTATTTTTCAGTATCTGAGGTTTGCTATCTTGTTGCCTAGTGACGGCAAAAACTGTTGTCCCTCTTGCAGGCCCAGTTTTCCATCCTGAGTGCCAAGCAGAGATTAGAGCTTTGCAGGCTGGCTTTCCAACCCTGCAGGAAGCAGTGTGGGGCTCTGCTAAATGTAATTATCTTTAAACAAATGCAGATAGCAGACCTGGAATGGAGGTACTTGGATAACATGCAAAGGACTGAAATAATGGCAATTTTTCTGGGAAGTGCAGCCAAACGATGAAACTCTTTGCCCAGAGAATAGATCCGCGTATACGTTAGGAATCACCAAAGCTGAGAGCATATGACAAAATTTCCCATACTTAAATATATGATTTGCTAAAAGAACACATGCCCCCGTGTTTATTTTCATAAACTTAAAGCAAGCGCGGGAACACAGCCTAGAGCAGCACTACCTATTGATGCATGCCGTCATACTTTCACCTGCTATTTCTGTGGTCCATGTCTTTATGAGCTTGATCCTATGAATCTTACCATTCTATTAAACTGGGGATTTTATCTTGCTGTCCCATGGAGACAGAGCTGTCCGTATAACTGTCTAACTGGAAAATGGTCTGGCTGACTGTATTTCATAAGATTCTCTGTGGCTATACAGATGGCAAGAGGCTTTGATTGGAGGCTAAAGGATGTTTCTTTGAAGGATTTTCTGCAAATATGAACATATTCTAATAGCTAGACTTATAAAAGCAAAGCTTTCATGTTTGAGAAATATAGTTTTTAGTGGTAGAGAACATGTACCTAATTTATGCCTGTGAAAGACTTAATACTCAAAAAACCAGCAGCATGCCAGAGACAATGGAGGGGATCCTACAGCAGGTCTCTGCACATTTCCTTGCAAAGCTACACCAAAGCTCCTTAATCCTGATCTTAATTATTATATTTCAGTGGAAAGGTTGGTTTACATGACACCTGGTGTGCTAGCAACAAATGAGACACACCTGTCTCAAAGGGGGAAAAGGATCCTGGGGCAGGAGTTGGCACAGCTCATTGAAGGAGCTTTAAACTAGATCTGAAGAGGGAAGGGGAGAAAACCAGGCACAGCAAAGACAAACTCAAGGGCAAAATGCTGATGAGGGATGGGGTGTTAGCGAGGCTCTTTGGTGTGCCATCTCAGTGGAGGCAGGGGATGGAGAGCTGTGCAGTAGAAAAGACACAAGGGTTATAGATGTTATAAATCTGTTAGAAACCACAGAAGTGCCTGAGAATGGTCACAAAGGAATCAGGGCTTCTCACTGCAAAAAGGTGGTAGGATCAGTGGCCCAGCTGAAGCACATCTATATGAATGCACACAGCATGGGCAACAAACAGGAGGAGCTGGAAGCCATTGTGCAACAGAAAAACTGTGATATAGTTGCCATCACAGAAACATGGTGGGACAACTCTCATAACTGGACTGCTGCATCGGACATCTATAAACTGTTCAGAAGGGATAGGCAAGGAAGGAGAGGAGGTGGAGTAGCCATGTATGTTAGGGAGTGTTTTGGATATCTGGAGCTTGATGAGGGTGATGATAGGGTTGAGTGTTTATGGGTGAGAATCAAGAGGAAGGGCAATGAGGTGGACAACGTGGTGGGGGTCTGTTACAGACCACCCAACCAGGATGAAGAAGCACATGAAACATGCTGCAGGCAGCTGGGAGAAGTCTCTCAGTCTCTAGGCCTTGTTCTCATAGGGGACTTCAATTTACCAGATGTCTGCTGGGAATACAACACAGCAGAGAGGAAGCAGTCGAGGAGGCTCTGTGAGTGTATGGAAGACAACTGCCTGACAGAGCTGGTCAGTGAACCTCCTAGGGAAGGCACCCCGCTGGACTTGTTTCTCGTGAACAGAGAAGGACTTGTGGGTAATGTGTTAGCTGCAGGTTGCCTTGGGCATAGCAATCATGAAATGATAAAGAGTTTTTTATTCTTGGAGAAGTAAGGAGGGTGGTCAGCAGAGCTGCTACCTTGGATTTCCAAAGGGCAGACTTTGATCTGTTTAGGAGGGAGGCTGGCAGAGTCCCTTGGGAGAAAGTCCTGAAGGACAAAGGAGTCCAAGAAGACCAGTTGCTCTTCAAGAAGGAAATCTTAGAGATGCAGGAGCAGCCGTCCTCGTGTGCTGGAAGATGAATTGGTGGGGAAGAAGACCAGCCTAGCTGTGGCTGGAACTAAGTGAAAGCAGATTTATAACCTTTGGAAGAAGGGGCAGGCTACTCACGAGGACTACAAGGATGCTGTGAGGTTATGCAGGGAGAAAATTAGAAGGCCCAAAGCCCAACTAGAGCTGAGCCTGGCTACACTGTAAAAGGGAACAAAAAATGTTTCTATAAAAACATCAGCAACAAGAGGAGGGCTAAGGAGAATCTCCACGATCTGGTGGATGTGGGGGGAAACAGTGACAGAGGATGAGGGAAAGGCTGAGGTACTAAATGCTGGGCCCATAGAGTTGTGGTGAACGGAGCCAAATCCAGTTGGCGGCCGGTCAGGAATGGTGTTCCTCAGGGTTCAGTATTTGGGCCAGTTATATTTAATATCTTTATCAGTTATCTGGATGAGGAGATTGAGTCCATCCTTAGTAAGTCTGCAGACGACACCAAATTGGGTAGGAATGTTGATTTGCTGGAGGGTAGGAAGGCCATACAGAGGTATCTGGACCAGCTGGATCATTGGGCTGAGGCCAGCTGTATGAGGTTTAACAAGGCCAAGTGCTGAGTCATGCATTTTGGTCACAACAACCCCAGGCAACGCTACAGGCTCAGAGAAGAGTGGCTGGAAATCTGCCTGGGAGAGAGGGATCTGGGGGTGTTGATTGACAGTCATCTGAACATGAGCCAGCAGTGTGCCCAGCTGGCCAAAAAGGCCAACAGCATCCTGGCTTGTATCAGGAATAGTGTGGCCAGCAGGACTAGAGAAGTGATTGTCACCTTGTATTCGACGCTGGTGAGGCCCCCCCTTGAATACTGTGTTCAGTTTTGGGCCTTTCATGATAAGAAAGACATTGAGGTGCCGGAGAGAGTGCAGAGGAGGCGACAAAGCTGGTGAGGGGCCTGGAGCACAAGTGTGATGAGGAGCAGCTGAGGGAACTGGGGCCATTTAATGATTAATGTTAAATGATTCTATGATTCTATGTGCTGAACGTAGAACTGTGACTGTGTTAAGTCTGTGTGCTGAGGTTTGTGAGGAGGCCAAAACACCCAGCCAGAGTGGAACTGGGCTCTACCAACACCTGATCCATGCAGCTCTTCCTACAGGAGCTGGGCACTTGGCCCCTGAATAAATTGCAATGAAGCTAAAGCTTCCTTGTCCTTTCTCTGCTGTCATGTTGATAAAAGCCTAATTATCCAGCTGGCAATCTGAGAAGGGATATGGTCACACAGTTTAATTCTTCCTGTTCAAGGATTCATTGATCCAGCCACTGCATTTGGTCCCTTTTTTTACGAAGTACGTGCTACACAGATTGCTGGAAAAAGGTTGTGCAAGTTTTTGTTTGTGAAGAGCTTCACAGGGAGGTGTTGGCCTCCTGGGTGCTGAGACCCATTCTTTGCTATTTCCTGCACCCTTCTAAGGTTCCTCTTTAAGGTTTGTGCTATCAGCTGCATTGCATGCTGTGATCTGGCTTTCTGTCTCCCTGCTTGGACAACTGAAACTTCTGAACTGGAGCAAACCGGCTGCCAGCCATGGGATATGAAGCAGTCTTGCTCCCTCATAAGTAACCGTATTCTTGTTTGAGTGAAAGTACTACTCTGTGTCCTTGCTTTTGCACTTCAGTTTACAGAATCCTGAAGGATAGCTTGCTATAAATGTGAGATGCAGCATGGCCTAAGGATTAACTGTGGGGACATTCTGTGTATTAGTATTAGTATTAGTATTAGTATTAGTATTAGTATTAGTGGGGACAGTGTGTATTAACGATAGTAGATGTGGTGCTCTTATTTATGTGTAACAATATGTACTCTTCTGAAAGCCCCTTTGACGTTTTGGAGTGGGCTGGTCTTTTTTGCTGAATTTACAGGTGTTGAGCAGTGTGTGAACAGCTGGCTGGTGAATTCTGGGGTTTTTCACAATTTCAGTTCCCTCTTGAGGGAAAAATCTCAGCAGCCAAGTATCCCAGTTTGTCTGGTATGGGTGACCGTCTGGTCTTGTTTGCAACCTACCTTGACTTTCTAAGGATTTCTGTCTTGCAGTTGTTTAATAAATATCTCTGCCCCTTCCCAACGCTTCAAATCCAACAAGTACAATGCAGAAAAGAGCTTAAGTCCTTTCTAATGAGAAGCAGCCAGGAATCATGTTGGCAAGTCAGTCTCTTGAGAACAGGCTGTTCTCTGCACTCAGATGTTTCATAGACCAGAGTTTTGCTTCCCCAGACCAAAAAAAGCCTTAACCAGGCACAATTTGCTGCTCTGAAATGCTGAGCAGACACAAACTGTAACCACTTCAAAACCTAGAATGGAGGCTGTATAGAGAAGAGGATTGTCAATACATCCAGGCTGTGCACCATTGGTTTGTCTTATAACAAGAAATTAATGTAATTACTTCACAACATTGTTGTGAAGTTGTCTCTTAAAACAAACAAACTAACTAACTAACACACACAAAAATCAAAGCCATTTGTGACTGTTTGCCTGCACAGTGCCATGCAACCCAAAGCAGTCTGTCAGATGACAAAAACTTGAGGTTCTGGATGGCCCTTTAAGTGTGGGTTTTTGCAAACCTTAGGCATTTGTAGTCTTGCTCCCCACAAAGGGAGCATCATAAATATGTACATGTATAGTTAGCAAGCTTAGTGAACACCCAAATTTGTGCTATGTCCTAAAGCCCTTGGACTTAGCAGTGGTGAAGTTATGGCTATGAGCTGCTGTCAAAGGAGGACAGGAGTGATTTGATTTATAGAGAGGACCAAAGCGTGGCTCGTGAACCACATTCTGCTGGGGAGCTTGGGGGAACTCGGCACAGACATCATGCTACTGTAGAGGAAACTCTTTCCCCTCTCGGCTTCCTGGGACCTGTGAAGCCTCAGAGCATGAGCTCGAGTCTTTGCAGACTTCTCTACTATACTTCATTTCTCTGCTGTGTGCCTACTGTGGCCCAAACTTGAAGAAATACTCCTTTTTTATGGCCTAGTTTTTCTCCTCCACTAAGCAAACTTCTGTTGAAACACCTGACCGTTTCACTCCAACTTCAGAGCTTGCTGCTGGAAGAGACAGGAACAGACAGTAACCCCAGCAGGCTGCTGAAGGGCCAGTTTCAGCACAGCGCACAGATGTACACTTAATTTTATGCTTATTTTTACCTGTGGGAAGTCATTGGTATTGTTCAGAAGCTAAACAAGCACTTTATGCTTCTGGTGGGATTGGAGACCGAGGACAGAACTCATTTTCTTGTCAGCTCTGAACCAGACAATTCCTGGGGAAAAAAAAATCTAGTAAGAACTAATGAATACAAATCTTAAGCTGTAAAGCTATTTCTCCTGCAGGCTGAGGCAAACAAATATGTAAAAAGAAAAGGGAATGGATGAATTATTCTTGGTAAATACAAGCAAATGCAGCAGTCAAATGTGCCACATTGCATACAATCTCTGGTGATAATTTTGAATATATGCTATTGTTCTGCCAGCATTTATGTTTCTCAGAATAAAAAGGGATACTGGCGTAGGGTTTTTTTTTGCTAACATCCCAAGTGCACCACTATTTCACTTAAATCAGCACTCACTATCAATGCTGTGCCTTTATTACTTGAGTTGCACAATCTGACCATAACTGATTGCTTGCTGTTATTAGAAATGCAGCTTTTCTGCTGGCAATTACTTTATTTACTGCTTGCCTGTAAAACAATAATGCCTTCCCTTGTGGACACAAAGGCAGATTAACATCAGTAATTACTAAAGCAGATGTTTGTATGCGGATACCCATTTCTTACAGGCAGATTATCTTCTGCATTGGAGTAAGGGAAAGGGATTCAAAGCGGGCAATGCTGTCATCCCACAAGCGATGTGAGCACTGTGGGACTCAGCAGAGAGCTGGGTAGCTCCCCCACCTCACTCCTAGGAATTGCTCTCTGCAGGGTGGTAATTGTTGACCTTATTGAGATCAGTCCTGAGAGTCGTTTGGCATTTAATTCCTAAAAGTGACTGCCTGAACAGGGCTAAGTACTACTTGCATTTGCTTCCTGTTATATTTTATTTTATTTTCCCAAGAAATTCATGCTAGACATGAGGAAGAAAGTTTTTACAATGAGGGTGGTAAAATACTGGCACAGGTTGCCAGAGGGGTGGTAAATGCCCCATCCCTGGAGCCATTCAAGGCCAGGCTGGACAGGGCTCCGAGCAACTTGATCTAGTTGAAGGTGCTCATTGCAGGTGGACTGCACTAGATGAGCTTTAAAGGTCCTTTCCAACCCAAACTGTTCTATGATCCTATGAAATCGAGGGCTGTGCTTTCGAGCAAGCTCGACACCTAGACTGAGGGACTGTGTTTCCCAATAGCTTTGTTCCCACAGAATCGCCACTGAAGTGCACTCAGCGCCAAGTGTTAAGCATATTTAAAGTAGACAGTCA
This sequence comes from Pampusana beccarii, assembly GCA_013399365.1. Lineage (NCBI taxonomy): Eukaryota > Metazoa > Chordata > Aves > Columbiformes > Columbidae > Pampusana > Pampusana beccarii. The sequence continues at coordinate 111,141 of VWYH01005285.1, read as the reverse complement.
TTAGCTCCTTCCAGGCTACTGTGAAGAGTGCATGGTTGTGACTTGGAGGGACTGGAGGGACAATATTTACTAATCCAGTTGTACTGCCAGGATTGAAATATGTTCAGAGCAGCCCTTTGGTGTTTTTGAAGGCTGTCTTGGCACATGGTGTTTTTCAGCTGAATTGCCTTGCAGTCTGTCCAGAAAAGCCACTCCTGGCTGCCTGTGGTGAGAGCCTGCCAGCATGTGAAGGTGTGTCTACATGCAGGAGAGATGTGGCTCTGGTCCTGGTTCCCTGGGAACTTTCAAATCAGCGGCCTAGATTTCAGAGACCCCCCTTTTGAAGCTGAGAGTGAAGACACGGCCTGGATTTTCCCTGTGTGGACAAGTCGTGGCATTGCCTCCATTCCTCTCCTGAAATAAAAAGCCTCTGCATGCCAGAGCAGGGAGTGGACAGAGGTAGCCATGTGTCTCAAAGGAAGGCAGAGGTGGCCATGGCTCTCTAAGTGGGGCAGAGGCTCCCTTCTTCTTCCACCATCACTGAATATCAGCTGGTATAGGATGGGTTTATTTCCGTAAGCAGAGGGCACTCTTCAACAGCAGTGAAACAGCTTTGCTTTTGGTATTGAATCACTCTCAGCCCCATCTCATAAACTGCTGACTGCCTTGCTCAAGAGGATTTCAGCCCCCGAAAGCGATTCTTTTACAAAACACCTTCCTTCCATCACTTTGTGTTAGTGATGCAGCGTGGTTGGAGGCGAAGGGGGAACTGTGTCAGCACCCCACCCTTCGCTGCTCCAGATACATGTAGCGGGACACAACGCACCAACCCCGGCATAGCCCTGGCCTGCTGCCCCTCCGCTAGGAGAAACTGAAACCAGATGTTTAGCGTTGTATCATACTTTTCCTATTGTTTCTGCCTCTATCGCAGTAATTACTCTCTCTTGAGGGTCATTCAGATTTCAGCTCTGTGGAGAAACAGTTATTCTTGATTAAAGGACCAGCACCTGCTTTTTCAAACATCCGTATCTAATTGTACTTTGTAAGACACTTCATAGTATTGCAGAGCTTTTTCAGTTAGCTGCTGAGTGGAGATGTCTATAATCATTCCTTTGGATGTTAAAGGAGAGATGGGTGATCTCAACAGCAAAGGCAAGGAATGCAGTTATCTGGAGAAATGAGTATGCCTGGTTAATTACATACAAAGTCCACTGGTCCTGACTGAAATTGAAACATTGACAAAAAGGTAGATGAAAATATATTGGAAATTGCACAAATGCTCTTGAACCAACTGTGTAAGAATATACTACAACTCTGTTTTTCTAGTATACTGATAGAACACAGTGTTACAAACTCTTACAATGTTATCATGAGTCTCCTGCTACTTGGTATATTCCTTAAATTATCAGTTCCTTTGGTCACCTGGTTATTTGAGAATTTCTGTTTTATTTATATTTTTTAAAAAGCACCTCTGATAGAGAAAAATGGTAGTGCCCTTCAGAAATAAAATGAGAAAATGCAATTTTATTTCATGAACCAGGTCCCTTTTATTCATTGATTGTAGAGCGTAATTTTTCGCCAAGCCTTTTTTTTTTTTTTTTCTCAAAATTGCTTTGGTTGAAGTCCTGATCTTGTGAGGTTTGCATTGGCAATAGTCAGCAAATGCAGCTTGCCTCTGTTTTTGTAGTGGGTCTTCAGGGTCCACCTGGCACTGCCCAAGCTGGAGAACCAGAAACTCCAAAGGGCAAGTTTCCCTCTGCAGCCATTCTGCACAGCGGAGCGAGGCATGAACCGTGTCAAAGAGGGACTCTGCCCTTTTGCAGAATAAATGTTGGTGCATCTGTTAGGAAATACAAAGAGAAATCCTGACACCAAAGAAACTCCAGGGTCTGACACTGCTGAGCAAAAGACCAGCTCCACTTTCTGTCATTATATGTGTTCAACTGAGTGAAGTGTTTATGACCAAGAAGAGGACAACATGACATTGACCAAAGTGCAACTTGTTTCAGACGTTTAAAAAAGCTGTCAGGCATCCACCAGGTCTCCAGATATGTCTGTTTTCTGTGGGAGGGAGCGGGGATGCAGAAGAACCAGGGGAGAGAACAGGGAGTTTTGGTATTGATGCTCAAGGATCATCAGTGTTCAGGATCTCTAGCACCTGGCTAAGTCATTTGGTAGAAGGGGCCCAAGCTGACTTCTGAGATGCAAACCCAGCATTCTCCTTTGCTTGGGTTGACTTGTACCTGGGGAGAAAACTCTAAGTGGGGATCACCAGTGACCTTAAGTATCACAGTGATATAATATCAAAGTGCCCAGTGCACTTTTTTGGGGGTAAAAAGCAGGGTGTGGCAGACTGGATGCTGCTGCTGCTACTGGCAGTGGGATGGCTCTCCCCTGCCGTGTGGTGCTTGTGGCCAGCGAGCTGCGGTCTTTGAGACCTCTCCCCCTCTCTCAGACTGAAAGCAAGCTTTCTCGCTAGGTTCAAAAGTTGGTGGTGTGGGCGGGAGGGCAGAGAGCGTTTCTGGAAAGCCTGGCTGCAGTGTGCGGGAAGCAGTTGGGAATTATTCCTTGGCAAGTGTTCCTTTGCCTCAGCTGCAGCTTCGGGAAGCTGTGGGCAGTGGTTTGATGAGGAGGAAACTTTTGGTTGAAACTCCTTAGAGATGTTCCCCACCTGTGAGGAGCCAGTACATAGGGCACTACCCAGGGAAAGAAGAAACCTAGGCTGAAGACTCTGCTTCATAAAACTTAAGACAGAAACTTTTCCACATCTGTGCCCAGGCTGACACCTCTCTGGGGGCTAAATGTTCCCTGCCTTGGGGAGGTTGGTCCCTCTCTGTGTTGAGCTTCTTCCATACTGTGTGAATGATTATCTGCCTAAGGAAGGAAACTAACTTTTCCTTGCAAAAGGTGTCACCACCCCTCACGTTTCTGAAGCACCTCTCTGAAGCTTCTTTCCTGCTGGAGTGGCTTTGTGGCATCAGCTATTCATTGGACCAGTGACAGCCTGGCACATGAGGAGAAACTGAAACCCTGGGTGAGGGCTGCAGGCAGAATGGGCATGCCGTGGCATCAAAGCAGAGGCAAGAGGGAATGCAGCTGTGTCGTCCTGTACCTCACATGATGTCTATTTGCAGAAGTAACCACGAGATCACCAGGACTGCACCGAGAGCTGACTTACTGCCTGCTGGTGTTTGTTTAAGCCACGCTGGATAGTCCAACTAGATGACCCAAGCAGGGCTAAGACTTTGGTTGCTTGTTTGCCTGGAAGGACAAAGCTCCTTGCATCCCAAAGGCACTGGTTTTCCTGTCATGGTGCTTCCCTAGCACAGTTGTGTGAGGCACAGAACCCTGCATGTGCTGCATGGGGCTGGTGGAGCATGTCCAGCGGCTGGGAACCAGTGCACTACCTGGTGGAGGCCTGAGCTGGCAGAGTCAGCATAGGGCAGTGGGAAGAGACCTGGCAGGTACATTGGAGGTGCAGTGACTGGTTTAGGCCAGAGCCAGCTGTTCCCATGGACAGCAGTCACTGACAGTACAAAAGAGAGCTTTCGCCTCTAAAGACACTTAGGCAAGCTCTAACCTTGAGTCTTGAACTGATCCAGTCTGGATCCAAGGCCAGTTAGGGAAAAGAAAAATAGGCAGACCCCCACAGCCACTAGCAGCTCTGGCTCATGTCCCAGTACAGATGTCTCAGTCCCCTCTCCGGTGCTTTCAGTGGTGCTCGTGCCTTTCTCTAGCTGTAAAAACTACCACAATGCCCCGTTGCTGTTGAATTAGTTGCACAGCTTGATTCCAACTGTGTGGATTTTTCCAGCGATAACTCTCATGCTGGATATTGCTAGCGTGCAGGCAGCCTTTCCACACAAGTCCTTTACTTCTCATTGTGAGACGTGCTGCAGATATTCATGTGCAAAACATCACCCTCTCTGAAGCTAACTACTCCGCAAGGCCCTAAGTCTCACTTGGGCTAGCTCTCTCATGCTGTTTGTGGTCCTGTTTTTCCAAACTTAGAGCTCCTGACAGGATGGGACAGATAGGCTTGCGGTTATGAGAGGTGACTGGAAGTTAAGCAACCTGTCTGGGAAGCCACCCCTGCCACACTCTGACCGTCAGCAGAGCTATCAGCGTAGGTGAGGTACAGACAGTGCCGTGGGGGCAGATCTAGGAAATAACGCATGGTGTTTTCTGCAGGGAGCCACATCTGTAGCTTAAAATGCTCTGTGGTTTTTATTTTCCCTCTGCAGTAGAGGGAAATGAGCGCTAAAATAACCCATGAGGAGGCAGAGCCTGGGAAAAGTCTCCAGCTTCCCAGACCCGTGCAGGAAAACATCCTCCTGCCCCGCAGCCCCGCGTCGGGCAGCGCGGTGCCGGTGCCGATGCCGGTGCCGGTGCCGGTGCCGGTGCCCCGTCCTCACGGACCGCCTGTCCCCTCCACGAGGGGCAGGGGACACCGGTGTGTTCCCACGAGCAAAGATGGTTTCTGGGCACAGGCCCTTCCTCAGTGCAGCGAGTTTTCAGGGTTACCGAAACCCTCTCCTTCTCTCAGCCTTTCTGAAGAGAAAAGAGAGCAGCACCAAGAGGGGCTCCGGAGGGTACCCTGGCCGGCTGTGAAGGCTGCCCCGGGGCACCCCGATTCCCTCACACCGAAGCCCCGTGTGAGGCAGCCGAGCCCGGCGCTTGGGCCGCTCCGCCCATACCCACGGCCCCCCGTGCCGAGTTGGAGGCAGCCCCGAGCCCGGCCGCTGCCTGTGTGCCGGGGGGAGGAGGCGGGACGGGCGGTGTGTGTTGGCGGAGGCCGCGGCCCGCCTCGCCCCGCCGGCTTTAAAATGGCGGCGGGGGGTGGCGCAGCAGAGAGAGCAGTCATGGCGGGGCTGCGGGGGTGCCTGGCGCTGCTGGCCGCCGCTCTGCTGCTCGCCGGCGCTGTGGTGGGCGCCGAGAACCGACCGCGGCTCCTGGGGGCCCCGGTGGATGTCGACAACGCCGACAACGACGAGGGCCTGCAGCGGGCTCTGCGTTTCGCCGTGGCGGAGTACAATAAGGCCAGCAACGACATGTACTCCGGCAGGGTGGTGCGGGTCATAAGCGCCAAGAGGCAGGTGGGTGCCGGGCAGGGCCCCGTCGGGACGCGCTTGTAGGCGGCGAGTGCCGGGCGGGCCGGGGCTGGGGCGGGTTGGATCGGCTTGTCCCGGGCACACTGCGGGGAGTGGCTGGAAATGGGGCCTGTGGGGTTTCTGTGGAGAAAGAACAGGCCTCAAGCGTGAGGGGTTGTTCAAGCTGTCCTTTTTTTTCCACAGAAGGTGAATAAAAGCTTTTTTTTTTTTTTTTTAAATAGCTTGGGTGTTGTCAGTTTGAATGCCCTTGAACGTGATGTGTTATTGAAGAAGCCAGTAGCTTCTTACGCTGCTGATGAGTTAACGTCCCTGTTTACTAAGGAAGCTGTACTGTGAAACTTGTTTACTTGGGTTTTGTTTCCTGATTTTGAAAGGGTGCCAAGTGCCTCTTCTGTGGCGGTTGCTGCACGCAATCCCTTCTGCGCTTCTGGAGTCTGGTTTCCATCATATAACCAGAAAACTGCCTTTCTGCTAGACTTCTCTCATCAGAGAGCCGTTCTGTATGTGCTGCAAATAAAGCTGCTTTTGCCCACTTGTCTTGTTGCAGATTGTGTCTGGAATCAAGTACATAATGAAAGTTGAGATTGGCCGGACAACTTGTCCCAAACCAGCAACTGATCTCCAGAGCTGTGCTTTCCACGACGCCCCGCAGATGGCTAAGGTAGGTTCCACAGCATGGTGTGCTGGCCCCTGGACTTCCAGCCCCTGCCCTTTGGCTGGCTTAGCACAGAGAGGTATGGGCAGTGCTCCCTGACTGCACCAGCCAAGAGCAGAGACCTCGTAGGTCTACACTTGCAAAATACTGCCCTTGCAGAACTTGTCTTGGCAGATGATGGTGACGGAGAGGGCAGGGCCTTTTTACGCTGTTTTGTAAGTGGGGATGTGAGGCTGTAGTGCATTGAGGACTCTGTGTGCCTCAGTCCTCTTAAAAAGTGCTTTATGCTGTGGATCACAAGGATATATGGAGGAAACTCTGCCAAGCCTACAGGTCTCCTGACTCTCAATCTAGTGTCCTGAGTCCCCAGAGCATTCTCGGCTCCTCTTGGCCCATGGTGATGTAAACATATGCTTGACTTGACATGCTTTCCTGGGAGATTTATGTGGCTGAGAATAGTGCTTTGGGCTAAACACTGATCACAGGAGTCAGATTGCTGCTGTTCTCTGTACCTACCAAGCTGTTAAACGAGTTTTGTCTAATAGCAATGCTCCTTAAGGAGTACTTTAGCTTTTCAGATGAGAGCACCAAATATGTCTGCTTTGATCTGGCCTGCATCGTTCTTCCATAGTACTTAATTCTGGTGATTACAGTGGTAGGCTTAACTTCTCTGTGTACATGACATTTCTGCCTGTGTGTATGAGAAGTGTAACTGCACACAAGTGATCCATTAAGCACCTAGCTGGGAGCTGCTGTGTACCATTATGACAACTGAAGTGATTTGACATGTGCACATACAGATGAGCTGTGCAGGTGTGCTCACATGTGGCAGAGAGCTTAAGTTGGAGTATTACCCATGCTGAAAGCTTTCCTGCGTGTGAATGGGTAAAGGAGGTAACCTGGTCTTCAGAAGTGCTGACTGCTCAGCATCTCTGTCAGTGGAAATGATTCATCCTGAACAAGTGCTAACGAGTGATGGTCCAGGATCTTTGTCAGGAAAGTGCAAATCTAGAGAGCCATGAAAGTGGCATTTGTTGTGGATCATATGGGGTTGTAAATCAGTGTAGGACAGTGGTCAATAACATTGGTTTATGCTCTTAATCTGATAACTGCTTTTTTCCTTTTCTCCTCAGCACACCATTTGTGACTTTGTAGTTTACACTGTTCCTTGGCTAAACCAAATCAAACTTCTGCACAGTAGCTGCCAGTAAGCCTACCTTGGTTCCAGCAGAGGCCAGCAACCAGTTGCTCAGATCTACAAGAAAGAAAAGCAATAACACAAACTGAAATGGGTTTTATCTATGTCTGTTAATTACTTATGTATGCTTGTGCTATGCAAGTGAAACTATGTAACTTTCCTTACTTTGTAATTACATTTTAGAGCAGCTGTTTTGGTCTTCCTACAGCTTTCCCAATAAAGTAACTCCAACATCAGAATTCTGATTTAAAAAAAACCCCTTGGCATTCTTGTTAAGTGACTATTGTAAACATAAAAATTAATAATTGCTGTGATGTGTTGTTCTCTTTGACCTTCTTCTGTCCTGGAGGGAGGGTTTGCTTTTATTTGTGACCTAGTCTATTATGCCCAAAGAGTAGGTTTCTTGAGCACATGTGCCTGACCCATTACAGCTTCCCTTTACGAGCAGAGGTGGGTGTAGAAGTGCCTGCAGTGGATCAGTGACAATCCTGGCTGGGGGGGAGACTGAGCTTTACTCTGGCTGTGGTTTAATTGTGGGGAGTTTGAACGATGTCTGATCTGGGCAAATACCTTTAAATCAGCAGGCAGAGACGATCTTAAGAGAAAGAGGCTGAGATATTTCCTATTAAACTGATATACATGAGGGAAAGGCTGTGGATGTTTTGTACTTAAACTTCAGAAAGGCCTTTGACACTGTGTCCCACAGCATTTTCCTGGATGGGTGTACTCTGAGATGGATAAAGAACTGGCTGGAGGGCTGGGCCTGAAGGGTTGTGGTGAATGGAACCAAATCCAGTTGGAAACTGGTCATGAGTGGTGTTCCCCAGGGCTCAGCGTTGGGGCCAGTTCTGTTTAATCTCTTTATCAATGATGTGGATGAGGGGATTGAGTGCACCCTTAGGAAGTTTACAGATGACACCAAATTGGGTGGGAGTGTTGATCTGCTGGAGGGTTGGAAGGCCATACAGAGGGATCTGGACCAGCTAGATTGTTGGGCTGAGCCCAATTGTATGAGGTTCAACAAGGCCAAGTGCTGGGTCCTGCACTTGGGTCACAACAACCCCAGGCAGAGCTACAGGCTCGGGGAAGAGTGGCTGGAAAGCTGCCTGGCAGAAGGGGATCTGGGGGTGTTGATTGACAGTCATCTGAAGATGAGTCAGCAGTGTGCCCAACAGCATCTTGGCTTGTATCAGGAATAGTGTGGCCAGCAGGACTAGAGAAGTGATTGTGCCACTGTACTCAGCCCTGGTGAGGCCCTACCTTGAATACTGCGCTCAGTTTTGGGCCCCTCATTGTAAGAAAAACATTGTAAGAAAAACATTGAGGTACTAGAGAGAGTGCATAGGAGGTGACAAAGCTGGTGAAGGGCCTGGAGCACAAGTCTGATGAGGAGCGGCTGAGGGAACTGGGGCTGTTCAGCCTGGAGAAAAGGAGGCTGAGGGGAGACCTTATCACTGTCTGCAACTACCTGAAAGGAGGTTGTAGCATGGAGGGTGTTGGTCTCTTCTCCCAAGTAGCAAGTGATAGGACAAGAGGAAATGGCCTAAAGTTGTGCCAAGGGAGGTTTAGATTGGACATTAGGAAAAATTTCTTCATGGAAAGGGTTGTCAGGCATTGGAACAGGCTGCCCAGGGAAGTGGTGGAGTCACCATCCCTGGAAGTGTTTAAAAGGTGTTTAGATGAGGTTCTTGGGGATATGGTTTAGTGCTAGAGTTGGGTTAGGTTAGGTTATGGTTGGGTTGGACTCAAAGATCCTGAGGGTCTCTTCCAACTGAAATGATTCTATGATTTTGATTTTATGTTGTGTTTTGATTTTGTGTTGTATTGTAGGGAAATGGGATGCTGCACCTGTATGGAAAAGAAAGATGACACTGATACCCGTAACCTACTTAGCCCAAGAACAGCCTAGTGCAAAACCAATGGGACAGTTAGTAATTGGTGTTAAGTGGATAACTGATAAGAAACAAACATTATCAGCTAGTGTTCTTTTTTTAGTAAATGGGTCTTGTCCACAAACCCTGGCTTTGTTCTGTGGATGTTAGTCAGAAGGAACCCTCTAAATCTAAGATATCTTTATGAGAGCTAACAGGGCAGGGAGGGGGCTCATATCTAATGAAGAAAGGCAAAACAAGAGCGAGTAACCAGAAAACAAGCCTCTAATGAGAAATACAGCTGCTTAGGAGCGCCTCTTCTGTCGGCTGTTCTTTCTGCCAAGCGAAGTGCCACCTCCCATCATTGCCAGGGTGTGATGAGCTTGTGATGAGCACAAGGCCAGATCCTGATCAATATTTTCAGGGACATGAGCTGGTTGCTTGACAGCGAAGACAACCAGGGTGTGCTCAGATCCAACAGGAATTATTCCACCTGCTACCCCACTGTCATTGCCCCCATTCTTGCCGTGTGTTGTGCACAGAGGTGGCCCACTTCTCTTGCCAGCCAGGTCAGTGACTGTGCAGGTGTCCATCTGCTGCGCCGCTGGGTACGTGGCCCTGCTGACCGAGGAAATCCTGGTGCCAAGCTGCTCGGGCGTCCTCACTTGCCATTTTTCTAACTGCACTCTTCCTTTATATGTGGTTATTTTCTGCTTTCCGGCCTATATATATAAGCACTAGGCAGTGGTGAAGGGGCTCCATCATGCTTCTGGTGGGTTTGCCCATGTTTCCCTTTTGTCATCTTGGCTTGAGGTCTGGATGGGTAATAGTGCTGGTCTCCTTAGTAAGGAGAATAGGCAAGAAATGATGATACAGATGGATGTAACCAGCATTTTCACTTCTTTAGCTGTATTTATTACCCAGCAGCTCTGAATAGCATGTGGGAAGAAGAGTGGCTGTGCTAGAGAAGATGAGAGTTTGGGTGTTATGAGCTGCTGGTTTCCAACATATTGCATTTCCATGTTGAAATGCCGATGATGAAGAGCACAAATGAATGGCACAAATTACCCCATACTCACAAGCTGCTGAGTGTCAGACTTGGTGATTGTTGCTACACGCTGTCTGCTCTGAGCTGATGCCAAAAAGCGGCTGACCTAATTTAAGTACTTTCCATTGTGAGCTGTGTTATTTTGCGTTTGCAACAGGCTAAGAGCATTAGTGGAAGTTCCCCTGCCAGGAGCGTTTGGCTTGGCAGATCTTTCTGCCTGGCTGGCAGGCAGTCGTTCGGTCAGCTGAGCACTGAGCCCTCGCTTTTAGCTGCATTCGCTGCCCAAATTTTTCAAATGTCCGTGGCAGGCGCGAGTGGGTGACCAGGAAAGTGCTTATTTCATGTTGTCTCTTGTTATGCTGGCATCGCTGTGTTTTGTCTCCAGCCACTTCTCCTGTTCCAGATGGGGCTCCCTGGAGGGCCCCTTGTCCTGGTTCGTCCCTCGCTGTGTCTGGGGCTGTTGACAGACCCTGTTCCACCTGACTCTGCCGGCCATGCTGAGATCCCGTGGGACTGTGTCCTCTTGGCGAGGGCAGCGCCACTGCTGGGGCCCCCTTGGCTCTTAGCTCATCCTCTCCCAGTGCTGCTCCCTGGGACGTATCCCTGCGGGGTCTTTCTGAGATCCTTGAAGCTATCAGCATTCCTGTCAGGTATGGACATTTCCATCTGCACACAGCATAAATTGCAGTTTCCTGTAATTATGAAAGCAAATGATCATGTGGGGATCCAGGTCACCCTGCAGCCCTAGGGCTGGGCCACCCAGTGCTGTTGTCAATGTGCATGTGCTCATGTTGTACAATGTTGCTTAACCTAAGGCATGGAGGCCTCTTAGTGAGTGTCTGGAGATGCTAAGTTGTTTGCACTCATTGTTGACATGGAAAGCCTTAGAATCACTGTAGTGTGGATCCTTCAGGAGATCAAATTTGCTGACAAACCCACACCTCATTTTGAATCTCGGTGCTTTATCTCCTGATGATGACATTCAGATCCCTTTCCTTGCAGGACTCAGTGGTGATCTGGAGATCATTTCCACTGGGTTGAGCAGGAAAGTGTTGTAAGTTGGTCACTGCTGCTGCTGATGGGACCCTTCGCAAGCCTTGTCAGCCAGCTTTGGTGGTGGCACGCTGGTGAGAAGGTAGAAGGGCAGATTCCTGGTTCTCTCCAGGCAGCACGGTCTCAGGCTTGGCAAGGAGGGGAGGAGAAGACTCTTGGTGCCCGCCTGACTTAAGAGAGGAGCCAATGTGCAGGCCCTGCAGTGCAAATCCCTTGCAAACCTCTCCCTGCAGTCCCCCTCTGACACAGGGCATGGCTCAGTGTGGTGGTGGACTCAGGGGCAGGACCCAGGGCTTGAGAGGTGACACTTGCTAAAGCCTGTCTTCCTTGTCATTGGGATAGCATTGCTCAAACTCTGTGAGCTGGTAAGTTCCTACTGTAGGATTTTGCAAGAGGGCAGAAAAGGAGAAGCTCAGCTGCTTGTCTCCATGATAAGCTGGTGCATGAGTGTTGGGGTGTGTGCTGGGTGCTATTTCTGACCTTGCTGGAGGTGGGTGTGGGTGTGTGCGTGCACAGGACTGACCATGGAGGAACATTTCTCTGCTTCCAGCTGGAGAAAAACTACCAGTGACTCACAATGCCCTTGTACAGTGCCTTGTGGGGAGGCACTGTCCCCTCTTCCCCACCAGCTGAGAAGCATCATACCGTGTGTTGTGTCATCTCCACCACTTTTAAGCACCCTGGGTGACCCGTCTCTAACTGGGGTGAGGCCATCATTAGCAAGCAAAGGCATCTTCTCCCTGTTCTTGTCTTCTGGCCAATGTCTACAGGTGGCTAGTGCTGGAGATGGCTCTTGCCACTTACCTTGCAAACAAGCATATTGCCTGTTCACAGCAACAGTCTGTAGGGGACAGTGTGGCCACATCATTTCATCCATCCATTCCCCCTGCCCCTCCCTGAACCTGGAGAATGACAGGGGAAAAAAATAAAAGAAGATTGAAATAAAACCTAAGTGTGTAAACATTATGTCAATTAAAAAAGTAATCATGTGAGCAAATAGGAACCAATATGAGTGCTGAAAAGTGAAGCTTTCTCCCTAAAGAACTCTTTATGAAGTCGATGTGTGCATGTAGTCTGCTGCAAGATGCTCCCATAAGACAAGCCAAACCCAGCAGGATCCTCTCTGTCCTCCTACGGAGTACAGGTACCACAAAGGGCACTCCCCCTAGCCGGAGAAGAAACTGGGGCTCAGGCCTGGCCAGGGAATTGACTTTATATCTTGAATATAAAAATTAGCAAGAAAAGAGTGGTTTCAGGTGAAGTAGTGATGTTTACACTAAGCATCCCCCTCTCTCTTGTCCCGGTTAAGTCCTCCAATCTCTACAGGTGAGCAGCAGTTTTCTCCCCTTCTTATGGGGCCAAGGAAGGTGTGTGGGTGAGGGTCCCAAATAAGGTAAAAAAGCTAATGACAACCTGCACCCCATTTCTCAGCACTGGTTGGGCTCTTCACTTCTTGTGGTAAAGCTGCTTTTTATCCCCCGACATCCCTGGAGAAAAGTACCATCTCCAAGTGCCCTAAGTGGCTAAGAGCAGCTTAAAACTTGTGGCATTAACATCAGTGAAGCCTGAATCCTCCTCATTCGCAGTAACACTGCCCACCCTTGACTGTGGGGTGGGAGGTCAGGTTAGTGCTGTCATCCTCAAAGGCTTCCTGTGCAGAGACATCCTGCCTTCACTAGTGATAAGGGAAGCATGGACCACTTCATGGTCAACATCTTCAACTCTTTGTTATCTTCTGATTGTATTGCTGCAATGACAAGTTCTGCCAGGCTGTGGATTGATACATGATAGAGAGGAAAATGAAACACCACCCTGCATATTATGGCAGCTGTTGATGGCTGCAGGGCTGGTGTGCATCTCTCTTCACCCATTGTTTGCACCATCACTTTTGTAGTCCTGAGTTGACCAAGGTGCAAGATAAGCTGTGCCAGGAGGTGTCCTAAGCAACTGCCCAGGAGACTTTTCTGGTTAGTGAGCCTGGTGTTAGTTTGTTGATGGCCAACTGAGCTGGATGAAGCCATCCATGCTGATGAAGGAGAGGCCAGGGAAAAGTTTGTCTGGGCTTTCTAGGTGACTTCATTTTGCAAATGCAGCCACGCTAGGTCTAAGCACATCGTCTCCGGAGGAGAGGGGGCACCAGAGCCATTCAAAAATATGCTTTTCACATGTCATTTTGCAGCTTGTCCAGGTGAAGCTGGATGTACCGAGTGCCAGAGCAGAGGTGCAGTTTGGTGAACTCAGGGGTCACAGGACCGGTTCCAGAAGAGACGACCAACACCAATGGACCCCAATGCCTTCAAAAGCTTCTTCCCGAGGGATCTTACTAGCTAGTTCTCTGAGCAGCCTGAAGTCTGCTCTCCTTATATCTAGAGTGGAGGTCTTGCTGGCAGTTTTCCTCCCATTAGCACAGATTTTTAACCTGACTGTTTCGTGGTCATTGTGGCCAAGGAAGCCACCAGTCACCACCTCTCCCACGAGGCCTTCTCTGTTAGTGAGAATCAAATCTAAGAACGCACCTTTCCTCATTGGTTCCCTTAGTACCTGCACCAAGAAGTTATCGTCCAAATGCTTCAGGAATCTTCTGGACCTGTTGGTGCCAGCTGTGTGATATTCGCAGCTGACATGTGGTGAGTTGAAGTCCCCCATAAGGACAAGGGTAGATGATTTGGAGGCTTCACTTAGTTCCTTAAAGAACAACTCATCAGTGTCGTCATCCTGGCTGGGTGGCCTATAGTAGACACCCACAACGACATCCGCTTTATTTGTCTGACCCTTAATCCTTACCCAGAGGCTCTCAACTTTGCCACCACCACCTGCCAGCTCCAAGCAATCCAGCCCCTCTGCTACATACAGTGTCACCATCCATCCTGGCACACCAGTCACTGGATTCACCCCACCAGGTTTCATTGATGCCAATTGTATCATCCCTGGGACCGGGCCAAGGCTTCTAGTTCATCTTGCTTTTTCCTCATGCCGCGCTCATTAGTGTAGAAGCACTTCAGGTGTGGCTGATTGTGCCCTTCACCTCCTGGCACAGTCTGAAGAATCTCACTGTCACGCACCTCCTCGAGAGTTGGTGTGCCATCCCACTGCTCGTCACTGACTCACCTCATACCGCCTCCTTCCCCCTTCCAATCCAGTTTAAAGCCCCATCAATCAGCCTTGCAAGCCCCTGAGCAAACACCCTTTTCCCCTTTTGTGAGAGGTGCATTCTGTCAGGTGTCAGGAGACCTGGTGAAGAACTGAGCGTCCCATGGCTGAAAAACCCGAAGTTCCGTCAATGACACCAGTCACGGAGCCACGTGTTGATTGGGAGTTGCCTATGTCAATTACCCTTTTTTATCTCTTTACATGTGAGGTTTTAACAGGTATGTTGGGTTGCATGTGTGACGTAGGTTGTTCAGAAGACCCCTCCTTCCCAAAGGGGTCTTCATCAGCAGCATCAGCTGCCTGCCCATCCAGTTCCAGGGCCTCGTACCTGTCGTATGCAGGCACCTGGGAAGGTGGGACAGGCTGAGGGTGTGTTCACCTGCTGCCCTACTTTTGAGTAGTAATTTTTTGGTGCTGGGTTGTTGAGTGGTTGTACATAGATTTTTTTTTAATTGTTTTGTTTGGTTGGGTTTTTTCTTCATGATTTCTGTTCATTTTGTAATAGAATATGCATTTTGCTATATAGCCCAGATGTGACAAAAATAGTTACAGGGCTTAGAGCTCTGCAAGCACAGGTCCTGAACTATGTAAGCAAGCGTGACAACTGGAATACTGAAATACAGGCATCCTCTGCTGCTCTCATGCCTGGCAGGTGCTCAGAGAATCAATCAAACACAAAGACTGACAAACTGATTTTGCAGCTGTTACAAATCTTATATAGATACCAACATAAATGTTTCTGGGGAAGTGCTATGAATTCTCGTGAGTTCTGCTGAAAATGTTACACCAGAAATATCTCATTGTGATTAGCTCCTCAGGAAAACCAGGCTCTGCATAAGAAAATACTCCCTTCTGTTCGTGAAGTAATTGGCTATTTTTCAACATATTGTCGTAAGAAAAGAGGCAGAAACTGGATGTTTCTCCAGCATGATCAATAAACTACAAGAGTTATGATATATTAATGACAGATTAAGTTAATTTAGTGATTCTTCAGATCTCTGGCATAATTGAAATGCAGTCTGTTATGCTTTTGTAGAACTTTGCATTGCTCTCCCAAGAACAGCCGCTGACACATGTCACTGCGTTGCTTGTAAATACCAGAGCTGCTGAATACCAGCTTCTTGTACAGGCAGACTTTGCAACGGTGAGGGGGATAAACCATTGACTCTGCAGACATTGAAACCACTTTTGTTGATGCTAGTGGTGTTTGATCCTGGCAAATAAACCTTTATGTTGCCCCAAATCCTTTTCAGGGTCCTGTGCAAAGCCAGCAAAAGTTGTATGCACACTTCTGAAATTAGCAGTAAATGTCTTCCCCTCTAGGAAATTATTGCCTGAAAATTACATGAGACATGGAGGATTCAATTTATGTAAATACTTGGGATTGTCCTATGGATTATTAAAACAGAACAAGACCCTTACTCTAGTTGACTCCTGCACCCCTCAGGTTATTAACTTGCATAAATCTTGTTTGCTTCAGAATTGAAATTAACTTAACTGCATGAGCAGTGTCTCATTTTCTACAAGCCTTTTTTTTAAAGGTAGGCTGAGATTAAATTACTTGCAGCTCCAACAGATATAAAAGGCTGCATTGTGGCAATGCAAATGATGTGATGTATGGTATAATTTGGATCACTGTGCAGAAGAAATTAAAATCAGGATAATTTTTTGTTTGCTTGCTGCTTCCTTTCTTGCTCCTGGGATACTATGCCATCAATTAAGAGTTTATTTCCCCGCTGTGAGGGTGACAGACCCCCTGTTTGAGGCAAGACTCAGAAAATTGCAGATTGTCTTGTATCAAATTGTAAAGGTTGCAAAGGTACAAAAAATAACTGGGAGTGCTTGGCTTAGAGTCCTGGGGATGGTCCTGGCTGGTCCTGAGCATGGACCTGATGGTCCTCGTTTTCTGCTGAGTGCCAGCTGAAGTTTAATGAGGCAATATAGAATCACAGAATCATTTTGGCTGGAAGAGACCCTCAAGATCATCGAGTCCAACTGTTAACCTAAGACTGGCACTAAACCATGTCCCTAAGAACCTCATTTTAAAGACCACCAGGGATGGTGACTCTACCACTCCCCAGGGCAGATTATTCCAATGCCTTGCCCTTTCTGTGGCAAAATTTTTCCTAATATCTTAAACCTCACCTGGTGCAACTTGAGGCCATTGTGAGTGAATGCAAGATGCTGAGTAGGGGACAAGGGGATCTTGGCAGTGTGACCCAGTGCTGGCTGTGGTGCTACGAGGGCGGTGTCCGGGGGAGCCAACACATCTCTTCCAAGCCCTCCCGTGTTCATGCTGGAAAAATATTTGCATTTTTTGAGTCTCCAGAGAGCTCTGCAGCAAGTTCTTGCTACTAAACAACTGCTGAAAGTTTATACTGAGGGTTGTCTTGTCATCAGCTGCATCTCAACCCTAAGTTATTTGGTTTGGAAAGAAAGCTCCAGTAAGAGCAAACAGATCAATGATTATTTTATTTACTCTTCAATTTAAGGAGAAAACAATGGAGTGAAATTGAAGGAACCTTCTGGTTTCCATGCTTAGTAACCGAGTTTGTTTTGTGCCGGACATGGGCAACTTCTCTTGCTTAAGACCCACGCGCTCAACACGGCCAAAGCTAATGCTGTACTCTGAGACCATTGCCAGAGCAGAGGGACAGCATCTTTTCACTAACGTTATCTCAGGCAGTTTGGGTGATGTTTTCTATTTTTATTATGAAGTACCATAAAAAGTGAGCAAGACCTCCAGACTGTACTGAAAATAAAATGTTTTGAGAATTAAGATGTCTGAGGACAGTTTCTGCTTACTTGCTTCTCCTAACCTCTTGACTTTACCTTGCACAGCAGAGCCCAACACAGGTACTAGCGATTCCCAAGGCAGAAGCCCTCTGTGCGTCAATGTCTGGCGAGGGATTTCAGATGGTACCTTATGTGAGGATTTGTTCTTGCAAACTGGGATGCTCCCAGCCACCGTGGGCGACTGAAGCTCAGAATTTGTCTTTGTGCTGCGAGGGATGGAAAAGGAGGCAGTGGGTTTTGGGGATGTTTACACAAATTTGGCAGAGGTTAGAATGAAGGTGGCAGTGCCACTTTTTCTCCATGACTGCCTGCCGCCCCTCCTGAAACAATGCACAAGTCAGTGTTGCCTGAACCATGTTTATTTGTAGTCCTTCATAAAACCCTAGTAACCCAACTATCACAAAAAGATTTTAAAAAATTATTATTATTGCACTTTTACTTGTATTAATGGGCTTTGCCCTAACTCAACCAGAAAAGCCTCATCAATTGAATGGTTAACATTGTATGCAAAAGCTTCCCAGCATCCATTGTTTTTCATGGGTGTCACATTTACCTTTCCGCCCCTGGGTCCTTTGATTGGGACTTCAGTCTGAATCACATGGAGAAACTGGGTGTTCACAGTGAGTTATCCTGAGATCTTGGCATGCAGGAGTCTGAGAGTAGTGGTGGGTTTACTTTTATGTATTTTCTTAACATTGTCTCCTTACATGCTTTTACAACCTCACCCCAGCAGTGGGTTGACCCCTGTGGGTTGCGTTTGTTGACTGAGACCTCAGGTATCAGCCGTGCATGCAGTTGGCCTCACATCTAGACTCACAGCTAAAAGAAGTCAAAATTAGCTTGGGCCAGGATGCCCTGAGGTCTTGCAGTGTTGGGGCAATAGAAAGCTCATGGCCTTTTACCAGCAGTAGCACAAATCACATATATCAGGCTGTGCTGGAGCTGGAATAAAATCTCTGCAACCTTCCAGCCCTGCAGGCCTGGACAAAGTGTTCTGGCAGGAGCTGGGGAGATGCCAAGGAAAGGTGAATGGCTGATCCTACAGGGAAACTCGTTCCACATTAATCTGGTTGCTGCAGAATAACAGCGACAGTGAGGTGGTGGATGAATCGGAAGAAAATGGACTGCACGCATGATGATGTTCATGGAGCAGGATGAATCCTGGTGTGTCCCTTCTGGACAGAGGAACATTTTTGTCTTCTGCACATTTGTATGGTGCTATGATATCGCCCCAGGTCATGCATACTGGTGAGGCGGCTGGGCTGGAGCACTTGTCCTGTGAGGTTCAGCCTGGAGAAGAGATGGTACAGGAGGATCTAAAAGCAGATCCCCACTACTACAAATAGCTCATCTGGAAGGGTCTGGGCTCTTTACAGTAATGCATAGCAGGAAGATAAGAGAGAACAGGCACAGACTGGAACAAGATTTCCCCATGAAGTCAGCAAAGCACTACCACAGCCAAGCAGTGCAACAGGGAGGCTGTGGGGTCTCCATCCATGGAGATATTCAAAACCTGACCAGGCAAGTCCAAGAGCAACCTGCTCAAGCTAGTCCTGCTTTGAGCATTGCATAGGACCAGAGATCTCCAGAGGCCTCTGCTAGCCTGCGTTCATCTGTGACTCCAGCTGTGAATGCCATGTTTCCAAGGATACGATCTTCTGTGCTGTGGTTTTCCTCTTGCAGGGCAAGGGGAATGTTTTTCCCTGTCTGTGAACAGTAGCAGTAGGTTCATGCACAGTACATGTTGCATGGCTTCATGCTGTTGTGCGACCGTGCTCTTCTGCTCCCCACAGAGTTTTAGTGGGTGGAGGAAGCCCTGTTCAGAATTTGTGACCTTCGGGATGATATTCTGGTATCTGACTTCTCCACATCGACCCAAAAGGGAAGCATACAGGTCCATGTATCTCCGTCTACTGTAGGGAAGAGGCAGGTCCACTGCAGGTTTTCTNAAGCATACAGGTCCATGTATCTCCATCTACTATACTACTCCGAGGCTGTTTGTTGGTGCTGAGGTCTGCACGTTTGCCTGTGGGTGGTTCTCAGCTTGGCAGAGAGCCTTGGTGGAGGTGACAGGGAGTCAAATTTGTACCCAGGGGACAGTAAGTCCCAGAACCCAGGACTGGACCTTAAGAGACTCAGTTTTACTTCCTGGCTCAGCTGCTGGCTTTTTGGATGATCTTGGGCAAGTCACTTCATCTTTCTGTGCCTCAGTTTCCCCAGTCCGTAAAATGGTTATTGAGGCTCTCCCCTCCCACTCAAAAAAAAAAAAAAAAAAAATCCAAACCCATTTCAGTAGATAAAAGCATTCACTGCTGTGGTTACAAAGCAGCTGAGCTCTTATTTGTTGGGTAAATTTTCTCAATGCGGGGTAATTTTTAATTTGTTCTGGCACCTACAGAATAAACAGCAATTTTCAAGCAATTTTCAGTTTTTGCAGAGGAATATTTTCTAAGTCTCTCAATCTGACCCTCATGACACATGGGCCAATTTACTACTTGGAAAAGTTAACTGTGCTATACAGCATCAATGTATTTCTGTTTATGCACTTTCACACCAGTGTATAAAATGCTATGATTACGTATGAAGTTCTGGAAAGCAACATTGAAATATAATGATATTAAGTTTCCCTGAAGTGAACCCACTTGTACAGCTGAAACTTTAGGATTGTTTTTGTTAGATAGTGCTGCTGATGTCTGACCAATTTTTGATGAATATTTGGCTATAAATTGCTGAGAAGCTTGCCTTATTTTCCTGTTCAAGCTTTCCCAATTCTCAGTGAATTAAAAATGATTGGAAGATAGGCTTTGTTCTTTCTTCTTAAAGGAAAATAATAATTTCAGGTAGGGCAGGGTCTTCATTTTCCATAAACTGATGCAAGAATGTAAAATTGTCTTTTTGTGTTCCAATTTTGTTTTGTTTCGAAGTTTTCCACTGAGAAAGTTACCAACATCTTCTGTGCACATGAGACTGTGCAATTCATTACCTAAAGTAGGCCTGTGCTTCTGAAAACCTGCTCTAAAGAGTTTGAAAAGTGAGGAAGCAATAAGAGCTAGTGAGGATTCGCCTTCCTCCTGACCCTGACTAGGATGCTTGTACAGTTTTTGTGGTGGAGCATCCCTCCAGGCTGGAGATGCTGTTGGAGGGTCTATAAGACAGCAAAGCAAGGCTTGGCCATGCTGGCTTCGCTGTGTGTGCAAATGTTTGGGATCACATATGCTTGGCAGCACCATAAGGAGGCATTGGGTGCACCCAGATCTCTGATAGACTGGCCGGAGCACGTGTCTGAGAAGGGCAGACATACAGAAGATATATGCGAAATGCATACACGCAGATGTTGTGAGCAATGCACGAGCATGTGGGGTGACACGGGGATGGATGGGCCTCAGATGTTGCAAGACCTCGAGCTGGGGTGTCGTTTGCTCTCTGCTGCGCAGCTGAGGCTCAGCCAGGGGCTGGAAGCCAGGGGTTCAGGGATTTAAGGCTGCGGCCTGAAAAAGGGACCCAGGATGGTGGCAGCAAAGGCCATGAGCCTGGCTGCATCGGGGGTGAAAGAGCAGGAGCAAAAACCAGGGAAAGCCAAGAGCTGTGATCTCCAGTCACCATCCCTGGAGACGTTTGAAATACATCTAGATGAGGTTTTTAGGGACATGGTTTAGCGGCAGTGTTAGGTTAATGGTTGAACTTGATGATCTTGAGGGTCTCTTCCAACCAAAATGATGTTATGATTCTATTTCCCAATGCTCGATGGGGCTGGCTATCCCCTTATAGCAAAGTGAGTATCACTCTACCCCAATTTTTTCGCACCCCAAGCAGATAGGTGGAGAGGACAGGCAGCTGCCAGCATGCTGTGTCCTCCCAAGCTGACTGTCGTTTGCTGCCTTGCTTTTCAAAGAACGCATTATTCATTCATTTTGTTGCCACCAAATGTTGGCAATCAAGGCAGGCTGAGAGTAACACCTCCCCAACAGCCTGCAGAAGCGTCGGATGTTTAATTCACTGCTTCACCACCTTCAGAGCCTCAGCCTCGAGTGTTTAATCAGAGAAGTTAAATGTTTAGGGGATTGGATGGCTCAATCTCTTTGCTTAGAGGTTTTTCTGCTTCTGCTTGATGAGCCAGACATGCTGACAGCTGGCAGAAATCTTAAAGATGCTTGTGTAGAAAACAGCTGTGGTTGAAATGTGGGGTTTTTTTGTGTGTATGTTTCGGGTTTTTTTGTTGTTGTTCTCCTGCCTCCCCGCCCCGATTGATACTGGAGACTATCAAATGAAGAAGCTGAAAAATAGTAGTGTGGTTCACCACTCTGACATTGGGATTTTCCCCCTGAATACGTCCTTTCCAGTGCTTCCTGGTTATGGGGAGAAATGATCTCTCCATCAAGACCACTGGAAAACACAGCCTGGCTGTGTCCTGCATCCTCGCGGGGCAGTGGATGGGAGCAGGACCTTGCAACCTGCCCACCTCTTGCTTTTCCCCCTCTGATCCCTGTTCGCCTCTACATCACTCATGTGCAGCAGAGCAATTCCAGCAGGTGAGATTTGATCATGGATCACCGGTTTGGGGAAAATCTAGGTGTTCCTCTCCTGTTGTTCAGGAAGGAAATTTGGTGATGCCATACCAAGGTGGGGAACCAACACTGCATCATCGACAACCCAGAGGATGGAGCCGTGGCAGGGGACAGGTCAGCGTGTGCCCAGGGGCACCCGCAGTGCAGTGAAGGGAAAATTTGCTGCTCCCATGTTTTTCTTGTATTTCTTGGCAGGAAGGTTTTCACCATCGCTGGTGTTAGAAATGCTCTGGTACAGTTGAGTGAAAGCGTGTTTGATGAGGGGACCTCCAGCCAGCTGTAGGTTGGATGTGGCAGAAGTTTTGGAGGCAGAAGTTTGAAAATACCATATTGATTTCACATTATTTTATTTTTATTTTAATAAAAGTGATGGGCTTTCGGATTATGTTATTCCTAATTCTTCCCAAAGCAGAGGGTAGTCAGGGTGTCAGCTAAGATGGGTTTGAAAGCGTTATTCCTTTCAAGCCTCGGGGAGTTACTTCAAAAGCTTGCAAGTAGAAACCAAATGGTTTGCAATCGCTTTTTGTTCTGAAGTGAGACACCAAAATATCTTCAATATTTTAATTGCGAATAAATGATTTGCAATGATAAATGTTCCTGTTTAACTAGATTCTAAAATGAAAATTGTGTTGCCCTTCATCATGCAAATTTTGGATGATCACAGACCTAAGATGCCACTTTTGTTACAAACTGACATCCTATAATTTATAAACGTTTTTACTTTGGGAAGGGAAGGAAGAGGCAGGATGGAGTAAAACTACTTTTGGCCCGTTCTGATTAATTAACATGATGGAAACAATAACCTGTGCTGCTAATGTTTTCAGAGAACAGCTGCTGTAATTGTTCACTTCCGTTGTGGGCCTGGGCTGTAACTTTTTGTCCTTTATATGTGCCGAATATTGTGGAGGGGAAAAACGCTTTAAAAACATTTCTAAGCAGGAGAGCAGAGGGAAAAGTGCCTCTGTTGAAAAGCCCAAAGTTATTCCATTCAAAAAAAAAGAAAAGCCCCATACAGAAGGCCCGGATTGCTCTCACTGTGTAATAACCCCACGACCAGGGATATGAGGTGCTGCAGATGCTCAGTTTAATGCTGTGCACTGATTCAGGGAGGGGAGGTGTGTGTGAGGATTTGCAATTCGGATCCAGAGGATATGGAGAATTAGAAAAATAATACTAGCTTTTGCTAGGGTATTTGGGAGCAAACTCAAAGACACCCCAGTTTCAGTCCTCTGTGACTATAGATTATCCTCACAAAACTGGAGAACACTTTGCCAAAGTTAGTCTTGTAGCCTAGCAATGAAGTGTGAAAGTCCAAGAGGGATATGAGGCTGAATACAACACAGCACTCTGCTCCTCATGATGCCTTGGCTTTGTTGTCCTTCCCATTTCTTTCAATTATTGCCTGAACCAGCCTTAGCTCATTTATTCTAAAATAGTCCTGTACCAGTAAACAGGGAATGAGATTTTTGCCTTGCCTCTGGCAGTTGTGCAACATTCATCCTTCTGAGGCCCTTTTGCTCCATCTCTGCAAGCTTCATGCATCAATGCATACATTTTAGCAGCACAAACCAGGAATGCCTTCGCAGCACAGAGTCCTTCAGGGCTATGTTCTATGTTGCTGTGGGGAACTCAGTGTGCTGGAGTCACTGCTGACATTAAATAAGTGCTTTATGTTTTGAGCAACAGTTCTGGCTTCTTGGGTGTCCCAGTGAAAGGACTGCCATTGACTTCCTAAAAGATGTTTTCCTATTCCTGCTGTGGTGTTTCAAGAGGACTTAACTGCTTGAGGTCCTTCCTTTCTGGTGGAAAACACAATTTTCTTCCACTTTGCATCTGTGGTAGCTGCTCCATGCTAAGGGCATCCTCTGCTGACAGATATCTGGGTTTGAAAAAGTGCCAATGTTCAGAGATAAAACTAACAGCTATAAGGGAAGAAAATCCTGCTTCTCTCTTTTTGCAACACCTGGCTTGTGATAAAATAGTTTATATAACTTTCAGGTTATTTAACTCTTTCTATTATTCCTTTAAAAATATGAAGATGAAATAAAGGTCTCCTTGCAAAAAGAAGAATGGAAGCATATGCATAAAGAAAGGTGAAATGAAACATCTCAACTAGTCTGAGCTACCTGTTTCCATAGAACAAATTTCATGCAATTTGTGATTCATGTCAGCACCTTCAAAACTGCATTTTTTTCCAGCAAATCTATTATGCTCCTTTTTTCTTCCTACATCTAATGAATTATATTCTCAGTGCAAATTGTACCACCCAGCCTCCTACTAAGCAGGCCATGGATGTGTGTGCATGCAGGGACCTTCCACGGCTAAAGGCAGGGATGAGTTGTTCTGCGTTTGCAGCTTTCCCTAAATCCCTGAGCTTCCTCCAGCTTTCCTCCCACAGCCAAGGGACTGCACCCAGCTTTTGTTCCCTTGCTGTTCTCCCACTGCTTGCTACTGTCTCTCCCCTCATGTCCCATCCTCCAGCCCTGTGGTTTCCATCCCTGTCCAATGTTTGCAGCTGGGCGCTACTTCAGCTTTTTATCCCCCTCACATCCACAGGTGCCTCCATGGTGCATCGCTATGGTGTAGATTCTTTTGAGCTTGTTGTAATGGAAAAGTCCGAAAGTCAAGCCAGAAATGTCAATTTCCACCTACTCTCCAGGGTGAAATAAGGAAGTAACAACACCACTCAGAACTAAGCTTTTCCTCCTGGAGGGCTCATCTGAAAATCCCCAAGGCTGGAGAAGGAGACGAAGGATGGATGCAGATGAAAAAGCTGTGAGTAATGCAGGTCCTCTCCTGTGGGGATACAACTTGTCTCTGTCTGTCAAACTCAGTCTTGCAGCAGCCCCTTTGCCGTGCAGCCATTCTCTGTGAAGACAAAAAAGGCTTTTTCCTTATTTTGGAAAGGGCCCACAGAACATGTCTAAAAAGGCATTTAAGACTGGATATGGATTTTCAGATTAAGAAAAAATGAACCCTGAGTATTTTATAGCCTCAGCTATCCAGGATCTTTTCATATGCAGGGTGGGTCATAAACCCGCCTCCCACATCTGACTCTGCTCCTGATGTGTTCCTATTTTCATACACATGGCATTACCCATCTTCATACTGTCTAACCAGGAGCTGCAGCTGTAAACAACATTACTTCCCACCTGTGGAGGTTAAAATCTTACAGCAACCACCAGCTTCACATGCCAAAGGGCTGAGGTTTAGTTGATTTTCCCCATAAGCAGGTGATGGGAAAAGTCTTGTTCACTGTGGATGGGTGACCATTGCTGATCTGTGCCATTATGGTTATTTCTGTAGCTGCAGCCATACAGACCTACTTAGTCCTACACTTCAGGACATTTAGGGACCTTTATGTCCCTTCAACACTAAACCACAGTGGCTGGATTTAGCCATGCTAGAGTGCTCCCGAGCAGCTCAACCTCCTCTCCTTGCTTCCTGCAAATGTTCAATGTGCAGAAGCTGAATTTCATTTGAACATATCAGCAATTGTCTCTTGCTCACTTCCTGAAAAATCTGTCAGCACGCTGGGCTAAATACTCACAAAAAGCCAATTTAAGCGTGACTTTTCTGCATAAACCCAGTTGCGAGTGATCTGTTTGACTGCAAGATTCACAGTATGTGCTGCACTGGGAAGTTGCACATCACGGATCAGGACTGGCACTCAGAGCCCAGCTGTGCAGGGCGTTTACAGCAGACCATGCTGAAGCAGCTGGCCGCTGAAGGATACATTGCTGAAGATGCTTGCAGATACTTCGTGATGGAGACGCTTTCCAGCACTAGTTCACTCTTGCTGCAAGACCTTATTGCAGCCTTTTTGTACTTAAAAGGAGCCTATAAGAAAGACGGGGACAGACTTTTTAGCAGGGACTGTTGCAAGAGGACAAGGGGTCATGGTTTTGAACTAAAGGAGGGGAGATTCACGCTAGACATGAGGAAGAAATTTTTTCCAATGAAGGTGGTGAAACACTGGCCCAGGTTGCCCAGAGAGGTGGTAGATGCCCCATCCCTGGAAACATTCAAGGCCAGGCTGGACAGAGCTCTGAGCAACCTGATCTGTTGAAGATGTCCTTGCTCATTGCAGAGGGTTGGACTAGATGAGCATTAAAGGTGCCTTCCAACCCAAAGTATTTGATGATTATAAGCGTTCCCAACAAGTGACTTCATTATGCGTCCTGAGGTACACTGCCAGCCCCAGGAGGCTTCTCCTGTGCCCTCCCTGCCTGTGCGGGGTGATGGGCACTGGGAAGCATCCTTACGGGGCCACATCTCACCACTGCTGGTGGTGGCAGGGTCTCCATGCTGTGGTGGGGCGGTGCTCAGTGCGGGCTGTGGTGGCAACTTCTGTACCTTCAAGGCACATCCTTGTCCCTGCAGAGTTCGGCTGAGCAGTCCCCCTGGGTGCACTGTCTGGCATGAAGAGTGGGAAAGCCCCCTCAACTCAAAATACACGGGCATGTCTTTAATGAGGCACCTTCACCCAAAACAACCTTTAAACCCTCTGTGACCATCCCTCCTGGCAGACTCTCTCATTAAGGGACCACTTTACCTACACCTCTCATCTTTTATTTTTTCCTTTTTTTTTTTTTTTTCTTTTCTTTCTCCTTTTCCCCCCTCCCGGTAGAATGAACATTATTTTCTCTCTTTTGCATTTTCCTGGCTTCATGCAAGTCAAGCATTTTGGCTGAGCAGCAGTATACAGCTTGCCTTTGCTGCAGGTGATTACACTCTGGATGATGTATAGGATGATGAGATGCCTGTGATGCAAGAACTTCATAAAACCTGTCCAAATTTTATGAGAATACATCATATATCACTTTATCACTTTATTAGGGGGAAATAAACAGTTACCACTGTGACTTTCAAGAGCGTTCCTATCTGGATTTACACCACAGTCCAACACAAAGTCCCACAACACTTTAAATTAGGTATTTTCTTTGCTGGACTTTGGAGTGGTGTGTTTTAAAGCGATCTGTTAAACAGCACTGTGCTCCCTGCAGCAGGTATCTAGAGAATTTGAGTCATGATGGTACAAACCTGTTTGACAGCAACTTGCTCACCAGCTTCTAAGTTTGTATACCTGGTGCAGACTCCTCACTTCTTAAATTAGTGATGAAGCATGTTCTGATGTGGTTTCAGCTATAGCAACAATAAACAAATTATTCTTTCTGCACAGAGCAGTCAGCCCAGCTCTTGGCCTGCAGTGTTCATCCTCTAGTAACCATGGGCAGAGAGAAAAAACACAAACAAAACCAGGAAGAAACCTTTCTATCCAGGAGAGCAGTGAGTTGAGCATATTGTACAAGATCAGAGGATCATTCAGATTGGCAGGGACCTCTTGATGTCTGCAGTCCAGAGTGAATTCAGACTGGGATTCTTTGGGCTTTGTCCTGTTGGGTCTTGAAATTCTCCATGGACGGAGATTTGACCAGCTCTCTGAACAATCAATTCCAGTGCTTGACTGTCCTTATAATAAAGTATTTTTCCTTAAATCCAGATGGAACCTATCATTTCAACTTATTCCTTTTGCTTCCATGGACCAGCAGGAAGTCGGGCTCTGTCTCCTCAGCGGCCCCCTTGTAGGTATTGGAGGCATGCTGTTAGGCCCTTAAGCCACCTCTTCACTAGGTTCAACAAACCCAGCTCTTCCAGTGTCTCCTCTAATGGCAAGTGCTCAAGCACCACACAATTGTGATGGATTGAGGAAAATACAGTCAGAAACTTCCTGCTGCAAATTTGCTGCAAATTTGCTGCAGGCTTCCTAGTGATGTGGGTTTGCTTTGGCATAAACTTTTGCTGCTCTACTAGGTTTTCTTACTTTTCCCTCCCTAGATCGTTGATCTCTTACATGTTTGGTGTCTCTGTGTCCTTTCTGTCTCAGTGATGCCAGCAAGATATTTTTAGGGCACAGGACAAACGTTGATAGGAAGGCAAAGGCAGCAGCGAACCATAACTTTTTACTTGGTCTGGCTGCTGAATTGCTGTTTTCTGGCAGCTGGACACAGAGCTGGCAAGCCACCTACCATCCCCTCATTTCCCTTTGTAGTGTTATAGTAGAGTGGACTATGCAACTAGATACAGGGCCAGCGGGATGAGTCTGGGTTCAGGATTTTAAAAAAATTGTTCTGAGAAGAAATGATATTTCATATGGTGGGGAATTGAGGCAGAAAGGTCTAAATTAGAGGTGGGGGCAAAACTTATTCATCATAACTTCAGGTGACTTGGTGATAAATGGGGAAAAGACATCTTGACATAGGAAATGAATTTTTTCACTGGAGCAACTTCTCCAGGGATGTGGTAGAGTCCCCATTGCTGGAGGTTTTCATGAGGCAATTGGACAGGGCGGTAGATAATCTCATCTAGGCTCCCTTCCCCACAGAAGGCTGGACCAGATGAGATCCCTTCCAACCTGAACTATTCTATGATTCTATGATTTGTTTGATGTTTTTTTAGATAATATGAGACATTCTAAGAAAAAGGATGACAAAATGCTATCTCAATCAATTATTCATTTGTTCCTGCTTTCCCTAAAAGTTAGGCGATATGCTTTTACTAATTCTTAAACTCTATCAGAAGTGGATACACTTCTTAAACTCAATTTAATCCTCCTGCAAATATTTAGAATTACTGCAGTTCCCTTCTAAGCCCATCCCCTAGTAAATCCAGCCAGACTTTTCTCACCTCTGTAGATCAATAATAATGGTGTGCCAGCTGTTCATGAAAGATTTAAGAACTGATTTGGGGGGAAACAAAAAACAAAACCAAGATTATTTAGTTTGTGCTTGTGTGGCTATAATGGCTGAAAGTCATTATGCAATGTATTTGATTCATGACGAGTACCAATAAAAGCATTTTGAAAAGGGTCAGTATGGCATGTCATTGCACGCATATGCACTGCGACCGTGTTGTATGTGGTTGCTACCAATATACATACTAGTGGACTGGAACTGCTTCTCTTGCTCCCAATAGCTGTCACTAAACATGTAAAGAAAACCAGAGCCAGACAGAATTGGTGTTAGCATATGCTGAGGATTTTAAACATACAAATTACCCTGTTTTCCTGTTTCTCAGAAGTATGGGAAAATAGGAAAGGAAGCTGTCTGTCTTTCATTTCTTTTTAAACTCTGCCCTAGGGAGAAGGCAATTTTTGCCTTTTTCCCTATGGTATTAGAGACAAAGTCATCCTCTCGAGTATGATAAATTACACAGGTAGTTGCGCAGACACCCAGAATGCTGATTACACTCTCCAGAAAAATTGCTCAATTTCAAAGCAAACAGATAAAGCAGATACAAGCAATCCTGGCTATCGACTCGCCCATAATGCCAGCTCTTGCAACCTGAGCTCTCAGCATGCTGGTTACTATGTAGGTGTTATCTGCTGAGTGTCTCCTGCCCTTCTCCTGCACCCGGTCAGGGGGCTGATGGAGGCAGGATGATGCACTTCTAAGTGCTTGGTTCTAGTCCAGCTGAAAGCCCCTCTACCATTACCTCAGCTGTTCCTAAACACTGTGGTTTTTTTTCCCCCTGTACTTTTTCTTTATAATGCACATTAGTAATTTACAGACCAATTTCTGGACTCTCTGCACCTTCAGCATTCATCAGGCACAGTGCTCAAAGTGCAGAGATGGGCTCTGAAATATCACAGATACGGTGTTTCTTGCTGGCCTTTCTTTTCACCACACCTTTTTTGCTCCATATGTGTTGGCTTGAGTGAAATCCACTAATTTCATTCTTGAAACTCTGCTGTGTGTATAAGTGCATTTTTTAATTGTAAAAAGTAACAAAACCCAAGCTAAACTGTGAGCTGCTAGCTAGGCTTATGAAGACAGAACTCCCATGGATTTTACACGTATTGTCTCTCTCCCTGGCACTCTCCCTAATGTTTAATGATAGGCAGCTTTTCTCTCTGTGGGTGCAGTAATTCAGATTTCTGTCTCCTCTCCTGAGCCACCTTTCTCTATGAAATATTCGGGAGTTCAGCATCGTGAGGACTGCTAATCCTCTGCCACAGTGAGCTCAAACAGGTGAACAGGGAAGAAACACCTAAGAGACCTCAGAGCTCCAGAGACACGATTAATAACACATCTCACTGCTTAAAGAAGTGGGGCCAAATTTGGCTGTAAGTTGTTTACAGGTGATAGAGGGAAACTGGAAAACTGAGCTTGGAGGAAAGCGGAATGGAGAGCGTGCATCCTGCCTGATAGCTGGAGTGTGAGTCGGCATGAATACTATGAGAAGCAGAATCACCAGCTGTCCCACGTTAGCTCCAGCCCCTCCCCAGCCGGCAGCCAAAACCCCGTGCCGCTTGCTCACCCCTCCCCTGGTGGGATGGGGAGGAGAATCAGAAAACAAAGGCAAAATTCGTGGGGTGGGAGAAGAACCGTTTAACAGAACAGCGAAGAAAACCGAACAAACATTAACAACAACAATAATGAAAGAACCTACAGAAGCGACGGGCACACAGCGCAACGGGGTCTCACGGCAGCTCCCCCCCCGCCCGAGGAGACAAGTGGGCTCTCCCATCGCCCCGGCCGCGCTCACGCCGACCCAACCAGCCAACCAACCAACCAACCCGTGCCCGCCCGCCCGCCCGCCCCGCCCCAAACAACGGCTCGAACCCGAAACACAAAAGCACCAAACCGCGAGATCCAGAGGGAGCCGTTCCCGACCGCCCTGCTCCCCGCAGCGCCAGCCGGAGAGGGACAGGCTGCCTGGCTGGCCCGCCCCCTGTGTAACTGATCGTGACCTTATGCGGTGTAGAATACCGCTTTGGTCACTCTGGGTCTGCTGACCTGTCAGTGTAGAAACTAACCTGTCCCTGCTGACTCAGCACACCAGCAGATCTTGTCACCTCACTGCCTGTGTCCTTTCCAGGCCATTTCTGAACATGCTGAGCAGCCCTGCTCTGAGCATGCAGACCGCTAGTCTGTCCTCACTTCAGCTGCGATTCCTTTTTTCTCCTTTACACTGCTTAAAAAAAATAGTGCCCTAGCATCTCACCATACCAAAATGATGAGTGTTTTCCCATGTCTTCCCATGAGAAGCTTTTGTACATGAGAGCACCCCTGCCCGTCCGTGACCCTCTGGATGGGGGGGAGGAGGACCGCCAAAGGTGCTGCAACTGATTTACAGACTGGAAGGGTTATCCATCACCCTGGGTGGGGAGACTGTCTGATCTGGTGCTACAGGGCAGGATTGGATATTAGGGAAAGAATCTTCACAGAAAGGATTGTGAAGCAGTGGAACAGGCTGCCCAGAGAAGTGGTGGAGTCACCATCCCTGGAGATGTTTAAAAGGTGCGTAGACAAGGTTCTTAGGGACATAATCTAGTGCTAGAGTTAGGTTACGGTTGGACTTGACGTTCTTGAGGGTCTCTTCCAACCAGAATGATTCTGTGATTCTGTCACTCTACCTGGAGGTCCATGCAGCTAACAATAACTCCTGCCTGTCACAGGAGATTTTCACGTGACTTCACAGAGTCACAGAATGGTTGGGGTTGGAAGGGTCCTCTGGAGATCATCTAGTCCAACCCACTTGCTAAAGTAGGTTCAACTAGAGCAGATTGCACAGGAATGTGTCCAGGTGAGTCTTGAATGTCCCCAGAGGAGGAGACTCCACAGCCTCTCTGGGCAGCCTGTTCCAGTGCTCTGTCACCCTCAATGTAAAGAAGTTTCTCCCCATATTCAGATGGAACCTCCTATGTTTCAGCCCGTGCCTGTTGCCCCTCATCCTGTTGCTGGGCACGACTGAAAGAAGTCTGGTCCCATTCTCTTCACACCCATCTTTGAGATATTTATAAACATTGGTGAGATCCCCTCTCAGCCTCCTCTTCTCCAGGCTCAGCAGTCTCAGCTCTCTCAGTCTCTCTTCATAAGAAAGGTGCTCTAGGCCCCTAATCATCTTCATAGCTCTCCACTGGACTCCCTCCAGTAATTCCTTGTCCTCCTTAAACTGGGGAGTCCAGAACTGGACGCAATACTCCAGATGCGGCCTCACCAGGGCAGAGTAGAGGGGAGGAGAACCTCCCTCGACCTGCTGGTGATACTTTTCTTAATGCACCCCAGGATACCGTTGGCCTTCTTGGCCACAAGGGCACATTGTTGACTCATGGTCAACCTGTTGTCGACCGGAACTCCCAAGTCCTTCTCTGCAGTTCTGCTTTCCAGTAGGTCTGCCCCTAACCTGTACTGCTGCCTGGGGTTATTCCTCCCCAGGTGCAGACCCTACACTTGCCTGTGTTGAACTTCATTAGGTTCTTCTCTGCCCAGTCCTCCAGCCTGTCCAGGTCTCACTGAATGGCAGCACAGCCTTCTGGTGTGTCAGCCCTTCCTCCCAGTTTGGTATCATCAGCAAAGTTGCTGAGGGTGCACTCAGTCCCTTCATCCAGGTCATTGATGAACAGGTGGAACAAGACCGGACCTACCACTGACCCCTGGGGAACCCCACTACCTACAGGCCTCAAACCAGACTCTGCACCATTGATCACAACCCTCTGAGCTCTGCCATCCAGCCAGTTCACGATCCACCTTACCATGCATTCATCCAGCCACCACTTCTTGAGCTTGCCGATGAGGATGTTGTGAGAGATGATGTCAAAAGCCTTGCTGAGGTCAAGGTAGACAACGTCCACTGCTCTTCCCTCACCTACCCAGCCAGTCACACCATCATAGAAGGCTATCAGGTTGGTCAAACATGATTTCCCTTTGGTGAACCCATGGTGACTACTCCTGGTAACCTTCTTTTCCTCCACATGCTTGGAGATGATGTCCAGAATGAGCTGTTCCATCACCTTTCCAGGGATGGAGGTGAGGCTGACTGGCCTGTAGTTTCCTGGGTTGTCCTTCTTGCAGTTTTTGAAGACTGGAGTGATGTTGGCTTTCCTCCAGGCCTCAGGCACCTCTCCTGTTCTCCAAGACCTTTCGAAGACTATGGAGAGTGGCTTAGCAATAACATCTGCCAATTCTCTCAGCACTCGTGGGTGCATCCCATAGGGGCCCATGGATTTGTGGATGTCCAGTTTGTGTAGACAATCTAACCTGTTCATCATCCTCAATCAACTTCCTTGCTTGTCAGCTGTGAGTCTCAGGGACTGCTCAAAAATTTATTGTTTACCTTGCCTACAGGAAGTGATTTTTTTTTTATTTTAATGGAAATCGTTGTAGTGAAAATTGTCCAGAAATGGAGAATGCTGGTAAAATTAAAGTTTTTATTTTGTCTTTGTGGTAGGGTATAGAAATACAAATATTTGGTGAAACTGGCAGTGTGGCACATGGGAGCTGTCACTTGGAGAATGCATCTCATTTCCCACATAAATCAGATTCAGTCACCATATCATTTCTAATGGGAAACCATTGGCAAAAATATTTTATGTCGTTCTAATTGAACACAGTTCTCCCCTCCCTCCCCAAACCAACAACAAACTCCTTCAACAGAACAGAGTAAATGAACAATATTTCTTTGGAAGGCAGGTTGTAGCAAAAGCACCAAACCATTTAATAAGAAATTCAAGTCTTGAAAGACAGTCTAGATGGAAAAAAATAATAAAAAAAAAAGCGCTAATTTACTTCCTGAAAGTTTTGCTTCCATTTGCTGAAACTTTAGGATTAAAGGCTCTCAAGGGGGGCTGTTTTGTAGGAAAAAAGTTTTTGAATGAGTATTGAGAAATACTCTGCAATCTGCTCAAATGACTGAATTTCAGAACTATCAAATATCTCTCTCAAATCAGTTATGAACAGTCTATAGATTCCAGCTTATTTCCCATGTTATTTCACTTCATTTGAAACAAGAAATAAGTTTATGAATAGGATGGTCAATCAACACATCGCTCACTGCGTTATGCTTTGGAACAAATTGCACAGACAATCTCTAAGTTTTTATAAAAAAAGGAGCTGATTGTACATTGGAGGCAACTGAAGCAACTTATACAGTTGTATGAGGAAGGCATACACCAAAACTTGAAAATGCTTAAAAAGGATAAAAGGGAGCAAGGGTATAGGATTTTCTTCTCTGTATTCTGTTGGCATCTTTCAGACAATTTGAAAACCCATCCCCAGGCAGCAATATAATTTAACCTTCACCGGAAAACCAGTAAGTCCAGGTGCTGAAAAAAAAAAAAAAAAAAAAAGTCCCCATGCTATATTGCAAAGTCTGTAATTTGGGCAACTGGTGGTTCTTGCACCCTTCATAAATGACAATTGTCCTGTACTCAGAAAAAGGAAACGCAGAAGAGGGGACCCTGCTTCCCATTCTTCCCCAGGGCTGAAAAAACAAAGGGTCTGTCCCAAGAAGACCATCGTGCTCGTGATAGCTTATGCTGTGGTAGGTGGTAGCAGGACACCAAGCTACATCGGCTGCATTTGGAGAAAGGCAGCTGTGGGCTACATTGACAGTCAGTAGCAATCCCAAACAGAAGATGCAGAACTCTGGCTGTAGGGTGAGGATGCTTCACCACCCCACACAGTAGCAGGCAACCACTGGCCGTGCAGACCATTCCCCTGAAAAACTAAGAGTATCAATAAGGCTTTACCAGTTGAGAATCCAGCTTTGTCTCTTTGGCATTACTTGTTTATAAAGGACTCTGATATTTAATAAGTTTTAGCTGCCACTGAATTTATCAACTGGCTGATCCAGAAAAAAACAAAATAATAATAATAAAAGAGTCCCCTGGCCTCTCTGGTGCTGTTAACGTGGGGAGTCTGCCTTGCAAATTGTGCAAAATTTGCACAGGTAGCTACCCATCACAACTGATTTCTCCCCCTAGCAGTGCTCCAGCACACGAACTTTTCTTGTCTCTGGCTTGGTTGGACTGAATCAAACCTCTAGAGAATGAGCCACCCCAAAGGCTCATGTCTATGGGGAGGGAGAGGTTACACCTGACCATGAAAAGGCCATAAACCAAGTGATCTTTCCAGGCTCTACAGGACAGGCTGAAGAAAGAAGCTGTTGCTGCCAGGGACATTGCTTCATCCTTGGACATCGGGTCATACTCCATCTTCCCATGGGGGAATGATTTACCATCAGAGGTGCTATGTAGGTGCAGGCAGGATTTGCTGAAGGAGGCAGAGGGACTAGAGAACAGGACAGAGAGAAGCGGGGAGAGGTGAGGGTCCGGGCGGATGTGACTTACAACTTTCCCTCCTTTCCCAGTGCTTTGTGGAGATACCAAACTGGTCATGATTTGCTGCTCTACTCTGCTGGAGAAACAGGCCTTCAGGTTGGTGAAGGGAGGTGGTACAAGGGAAAGGGAAGGGTTCCTTGCTTCGATGTAAAGAACAATAGCCCAGGGAATAAGGAAGATCTTTATGCCTTGGCAAAGTGTGCAGGAAGGAAATAATTCTGCTAGGCACAGATCAGTTCTTCCATCTCTTACCACTGCTGTGAGACACCTGGAAATATTGGTTGCCCCAGAAGAAATTCAGGTGTCACTGAATGGAGCAGGACTCCTCTCTACTATTAGGGCTGTTCTAGCAGCAGGCAGAATTGCTTCCTTTTCAACAATTATTTTCTCAGGCTATTTTTCTCCATATCCCTGAGGCCACACTAATGTTTGTTTTTATGCTCAGCTAAGCAGCTGATTGATTCTTCCTGGAGCTTTCCCTGTATCAGCACCAGCAGGGGACTGAGCTACACCCAATAACACAGTGAAAGTCAATTAGCTATATGAGACAGTTGCCTACAGCCAGAAAATTTCCTTTCCCAGCTATTCTGCCTGAAACCCCACCACTCTGACAGCAAGAGGATGGTGCCTTGTTGCCTCTAAATTAGGAGCCCTGAAAGAGGAGAGGATGGACATCCTGGATCTAGCATCTCTTCTTCAGTGCTCCTGTTCTTCAGACAGAAGTGCTCTGGGCAGCACGAGAAAAATATCATCCTGTGGCTCCCAGTGATTGATGGGATGGTTTAGGGAGCACTCATTTCAATGCTGCTGCATGTTCATACCTTAGAAAACATCTCCTGACCAATTACAGCATCCGTGGACATACCCAGCATTTATGCACACATCACCATGTTTATGGAGCAATACACAGTTATCAAAGCAGATGGTTTATTAAAAATATAACACTTAATTCACGCAGTCGAGGAGAAGTGACTTGACAGCACTACTGAATAGCCTTTAGGAATACACAGTTTTGAAAAAAAATGTTCTTCATGAGACACAGCAGAGCTACCTTGCCTTTGGCCAGGACATTATACTTAATAATCTTGAGTGGGATTTTTCAGAAGTGCCTCAGGTTTGCTAGAAGGACATTTCTTATCCTTAATGACTTGTGCTCCTAAATTATTTAGGCGTATTTGACAATCTCACCACTGATCCTAATGAAGCCCAAGCCAGGCTCTTTAATAAGCATATTGCTGCACCATTTGTGTTGCTGGTAGAAGTTGTGCTGCTCAGTTGATGGGAGCTGATTAAACCTGTACAACTCACCTACCCAGAGATAAGTGCCCTGAATATTCTCATTTTTCTTTCTGTTGAAAGATAAAAGACCTATTTGGTGCATACATATCAATGAAGGATGAAAATTGTGTGCCTGGACATGCACAGGCAATTCTTACAGAAAATCCCACCAGTTCAGTCATACTTTGTACCAACAAGATTTGGGGGCAGTATTTATCAGCATATGCCCTGGTGCTGCAGGTCTAGCATCTCAAGACACATCTCTCAATGCACAGTATTGTCCCTTAAAGGTCCTGCAAACACCTGGATTATTCACAGTAAGCCTGCAGTGTTCACACCTGGGGGCAAGTTTTACTGGAAAGCAAGAAATGCAAATTTTTGGTTCAAGCACAAGGGAAATTGCTTATGTTCCAAACAGTGGAACATGCACATTTTTTTTTTAAATACTTCTGCCCCTAAGGTCTGAGCAGAGAACTTTCCAGAGAAGGGTAGTATGTGCTCCACCAACCTCTCCTGCAAAATATGGACTCCACAACCTGGGTGTTATAGTGTCTGCTGACACAGCTCAGCAGTGTCAACTGTATTATCACATACCTCTTCTGCTATTCTTGAATGAATAGCCAAGACCTCCTCCCTTACTTTGCAAAATGAATGAAAAAAAAAAATCATCACAGGAATCTGTGTGATTCTCTCCTATATGATCCTACAGTTCTTGAAAGAGGTCAAACACAGGTCAGCATGCTATGTGTATGGGAGGAATGGAGCAGATGCCAGGTTATTTTCTGTCAGCACTTCCAGAGTACAGCGTCTCACAGTGAATTCCAGCTTTAGCAAAATAGGAAGCTTTCCAGAGAGCAGATTTTGCCATCAGAAGTTGCCCCTTTTTTTTGAAAGCAAATGCTTTCATGAGAACATAGCTGTTTTGATTATATTTTTAATGGAGAAAAAAGTTGCAGTGAGTAATTTTGAATTTCCATTTTTCTTTAAACAATGCAGCGTGTACATTCTGTACATTCTGGCCTCAACTTCTCGACAGATGTTGAATGAAACAACCCTGTAATGTGTGGAAGATTGGGCAGGATTAAAACACACCACCATGAAAGTGACGTTTTTTGTCCTCAGACCAAAGTAAATTACATTTAACAATTAGCTTAAACAAGAAATTAATTCAGAACTTTCTGTGTTGTGAAAATCACATTCAGAATTTCACTCCAAAATGGAACGAAAACAAATTTCTGAAGATTTGGGCTTTCTTCCCCGAAGGGTACTCCCAGTTTCCAATCAGTAGCATCCTTTGGGGCAGGTTGAGAGTGGTTGCGCTCTGCACGCATTGTGGTCTACTCACATCTCAAATCACCCTTCAAGGTTACTCACCCTCCACAAGGCTGTTTTGCCTTTGGCAGCAGAAAAGATTGCTGGGGTGTTGTCCACCATCCTGCTGCTTTATTAAATGTTGTACGTCCTCAGAGTTGTGAGTATAAAGAAAATCCAGGCCAAACCCCTGAGAGCAGAAATCTTGTTGCTTGACAGCTGTTGGAGCCTGAAAGTGCTGATGAAATTCTTGCCATTCACTCCCAGGCACCATCTGGTGGTCACAGTTCTCTCAAAATCACCTTTTTTTCCTGGAATCTTGTTCTTTAGGAGCACTAGCAAATAAAAGTAAAGCTCTCTAATTCAGCCTCCCCTGCAAGGCAGGAGCAGCTCTGCCAGGGGTGGAATGGGTGATTAAAGTAATGTGGGAGATGGGAGACACAAAGGGATTTCAAGTATGTACTTGTGCAGTGAAAGAAAGCTGAGCAAAGGAGAAAGGAGATTAGCAAGGGAGCTAAGGTAGCAGGAAGACTGACAAGCAGGGGAAACTGTCCAAATAAATTAATTCTTGCTCATTTGCAGCAGGAAGGGTAATACATCAGGCATGAACGTTTTTCTTTTGGGGAGGGGGTTGTCAGGGGTTGTTTCAGAGAACATTTTGCTTTAGAGCAGCATCTCTCCCGTCTGTGAAGGAAATGCCTGACTTTTCCCAGGTACAATGTGTTTGTGCAGATGGATGGAAGTACTGAAGGACCTGGACTTCAAATGTGAAGTGCTGATGTTCCTCTGCACCATACGTGGTTATGCTGTGGGACCTCTTGCAGCTTGGTGGGGTAGCCAACAGATATGTGCTTGGGTTCAAAAAGTGCTCAGACAATTTGAGAGAAGAAAAGTTAATCGTGGGCTATTAAATATAGAGATGCTCTTCTCCAGGAGCCAGAACCACTGGCAGTCAGGAGAGTGGCTTGGGGGAAGGTAGTCTGAGTACATTTGTCTTGATCTTGTAATCTTCTTTATGCATTTTAAGATTATTGGCCTAGCTCAATTTTTAGTTGCTTCTTTTGCTCTGAATCTTAGAGGCCAGGGGGCATGCGGCACATCAAATTGCAAGCTCTCTCTGCCCTGTTCAGCTTGTGTTGGAAGCGGTATGTCTTATTTATCTTTGTTGCCAGGGCTGATCTAACAAGTGTGCTAAGAATAGAGATTAGGGGTATCTACACTGTGCTTTGGGGTGCTGTACAGACATACTTTTCTCAACACCTTGAAGGTAAGCTCTGTCCTGCTTCCCATCTGGAAGGTCCTATTAGCTCTTCATGCTGCCAGTCTGGCTTGTAAGGGGATTACTGCAGTGGGGAAGTGCCTGGAGCTCCTTCCATTGTGAGCATCTCAGCAGGCTGCACCCTAGCCTGAGGGTCTCTCAAGCCCCTGAGAAGTACCTTCCAAAACTGGGGTAGAAGAGAATTGATGGGAGACAAGACATATCTGAAGAGGAGACAGCTGGCTAAATTTTCCTGTTGCCACTTAAAATTCCAGTCCCTTTCTTGCTGATGCTTCTGTCCGTGGCTGAAGTGGAATGGGATCATAGAACCATGAAGAGTAAACTTATTATACTGAATTTTTTTTTTTGGTCCAACATATAGGCGTGACTTGTAATGGAGAAGCTGCCATGCAACTTCTTTGGCTCCCAATGGTAGATGATGATAGCTTTCTTCCAATTATATGGTTGCTGTTTGGACTGCTCAAACACTGCATCAGTTAGGTCAGCAGGAGGTTGCTTGTTACTTTCCTAAGGTGTACATTTAGAGACCTGGACACCAGCTAGGTGTATATGATCTTAATGAAACCATGATCAGGCGTGTATGCCTCTGTTTTCCAAGGACAGAACTCAGCTCTAGTGTTTTAGTGAGTAGATTTTTAGCCTAGTTTCCTATGGAATGAGGATTATCTCATGATGATGTGTGTGTATACTTGCACAAGCAGAGCTGTGTGTCTCAGCCCTGTAGTTCTGAGCCTCATTTCAGCAGAATTTGACAAAATAGTAGGGAGTTTCAAGGTGTTACGGTAAAGAAGAACAACCCTGCTAATATTATCTGAAGGAAAAGATGGAACATATGAGTGGGGAATAGAGAAATTCCACAAGCTAGAGTTGTTATAGAAGCGTCTGTGGGAAGGAGCTTCCAAACCAAAATTGTTAACCCTCTGTGGTGGACTCTCCCACAGAGACTTTACAATGCCTGTAGAAACAATTCACAGAGCTGATGGAGGTGAGGCAGCTGCTGCCCTGGCTGTCTTCTGTCAATAGCTAGCAAGAGTGATCAGCCTTTGTCAGGGAATTTGATTCAATCTTGCCTGGAAGAAGGGGAGTGAGACTAGAAGTTATGGGAGTTGACATACTCTTCGTATGAGGGTATTTGGGCCACGGGAATATTGGTTATGCCCTAACGCTCCAGCACACCTAATGTAGCATGAAGGGTGTCATCAGCCGAGTAATTCCTGCCCTTTCAGAGTACAGCACATGAGTATTGACACATCAGTACTGCTGTGACAAGCCCCATGGCTAGACTGTTTAGGGCCTATAGGGAGGAAGAGTAATGTTAGGTATCTGAAGCCTTAGTCATGTCTCATCACCTGGTGATGGTGTCCCTTGAGGTAGACTTTCGTCTTATAGCTTCCTTCACTGGAGCTATCTAGCCCAGAATGCCTCCTTGATCCATGGAAGGAAATACACTATGTGGCAGCACAGTTCATCTACCCAATTTTAGCTCTTCATGAGTAGAATGAGTGGTGCTATAGAAGTGCCTGTACAACAATTCCTGCACAGAGCAGTCTCATTCCAGGCATAGCTACACGTGGTGATATTGGTTGTCCCCCAAGAAATCTCTTGAAGTCAAAGGCACCAGATAGCATTTGCCCTACAGAGTGCACCAAGTCTTGGGTTGGCAGCAACACTGAGTGACTAAACGCAGAGAGTGTGTGGAATGACTGTGTCAGAGCGAATCAGCAGGGAGACTCCATTGCAGCTGATTTCCACAGAAGGATTACAGATAAAAAGTGACTGTCTCAGATGGAGAAAAAGGTTCTCTGGATGCTCGAAATCAGGGGAGATTTTGAAAGAGAGATATAGATTGTCTTTCTGGTGCTTTGCGCTCAGCTACAGCTTGCTCCAGGTACAGTGTCGTGCCTTCCACTGGGGGCAGAGTCTGCAACGCTGGAGATGATGAGCAGGGCAGAGATGTGGAGCAGCTTTACTTGAGGACTGGTGGGAATGGTGCACAGGGAGATCAATTGGTGGCTTGATTACAGTGTGTAATTACTTCTAGGAGAGACAATGTCAGCTGCTAAGAGACTATTAAATCCAGCTGAGAAAGACTTTTTTTTTTTTTCCCCCCGTCTTTCTCCATCTGTTAAAGTTAATTGCATATCTTCACTGATTTAAAAACACTTAACAGTAGTCTGTTCAAATGCTGGACTTGGCCCTGCAGCACAGGACTCAGCAGGTACCAGCTGGAAAGTAAAATATTGCTGATGAACAGGGAAGAAAATTGCAGCATGAAGTCTCTTTCCATCGCCCCTCAGCTGGAGAAGCACGGCTCTATGTAGCGAGTGAATCAGCCCTGGGGTGAACCTTGTGGAAGGACTGCAGCCAGCTTTGCACCCCCATCTGACCGACCACAGCAAGCTGTAAGAGCTAGGGCTGGAGGCCAGCCAGCTCCAACTCCTGTCTTTCTGCTTCCTTGGCTGTGGTGTGGCACACGGTACAAGGGGGTTCCTCTGATCTAAGGGGTCCTAGGGATGGATTGAGGAGTTTGACACTTACCTACCACCTAGAGACAGACATGGGTGGGCAAAAGGAGGTCATTTGCTTCATCTGATGTGTTCATGGGCTGATGTTCTGGGTAAGATGTCTGTGTTTGCTCTACTCACAGCAGTCACAGGTGGACTCAAGAACAGCAGAAGTGAACTAGAGGACTAAACACGCCTAAAAGTTCTGTTGAAAAGGTGTCAGATTTAATAGGTTATGTGTTCTCTGTTTCACTATTTGCCTCACAAACTTACGGTGGATCAATGTTTGGAGTACAAGTCTATTGATGCAACCGCACTCCTGATAAAATTAGAACTCAGGGACAAGACCTTCATTTTTTTTCCCAAAAAAAGTTCTGTCTTGTCCCCATTCATCCCAGTGTCTGTTTTTAAAATCTAGCATTATCATTTGAATTATTGAAAACTAAATTATTTCATGTCTCCCACTTCTCCAGCAGGAGCATGATGGTTATTGACAACGGGCCATCAATCATGTTTTAAAAAGAGCCACCAGTATTAGGCAGGAGAAAAAATGGTTTGAGGGTTTCCAGCAAAAGCTGAAAATATCACTAATGAAAGGCCAAGTGAAATATTTTCCTCATGAAAGCCTCAACATGTAACCAGAAGCTGTGTGCTTTCAGAATGCCTTATCCTCGCATTGTTCTGATTGTTCCCAGCTAAAAGATTTTGGACTCACAGTGCAATTTAATTGGTGTCCAGATGGTTTTGTGAACAGTGTTGTAGAGGCTGCATTTGAATAAGCATTTTCCTCTTGCCTGAAAGTTCTTTAGATAAAGGACAAATGCAATGCATAAAAATGACACTGGTTTCTGATCACCCCATTCCATGTAAACCAAAGTGTTCAATGGAGGTCAGAATCAGCGAGCAAAACACTGCCATGGGTTCCTCTGAGATGCAGTAAATTTTAGATGTGTAAAAGCTATCTAATGATCCTCCATTTTATTTTTAGCACTGATTTTCATCAAGAAAAGTAGCCAGCATGGGGAGAAGAGACAGATTCTGCCCCCTGGCTAAAACGGAAAAAAACTAGGAAATCTAGGACTGCAGATGGGCTTTCTGGGAGAGGGTTGGGCCCTGAAGAGTTAATGTACTGAAATACATTGCAGATATTTGTATTTTTCTCCTTTTTGCTGTCTTGGCACATGGAAGCATTTGACATCTGCTTTACCAAGACACTGAACTTCTATTAAATCTTGTATCAGGGAAACTATAATGATTTGCACATCTTTCTCCTTTGCTTACAATCAATTGTGGCACGTGTTCAAAATGGCTGCTGGTTTGGTACACCTGAATGATTTGGGTAGAACAAATTAGGCAGCACAACCCAAGAAGGCCATGAAGTACTTGTGGCGTACAGTTTTTGCTGTCTCCAGTGTAAAATATCCATCTCTAAGCAGGGGTGTCTCTGAATGTTGAGGAGGCAGTTTGGGTGGTGAGTAAGGCAGGGGCCTGGAGCCCAGTGTGTGTGCACATCGCAGGCAGTGAGACAACTGGCGGAGTTGTTTCCTGCGCTGGGCAGGAACTTGCTGCCATTTCCCACCATTCCTGAAGTTGCTGCATTCCACATCCAGTGCCTCATGCCTGTTGGACAGAGGCATCTGGGAAGGTGGGGTGGGTAGTGGGGTGTTTCTCCTGCCACCTCAGGTGTGGACTTGCTTCCATTCATCCCTTTCCCTTGACCTGCCTTCTTCAGTCAGGCAAGGGGAGGACACAGGAATCCCTTGATCTTCGTTTCTTGCTGGTGGTCTTACCTGCCCCCAGGTGGCCAGAGCTGATCCCACCAGTCCATTTTCTTTTCCAGCTCCCTGATACTTCTCAGCCTTTCCACCTCCTCTCGCAGCTCTACTACCAGGCTGAGCAGGTCATCCACCTGCTAACACCTCACACAACTGTTTTCTGTATTACCACTCCAAAACAGTGAAAGGCTCTGGCATTCTCTGCAGCCTGAGGTCTGGGTGGCTGCATGTTCCCATGGCAGCTCTGTCTGAGTTGCCACCTCCATCCTGTTGAGCACGGAGTACTTACCTTTGCCCCAAGTGGAAACCATAGTCAGCTCCTTCTGCGACGGTGACAACAAACAAGTGAAGTAAATCACTTCAGCTTGCCGAACTTCCTTGCCCTGCCTGCTTAAACTGCCTCTGCAAACTGCTGTGCTAACTGCTTCACCCCCGTTTGCTGGTCCTCTTCACCGCACTCTTGGTTGCCTGCTAACCCTAGGTGGGCTTTTAAATCTCCCCCAGTTGCTCCTGGCAATGCGCCTTCTGCACCAGCCCCTCTCTCGAGATCAGCTGCTTTCCCAGCAGTTCTGTCAGCAGGACCACGGCTCTGGGATCTCCTACTCATCTCCTCAACCCGTGCCCAGCTTCAGCTCTTGTCGTAGCTGCTGCTGTGCACATTCACCACATTTAAACCTCCTGCGGTTGCTCTGTAGCAGCTGTTGTGGTCGTCGCTCATTGCTGACTGCGATATACAGTGCTTGGGGAATTATAGAGTGCTTGGGGAAAATAGTCCCACAGATAGCTAGAGGGTTCCTAGACCAGAACAAGAAACGAACGTCAGGACTTCAAAGAATAAAAGATGGACCAATGTTGCAGTCAGGTGAGGATGTTTCTGCGTTAGTATTCTTAATAAACTGGAGGTTTGGGAAGTCGTTTTTCAAACTGGGATAATCACAGTGGGTTAAGAGGTTTAGAAATGAAGTTTATAAATGCAGTTGTGGTGAAGAAGGTAGAATGAGAGTTGGATATGCTTTGGATTTAGTCGCAGATGTTCACTCCTGCTCTGTAAGTCAGCTGTTGGAGGTATTGGTGTGCTCCTTCAAGCACTGTGCTGCCGAAGTGGCACAAAGCTGGACTGCAAGGTCTGCAGGAGTGCACCTTCTTGCACCAGGAGTGCTGAGATGTTTGATTTTGCATTGTGTCTGCAAGGCCCACCATGGCTCTTGCAGTGCTGTTCTCACTCATTGTTTTATTCCATCAGCCGTCATTTCTCTGCCAGCAGTAGACAACTGTATGCTCTCCTGGCTGGGACAGTTTGCAGGGCTCTGCCCAGTGGTTCATTAAATCGAGTTCAGCCACATGGCACTTCCC
The DNA here is from genome assembly GCA_013399365.1 of Pampusana beccarii. Lineage (NCBI taxonomy): Eukaryota > Metazoa > Chordata > Aves > Columbiformes > Columbidae > Pampusana > Pampusana beccarii. Next base: position 67,092 of record VWYH01005285.1, on the reverse strand, counting down.
CCGACATGCTGTGGCTGTGGAAAGCACCCATGTGTGATACCCTATGCTACCCTAGGGCTGGCTCAGCAGAGCCTGTGGGGCCCCTGAGGTGGGAGGTGAGGATCTGTGCCACTAAAGGAACTGCTGGAAGGAGGAGGGTGGGTTGGTCTTCCCTCAACGTCCTTTCCAGAGTGGAGCTTTGCACCAGTTCCTGAGCACAGCCCAATTGCTACTGCTTCCCTGTCCCTTTGATGGTGGCACCTGGGTGAAGAAGTGCTGGCCACCAGACTTCCTGCAAAGACTTCAGCAGTCCCTCAGGTCTCAAGGGTTTAATTCTGTCCTCTGACCCATATGATGTACCTTGTTCGTTTTTAACCTTCGTAAGAGGAACATGAATTGTCAGTTATTACCTTCAGCTTGAGTTTGCCCAGTATAATGCTCAGAAGGTCAAATTCTTTGTCCCTTCTCAAATCTGACTGTACATGGCTTGAAGGCGTATATCCTAGTACCTGTGGTACAGAGGTAAACATATGCTTTTGGTTGCAAGTGAGACAGCCATAAAGAAAAAGAAAAAAATAAACATGAGAATCTCTTACTTCAGTAGCAGACATGATTTGGGGTTTCAAAGTTTCCAGCAGGATGGAGGTGAGGGATCAGCTCTGGTTCCTATCCTGCCCCACAGAGCATGGGAACAAAAGCAGATGAGCAAAAGCAGATGTCAGATAGTAAATTAAGTAATACATTTTTACCTCCTTAAAAGCACACCAAATTCATTGCTATATGACCTGAACGAAAACACATATTTCCCTAGCTCCTACTGTGTTTTTTGACATATCTAAGAGTCAAGGCCAGGCAGATGGGGAGCCTTGGTTTTGGGAAGGACACAAATCCATCTGCTCTAGGGCTGGGCTCGCATCTGGAAGAAACTTAATCTCTAGGGAAATTATCCTCAGCTGCTTCCTATAGGTTGTTACTGCTGTTGGCTTTCTTCTGCAAAGCACTGACGGTAGCCACTGTTTGAACTTTGCTTGCCAAAACACACAAACATATGCATATATGAAAGCACCATGTCTCCTTGCCCTTGGCTCAGTCTTTGTACCTTCATTGCAGGATTGTTCCCAAAGTGTCAGCTAATTATCCCTTCTTCTTCGCAGAGCATGGCTGGTGATTGCCTTTGGACAAAGCTCATTGAAACAGAGCCAGGGTGAATCGATGTCAATCAGCACACAGGGGAAAAGTCCTGCTTCACTAACCCAGGCAGGACTCCAGCAGAGACATCCGTCTCAGTTTCCTGGCTCTCTGGGGAAAGTATGAGCAACAGATGCTGAAAGAGCTTGTGCCACTGAATTTTTAAAGTGTACTTTATTTTACCATAGAACTGCCAAGCTTGAGAGTTCAAGAAACAGGAGACAATGCCTCAAATTTGTAAGATGGGCACAAAGCTTATTCTTTTGTAAATGATAATATATCAGGAGTCACTCCTATTTGCCACCTGGGTTTTGAGGCTGAAAATGCAGTATAACCAGCTCTGCCCCCAGCACAGGTTTTGCACAAATCAGTTGGCACGAGCAGCACAGAGATCACTGCTGCAGAGCACATCAGTGCTCAGTAAGGATTTTGAAGGTATGCAGATATGATTCATGCTTACTGCAGTCTATGAGTAATTGTCTTGCTAGAGCACACTCTCTAACAGCGAAAAACTTCCACAAGAATCATGGTAAAGCTCTTAAATTACCCTATTATAATGTCCAGTCCAGCATGGGGTGAGTTAAGGAAGGATATTCCAGACACTAGTCCCTGAAACACATTCCCGCTCTCTTTGGCTGAAGACCAAAGCATAATCGTATCTGTCATGAGAAGTCAGAAATGTAGGAAAGTCTGAGCCTGTGAATCGAGGAAGGACAGCAAGGACTGGAGGCAGCAGAGAAACAGGGCTCGTTGGCATCTTGCTCTGACTTGAAAAGCCTCGGCTGCACGTGGGGACGGAGCCAGGACACCAACCGCACGGCGTGACCCTGCTGCATGGACACCGGTACCGGCACGTCTGCTGCCCAGCCAAGGAGGTTTGCAGTGTGGTGTCTGAGCAGGGGAACAAAACCTCACCACCTTGAGCTTCATCTGCCCTTCAGCCTCAGCTGTTTGGAGCTCCATCAGGTTGAGCTACTGTCCTGCGGGGATGGTCCGAATTGCACTGGGCGTGCTGCTAAATGTCACTTGGGTGTATTTCTGAGCTACAGCCTGTTAATGGAGGGAAGCATGGGCCGGACTGGGTTGATATTGCTGTAGGTGTAGCTAGGCTGTGTTTTTGCAATGTTTTTTACATTTGTAGGCTCCATGGGGTCTGTACTCCTGCTACTGGCTGGCCCCAGAGATGACGGTGGTCAGCAAGGGGCTCTTTCTTCACTGTTACAGCAAGATGAGCTATGCACACATAATTAAAAAAAAAATACATATAACCTAAAGAGTATCCATTTCTCTGATGGGAATTGTCCCTGTGAGTGAGTCCTTTTCAGACAAGAGAACTCACTTGAGAGGGCACCCCTAAATGAGGGCTGTTTTCCAACAAAAAGCACATGTCAGAGGAAACCAGGCATGGCCACAATCCCCTTTGGTGCTTGTAATCCTGTTTTGTAGGAACAGCTGTCCCCTTATTTGAGTTCTGTTCTCCCTTCTGAAGTCAGTAATATATTGCAAGGAATTGAAAGATTAATTGCACCAAGGAGAACAATATTGCACCGAGGAGAACAAGATATCCCTGTGAAGTGGGATGCTTTTTAGTTCCATGCACACTTTAGTGGCTTATGCATACACAGGCACTTCTTTGGTTTCCTTGCAGATACTGAGAGATGACCACTACACGTTCACACCCATGTACTGAGGACCCAAGGGAACGGCAGGAAGATGTGCCAGGGGAGGTTTAGGTTGGACTTTGGGAAAAGGTGCTCTCCAGAGGGTGGTGGACACTGGAACAGGCTCCCCAAGGGGGTGTCACAGCCCCAAGCCTGACAGTGTCTAAGAAGAGACTGGACAATGGCCTCAGATACATGGTGTGAACTGTGGGGTTGTCATCTGCAGGGACAGGAGTTGGACTCAATGATCCTTGTGGATCCTTCCAACTCCAGACTTTCTAGGATTCTATGATTTCTGCCTTGGAGCTTGGGAGAAGGAAACGCCATGTGCACAAACGCTGTGCCTTGGGAGTTGCTGCACATGGGAATTGCCATGGGAATTGATGCACACACAGTAGGAAACTCCTGCCACTCTCCTCTCTGGGTGCCCTGGAGGAAGCCCTGGGGCAGTCGCAGCCTTTCCCTCCTCTCAGAACTGCTGGCGGCTGGAACAGCCTGGAGCTGCGGTGCTGCCCTGCAGCGCTGTAAGAGCCAATGTCATGCTCTTCACACAGCAAAGCAGAGCCTGCGAAGAGAGAAATAACGCAAAAAATCAGCAGTATCTGCCTCTTTCTCCTCTATGTGTTATCCAAGACCTAAAACCCACTAATAAATATAAAATGAACAAGGAAACATAGTGTGAGCCCTGGAAACTCTGTTTTGCTTTTCAGAAATTGAAGTTTCATCAATTGGTTTGCATTGACTATTTTTTTTTTTTAATACTAGCTAAAAATCTCATAAGAACACCCAAGGAAGATGCGTCTATAGATGTGACCCTTAAGATTTTTTAGTAGTAATCCTAAACCCTGACTGATTCTAAGTGAACTGAAGACTGTTGGGAATTTGCATTATACACACAAGATAGCAATGGCCAGCAGTCAGTCTTGCTCTGATTAATCAGAGTAAGTGAGATCCAAAGCACCATAGTGGCTGCTTTATTGTGTAGAAGTGTCTCAGTCCTTTCTGTCTGGCATGTTCATCCACCATGTTGTATCCATCAACAGGATGTCTCATAGCCAGACTCTGGCTGATCAGTTGCAGGTCATCCTGCACAAAGTCAGGGTGCATTTAGCAAGTGCCAGGTTTGGGGCCTCTTGGGAGATTAAATTTTCCAGAGTGCAGCTTTTGTTTGCTAATCAAACACTATTTTTTGTGAGAGCGCCCGTATTTTGAGGGCAAAGAGCAGTGCTCAAATTATTTCCCTCTTATTTTCAGAACTGAGACCTTCCTTCCTTCCTTCCTTCCTTCCTTCCTTCCTTCCTTCCTTCCTTCCTTCCTTCCTTCCTTCCTTCCTTCCTTCCTTCCTGTCCAGCATGACCGAAATCACAGCTCTTCACATCCAATATGAATTCTTCTCTCTCTTTTGCAAAAGAACAGTCCTCATTGAGGAGATCTTGGGGAACTTAGCAAACAAACCAGGTCTTCTCTGCTGCCTCTTTCTGGGGCCTGCAAGCAAAGTGATAAAACCCTGCAACTAAATCAATGATGCTCCAGCATTTGAAAAGCAGAGTTCCCGGGGCTTGCACAATGTTTTCTCACTCGTTACTGTTGAATTTTAGTAACAAGTCACCTGGCAACGCCAAGCCAATGCAGATTGGTTATGCACAGGGTATTGTGTTTCTGCTGAAGCAGAGTGTGCAGCGAGGGGAAGAGGTGTGTATCTGTTCCAGGAGGAGACAGACTGAGCCGATGCAAAGCTTGCCAAAGTTACCCCTTCCCAGTTTTTGATGAAGTTGGATGAAGCAGAGTGAGCTTGCAGAAGCTCAAACTTGTCCTGTGGTTGCAGTGAGCTTGAACTTAAGAACTGACTTAATGATGTGCAGCCATGGCATAATGCATAAACCAGAGGAGTGGCTATTGCCCAATAAATCTCCCAATACGAGAACTAGGCACGGGAGAGGGGAAAACTTGCAGGAGGTTAGCTTAAACCAGATAAAAGATAATATGTTTTTACACAGCAGGTAGCAAACACTGAAATCTGTTGTACCAACAGGTTCGACAAGGTCCATTAATGGATGCTGAAGGGAACAGGCAGGACTCTTTCTCCACACATCCCAAAGCCTGTGCCTGGGGATGCTCCAAAACTGCCAGCTGTGGATGACAGGAAGGCCAGACACACGTGGTGTGTTTTCAGTGCTGGAGACAGCACCAGGCTGGTTGCACCATTGGTCTGGCCTTGAGGGATAGCTCTTATGTATGCCAGACACTACACAAACATTTCCCAGGTGTTCCCTGCAGCATCTCGGTACAGACAGCTCACACTGAAGGATTTATCCGTTCAGATTTACCAGCCTGGACTTTTTACTGAGCTCATTCAACTCATGGATTAGCAGCAAAACACCCAGTCCCTACTTCACAGGGTCTTTATCAAGCTTTCTCCCTGATACCTTTCCAGAAACCTTGGAAGTTTAATTACACTCATGCAAAATGAAGTGCAAAAATTGCGTTACGCAAATCAGGTTTAATTGTGGGTAGAGAGAAGAGAAACTTAATCACATACACTGTGAGTCACAAATAACCTCCCCAAAGGTGAAATCTTCTCTTATCCAAAGTCACCATGGGTAGGTCTGAATGAACTAGCTAGTGTAATTTTCCTGTTAATCCTGTTGTTCCTTCCCTTCCTGCTGTCATGCTTGTCAGGGAGGAAAAGCCGGTGGAATTTCAAGAGACAGCATCTTTTCCCCCTCATTGTCTCTGTAAGCAGGACTATGCAGAAAGGGTCAGAAACAGAAGCAAGAGAGTGGCTATCACACCTAGCTGTTTCCTAGAGGTCTGTAAGCCTCGTAGCTGCTTGGAGGCATTTACCAGTGTCCCTCTCACCCCCTCCACAGGCCCTGAAGAGCTGGCACTGAAGGAATCTGGTGAACAATGGACACGAGGTACAGCAGCTGCCTGTCGCATGTGGGCATGTGCTGTGGAGACAGATGGAGGAGCCAGCTTGCTTCGTTTCTGGGGGATGAAGGAATCCCAGTGATGAATGCTGACGCCATGGTTTGGAAGTTTTTTCTGCTTTGCCTGGCACGATCCGGCAGTGGCCTGGTAAATTAAACCCAAAAGCTTGTTTTGTGATCAGGGCCATGATGAAAAGAAAAGCTTCTCATGGGAAGCTTGGTTTGAGTCCTCACAAATTGCCAGCACCTGAGATCTGGATCTCAGAGAGGTTTCTTGGGATGGGGGAAAGTGGTGCAAGGAGACTGGTAGTGTCCAAGATAGGCACAAGGGACATCTGCAGGAGGCTATCACGATGCACGTTTTGTAGGGAGGCAGTGTAGGCATGTGCATGCCTGCACATGCAAAGCAAACCTTAGAAAATAAGTGGGTATCCAGGCTGTTGTGTTTCTCTGTGTGTAGAAGCTGCCAGTGCTGGTGGACCAACAAACATCAGCCCTTTAAGAACAAAATGAAAGGACAAGCCAAGCCCCACGGTGAGAAAGGCTTCCTTTGTGGCTTCTTTTGTAAGACAATGAGCCATTTAAGGCTTCAGCATCTTTTGCAAAAGCAAAATGCTGCTGTAGCTGTGATTGCCTAAAGTGAAGTTATTTCTCTGTCTTCTGTTTGCCTTGTCTGGCAATTGTTAGGCAGTAACTGGAAATGAGGAAGGGAAACCTTTTCTCTCTTAAAAGCAAATCATGTTTTTGCGGCTATGAAAGCAAGTAATTTTCGTAAGAAGCTTATGTTCTCTTGAGTGGCAAGTTAAACTCCTGCACAGCCTAACAAACATGACTTTCACCAAGATCATCCTCTCGCTTTCAAACTCTTTCCTTCTCCCCAGAATGAAAAGGTGTTGTTGCAAAACTTTCCCCATTTCTGTACGCTGTACGTACTGGGCTCTGGTTTTGTGCCAAAGTCCAGCTGTTTGCCACCATCATAAGCAGCTGACAAACCCTCTTCTAGTCCCTCCTAATTCCCTAGTTATTAGACAGCGCAGTGATGCTGCATTAGCAAAAACATCCAGATGTTTGGCTTTGTGGGGCATGTTGATTAATTGGATTTCCATTTAACTTCACTTTCAGGGTTGCCTACCTGGCCACCACAGTTGTGGGGAAAGTGATGGTGCACACTCTGCTGAAATTTCTCCCTGACCTCTTAAACCAGGAGAGAAGTGTGCTGGTTGCCATGGTAATCAGCCACCCTGCAAAAAACAGGTGTTTTGTCTGCCTATGAAAAACATTTCACCCACCAAACACTTCTGAGCAAGGCGGGCATTATAGGGAAGTGTTTAAAATCGCTGTTGCTTGTGCTGTCCCTGGGCTCATCAGCTGGAATGGCTGCCTAAATGCCTTACAAATTTGGACCTTTGTAACACTTTGTTCTCACCTGGGTACCCACAACAACTCAGGAGTGGTAAACTCCAGGCTTCTAATCTGTACTTTTTTTTTTTCCCCTTGGGAAATGAAGAAAAGCAAAAATGGAAATGCCAAGGCAGTTTCTCTGCTGGTGTCTCTTTGAGATGCTCCAGAAGAAAACAGTTCTCTGACACCAATTAACTCTCACAGAGGATCTGCTGATTTTAAGCAGAACATGAAATCTCATTGAGATAGAAATAACTCTTTTATGCTTGTCTCAGTTCTCAACACTTCATCAAATTCTGGTCCTAGACACCTGCCAGGTCTTTTCAGAAATAACAAAATTATTTTTCTTAGCACCAAGCTAGGAAGACTTTCTAGTGCTAAAAAAGCAAAACATACCCTGCATTTGTTGCAATTTTACCCCTTGTTTTCATTAACAACTCACTCATTCCTGCTCTAGCCTGGTAAATATATTTATGATTGTACAGTTCATTGGATGTTTTTTCACCTTGTACTTCTTTTTTCTCTCCTACAGAGCTGAAAATTGGATGATGATGAACGGAAAACAAGTTGAAGGCAAGCCAAGGAGAAGCAGAGCAATAAGACAAGCATGGAGGAGAAGGAGAAACCCACCAGAGCAGGGAACACTGAGGCTCACTTATTTTTCACCTGTTGAAAAGACAGATGGAACATAGTCTGGGAAGCTTTCAGAGGAGTGTCCTGCAGATTATAAATAAAGGGGAGGGAGACAGGGAAACTGGGCAGAAAGCAAAGGTAACAGAAGCCAGCAGGGCTTCTTGGATTAAAGCTCTACCACAGTTTTGCAGCAGGAACCTTTTTCCCCCAGAGTGAAAAGTAAATTAATCAATGCCACCATACTTGGTAAACTCCTCTTTTTTTCTGCCGAGTTAATAATTTCAGAAACAAAACAAGTAAGATACAATGAAAATTTCCCTCTTGGTATTTTGAAATGAAAAATTAATTCCAAATATCTTTCTTTGGACACTCCCCTTGTTTATAAAAAAACTGAAAAAATGGTTGCACAATGTAAAATGTCTGTTCCTCGTTGCTTCAGTGTTTCACTGAACTTAGAGAAACATTTTGGTATTTGCTGGAAATATTAAGAGTACTCTGGTCAGTGAGGAGTCTGAATAACCTTCTCAATTTTGGATGCATGCATTGCCAGCGATGCAGGAATAAACATTAAGGCCCTCGGTTATTTGCTTTGCTCTGGAAATCCCACTCTAATCTGAGGCTGGGCCTAAAAGCGAAACTTCTGGGATGTTGCTTTGGGGGCTGGTAGTGTCCTGGATAAAATGTGGTACACATGAGTTCAAAATGGTGTTAGATGAATGAAGGGAAGGAAAAAATGACACTTCGGGCTCTGGAGGCTAAGAGAGATTGGTATGAAGTATTACTGTACTTTTGTCTTATTTTTATACTTCTCCTGGGTAATCTGTTTTCCCAGCGCCAAAGAGGGCAAGCGGTTGGAAGCATTTTTGAGCTGACCATGGGGGTCACTCTTTCCATTCTTGTTTTAGGCTTTTATGAAGACAGAGAAAACAGGTTCCTCTTAGCTCCCACTGGCTGGGGAGAAACAAGCGGTCCACACAGGGTTCCTACTAATACTTTTCCAGGCACACACAGTGTCCTGCCTTGAACATCTTTCCAGTAAGGCATTAAGCCAATTTTATGGGGCGAGTGAGACTGGTGAGAATACGAGAATGGTGCAATTAGAGTTAATTAAACACGCTGAAGTGATGAGTCTGGATTTCCAACACCCACATAAGCACACTAAGGATGAAATGAGGAGGGAGAAATCCAGTAGGTCTTGCGTGTGATATGAAGTTTTGAGAGGCATCATTAAGACACACCAACTACTGGGCCTTTTCAGGGAGAATGGATTTAATATGTAACAAAAGCAAGGGAAGCATTGAGTAATTTAGACTGGAAGAGACCTCTGGAGCTGACTTGATGAAAAAAAAAATCCTAACAAAAGAAGAAAATGAGATACAAACAAGATTTTTATTCTGTGGTGTGAAGTGGTTGTCACTGAGGTTCTTAAGCCCTTGACAGAATGCGCTCCCCTTTGTTCCTATGAGCGATGTTCCTGGAGCACATCTTCCTGTCCAGTTTTGTATGAAAACCATCTGTCTTGCAGTCTCCAAAGGCACTCTGAAATGTGACTCAAATCTTGGCAAGAGGAACAGCTGGGGGATTTTTTTTTCAAATGTGGACTCCCACCTTGGATTATAATCCATGTGTTCATGTTCAGTGTTGGTTGTCCCATCTCCTGTCAGGGAGTGTTACAACATGTGCTTTACAGTTGACCAAATTCCTCAGTGCTTTTTAGGACTGGGCCTGCAGCGGCTTGTAAATCCTATCTGGGACTCTCATGAGCCCTTCTCTTTCTGCACTTGCTTTGTTCCCACGGGGGCCATAATAAGATCATTTGATATAAGCAGTATTAATGGGCAGACCCTATTCTACACCTTTTCGTTCCTTCACACCGAATTCAAGTGATTCAAGTGGAGATATTGAAGGGTGTCTGAAGATTCTTTTTTTTTTTTTTTTAAATAATTATTTTTATTTCTCTGGCACTGTTGTTTCTATTGGGAAGAGCAAGCCTCTGTGTGAGATTACGTTTGCTGATCTTTCTGAAGAATATTTTAATAATGCTTCAAAATAAACAAAAAAAAATACTGAAAGGACAGAAGGAGAACTCCCCAGACAGCCCACTGTTTTGCCCCTTTGAATCTATTTAGGCTAAATTTTTCCCATACTCAGCACCAAATTTCCAGAAGAAAGTGCCTCTGTTGCAGCAGAGGCTAGAGGTGGTCTGGCTTCCCTTGGAGGGCAAAGAATCATAGAATCATAGAACAGTTTGGGTTGGAAGGGACCTTCAAAGGTCATCTAGTCCAACCCCCCTGCAACGAGCAGGGACATCTTCAACTAGATCAGGTTGCTCAGAGCCCCGTCCAGCCTGGCCTTGAATGTTTCCACAGATGGGGCATCTACCACCTCTCTGGGCAACCTGGGCCAGTATCTTATCATGTTAATTGTAAAAAATTTCTTCCTTGTGTCTGGCCTGAATCTCCCCTACTTTAGTTTAAAAACATTACCCATTGTCCTATGGCAACAAGCCCTGCTAAAAAGTCTGTCCCCATCTTTCTTATAGGCCCATTTCAAGTACCGAAAGGCCACAATAAGGTATCCCTGGAGCCTCCTCTTCTCCACGCTGAACAGCACCACTCAGTCTTTCCTTATAGCAGAGCTGTTCCAGCCCTCTGATCATTTCTGTGGCCTCCTCTGTCCCCTCTCCAACAGGTCCATGTCTCTCCTGTGCTGAGGGCTCCAGAGCTGGACACAGAACTCCAAATGGGGTCTTACCAGAGCAGAGAGATCCCACCAGCTATGCATGAAGCTGGTTGTGTTTGCCTGGTAAGACTTAACTGCAGTAGTTGCAAACTGCCTCTCCTCACTCCCACACCAGAGGCTGGGATAAGTCGAGACAGACTCCCTGGAATCAGGCTGGTTTGGGAGTTTTGTTGTTGTTCTTCTAGCTACAGGGACTGGGGGAACTGGGAAGCTGAGCCAGCTCAAAGCATCCAGGTGCATATCACGGGCAGCACAATGCAGTTTGCGCTGGTCTTGTGATAGGAACCAGCACATTTCCTTTCAAGACCCTCAGCATCCTGGGCCAGGGCAGCACCCCTTGTGCTGTTGGACTTTGAAGCAGCCCACGAAGAGGACCTCAAGGTCTGATGTCTGTGTGTCACTCTTCTCCCTGTGCTGCAGCACCTGCGGTTTGCTTCCTGACAGCTGAGTGCATGAATTTTCATATTGGCTGTGCAGGTGAGGTAATTAAGGAGAGGCTGCTAGGAATGTAGCACTTTCAGAGCAGCGCACGTCATTAATCCCATCCTCCCCAGCGCAGAGATAGTTCAGCATCTTTGTAGATGAAAGGAATGAAACCTGTTTGTTCACATGCTTTCCTATAAAAACAAGGATATTGTGATTTTTATTGATGATAGCTGACTCCCTTAATCATCCCTCCATAATTTTTTTACTCTTTTAGCTAGTTTCCACCAGATTTGATAGTAGGGGGCACATCTCAAAGGTTATACATTCAAACAGGGTTTTCCCTCCTGAAAGAGGGGACCATGTAGGGGAAATATTGCAGGAGTGGTTGTCAGTGAAAGAACTGAAATTTGAGGTTAAGCCTTACTAGGCATTAAAAAATCCTCAGATGAGAGATGAAACCTGTTAGCAAGGTATATAGACTCCTATATTAAGGGTCATTAGGGTTTTTTTATCCCTATTTACACTTTTAGGAGACATAACTCTGCCTCGCACAGCTCAGAAGAGGTTGGAAAAGAGGCACTGGGGGATTCAGTACTTTAGGGTCAGCCTCAGTAACTGTATTTTCCTGTGGATTGCTCAGCAGGTGGAACAGCAGTGGCAAACCACAAAAACAGCGCATATAAATAACATTTGAAAATTAATCATCCCATTTCCTGCAAGTGATAAGAAAATATGCCTTGTTTGTGAGTAATTTGCAGTCAATCATGGCAATTTCTAATATTTAAATACTAAGTAAATTAATTATTTGGCATTATTTTTAGTTAACTGATTTACTGTAATTGCAATGACTGAATAAATCAATTACTTAGAAAAATAGAAGCCCCAGACAAACACAGTAAACCAATTACTTACTGTTTAATGGGAATTACTTGGTGTTACAGAAAGCAACAGAGGAACAAATCCTTTTTTGACATCAACAAAATTCAATCACTGTCTGAGGAAAGGGATTTCACTGCAACATTATGTCTTTATTTCACTCACAAGATAATGTAATGGAATAGTGAGAATGTATGGAAGCCATGAGCCCAGCCTAAACACCGTGTGCCATGCAGTGACCAGCTGGGACATGGTCACCTGAACCATCTCAGAAGCAGGAAACACTTCTGAGGGACCAGGAACAGCGCTTGTTACAGAAAAGTTGTGAAAACAGATAGCATTTGTGATTGCCTGGATAAATACCACTTAGGCTGAAAAATCAAATCTGGTGTTAGAAATCACTAGAGGAGGAGTGAAGAAGATACTGGAGAACAAAATTGTTACGGCCGTGGATGGGGGTTACTGTTAGCCCACGCCTTGGACACTGTGCAGCTCCTTGTCCGCTCATCTTGGGATGGTTTATTAGGAGACACTTCAACACGTGCCACTGGAGATGGTTGGAGTCTGCCATGGTTTCTGTGCAAGGCAACCGTGGATGCACAGTCTAGGACTTTCTGGCCCAGATGGAGAAAGTTTATGTGTGTGTGTAAGGGAGGACTGGACAAGCACTTGGAAGAGAGGATTACACTGAGGGTTATTGAATGCACAGGATAAACCATGCCTAGAACATCCCAGCTGAAACCTGCAGGGGAAGTGTCATCCATCCTGCTCCATTCCCCATGAGCACATGTACAGCCATCTCTGGAGAGCGCTGTGGGACAGAACCCCTTGGCCAGCACTGGTGTGTTTCCTCCCCATGCCACGCAGCAGCACAAGAAACGAAGCCTGGTTCCCCACTGGCTTGAGCATCACTGAGGCAATAACCTCAGCAATAACCTGCTCTGCTGACAAGTGGCTAGACCCAGGCTCCATGTGTGCTGGTGGCCATCGGGAACCCCTGTGCTCATGGACCCACCAGCAATCACCATAACTGCTGAGCTCTTCCTGGCAATTTCCCCTCAGAGGACGTGCTCAATTTGCATCTCTCTATCCAGCCAGCTACTTTCACACAACTTGGATGAATTTAATTATCTTCCGGAGCTCAAATTATGTCTGATGAGCTTTAAATTGGGCAGCAGCTTCAGTATTAGTCATGAGAGGTAGACAGGCAGATGAGTGATGCTGTGCAGTTTGCAAACCCTGCCTCATTAGGAAAGTGGGGTTAGAGCCCACCAGAGCTCTGTTAAATAGGCACATTATTATTTCTGGTCTCCTGGCCACTCTACTCATTAATGTTACGACCCACTTTTAAGTTTGTTTGCTTGGGATGCTGAAAAAACAAGCTAGAATCAGAAATTATGAAACATTTTACCCAAGGTAAATACCACTTCTGTATTTTTGGATATGTTATGAACTAGCTTAGTGTGAAAATAATCTCCTTGGTGATGCAGGAACCATCCCAAAACACTGAGTAAGGCAGGTTACACAGTCCAGCACAAAAATACCCAGGATATCATTATTTGTTTTGTGGCTACGTGTTTAAAATAAAATTGCTAATGGGAAAAAAAAAATAACATTTTCAATGGGGTATTCTTCGAAGGAATGCCTACATCCCATCTGTGTCTGTGGCATTAAGGTACCACTCCTAGTGATGCTGTGACTGCCTCTCGACCTGACAACCCTGTTCAGGCAGTTCTGCCTCCTCCAGCTGACCCATGAACTCAGTGGCAATGAGACCAGCTCCCTGCTTTCTTCCTGAGCATGCACAGCTGGGGAGACCCCAACCTGATGGGACCCGATAGTTTTCCTCCATGAAGAAATCCATGTGACCTGCCTGAAGGGACGGCACAAAATGTGCCCAGAGGGTTCTGCTCTCTCCTGGGTTTTACTTCAGCCCTGAATTGCCCTTGGCCATACAGCCAACAAGCCATCTTCTCGATGTGGATTTCCTGACAAATGCAGATGTCTTTTCATAGGGAAGTAGTTGCTGCTGCTCCTGATATCAAGGCTGGGTCTGCCAAACATTTAGTCTCTCCTCCAAAGCACTGGGGATAGGGGTGAACCTATAAAGAAAGAAATAAGAGCCTTTAAAAAATGGTTTCACCTCTTTTTATCCAAAGCAATCAAACAATTTTGGCTGAAGCCTTCTGTAAGGCCACTTTCTGAAGAAGGTGACTAGACATGCAAAGTTAACCCAGGCTGTAAAACATTGGGAAGAACCACAAATAACTGGAATATCTAGTTCCATAATAAGAAGTACCACATTGCTTTGCCAGTGGACAGTGCTGCCAGGGACAAGGGTGTCATCATTACACACAACAGATACATGTGATATATGTGATAGAGTGATAGAACCTGAGGGAATGGCAGGAAGATGTGCCAGGGGAGGGTTAGGTTGAACGTTAGGAAAAGATTCTTTACCCAGAGGTGCTGGAGCACTGGAACAGGCTCCCCAGGGAGGTGTCACAGCCCCAAGCCTGACAGTATTCAAGAAGCAATTGGACAATGCCCTCAGACACATGGTGTGAATTTGGGGTTGTCATATGCAGGGACAGGAGTTGGACTCGATGATCCTTTCCAACTCAGGACATTCAATGATTTTATGTTCTTGTGCCAAGAGGGAACAGCTGATATCGAGTCCTGCACTAGCAGATGTGTGCTGGGGCGTCTGCTGTGAGCAAGGCTGGGAAGAAATTTAGAGGCAGAGGTTGGAAGTGACACTGACTGAAGGAGGTGTGAGGGGCTCCCCCACATCCTTCCTTGCACCTCGCCAGAAGGGGAAATGGCACTTCCCAGCCTCTGGCAGCAGACAGGTGAAAACTGTAGTTATTAGCAACTTGAACCTAACTTTATTTTTAATACAGCATGACAGGAACTCTCACAGCAGGAGTGATAGGCTCCCCTTGAATGCAAGATCTTTCTCAGGAAGCAGGATTTACTTTTGCCACCTCTACTGAAGTAGTGTCAGAAATTATTGTATTTCAATTGTTAAGCGTTTAGTGTGCCTCAGCTGTGTCCCTGATTGTATCAATTAACCACAGATCAACTGAGGAGCCAATTTAAGTTTGAAATAGAGAGCCTTAATGAGATGTCTGCAGTGGTTGTTTATTGCGTGCTTTAAAAAAAAAAGAACCCCCCCAAAAAAAAACAACAACAAAAAACCAAACTGCACCTGGAAGGTGGAGGTTAATGCAAAAGTTTATTGCTTTGGTCTTTGTCTTATAAACTGTCCCCTTCCTAATTGTGTTAGGTGCTGTCCATAGAGTTAGAGGTCCTGCTACAAACAGTTTAACTTCGATATGTGGCATTGGCATAGTTATTATTTTGCAGAAATTAAGGCCTAGATCCACCTACAGAGAACAGCATGCTGGGACATAAAAGCATAGAGAATGGCAAAATTCTCCAATATTATGGCAACAGGAGCATAAATTAGTATATTGGGGTGCTGATAGAAGTCAATCGCCTGTCTCACCTGCAGAATGCCTCTGGAAGGCTTCATTACCATGCAAATGGAGTTTGCATACATCTGTCAGACTGCACAGATGTGTAACATCAAATGTTAGCATAACTAGGATTTCTAGAGCAAGTGAATTTCATCTGGGGCTGGTTAGACTTGGCCTACCACTAGAAACAATAAGGGTTAATTATGCTTCAGTAGTTCAGAGATCTTTCTGACGAATAATTCATCTCTTATTGGACCCCAAAAGACACCATGATACTAGGAAACTTTTGACCTTGAAATGATGGAGGAGAATTTTGACAAAGAAATTGCGAAACTGACAAATGAGAAGGCAGCAATGAGTGCAGTCAAGTGAAGGGGGAAAATGATCATCTAACTCAGCCATAATTTTGCAAGGAATCAAGTTGTCGTCTGACTTATTTTGGAGCAAACCTCCAAGGTGACATGTCTGTGATGATGCATTCACTGAGAATTCATTAAAGACCTGAAGGGTATTACTGTTGTGTCCTGCTATGGAAGCCCAGGAGCATGGAGCTGTGCGGCTTGAGCTTCACAGTGGACTTTCTGCCTGGGAAAGTCAGGGACCTCAGGATCCAGAGGAAGCAACTGCACTAAACATACGATGTTGGGCTTCTCTTCCTCCATTTTTAGCTCTTACTTTTCATTAACTATCAAACCTATATCCTCCTTTGTCTTCTTTCTGATTCTAGCAGATTCTAAAAACTGTTCAAGTTCCCATTAATGTCTCTTTTAATCTGTAGCCTGTCTCTCCATGTATTTTTACATGCATATGTTTTCCTTACATTGTCTTTTTTCTTTTTGTGTAACATTTGGGAGACTCCCCCTCTGATTTTCGAGCCACAAAAGGACTCTTTGAGTAGCCATCTGAATTTTGCACTGTGCTGCAGACTTGTGATTCCTGAGCCATCTGGAAACTGCAGTGACATATTTATCTGGAGTTTGGCTTTATATATCAGAGCAAGAGCAATGGCTGAGGCTGGGGTCCTCAGCAGTGAATTGTCAGGAAGCCTGCCATGGGTTGGACCCTCTGTCAGCACCCTTCCTCCTTACCATGCACTCCTGGGACTGACCACACATGTTTCATCTTAATATTTGCCAAATTTGAGTCCATCAGCTTCCTCAGAATGACTCCTCTACCTGCCCGTGGGACTGGATTATCTGTAAGACAAGCTGAAGTGAAAGGCTGTGTGTTTGGTCCCAGCTGGCAATGGCTGTTCAAACTAAATTAAGGCTCTACGTCTCAAGCAGGTCCAAGACTTTACTTAGTGCTCTGGAGAAAGTTCTTTGGCTTCAAGGGCTTTCCTGGTTTCATGGGGATAAGCATGGTCTCCCACACCATGAGATCAAATGTCCCTTTGGGCAGGACTCAGTTTCCTAAACACAGATTTCTAGGAATTTTCTGTGGTACATCTTCAGCTGCTGCTCCAGGAGAAAAGAGGTTGATGAATCCCACGTCCTCTCCACCAGCCAGGTTGATGCACTGGTTACCCCAAGGCATCTCAAACGGCACTGAGTACCTGTGTTTAGGGAGCTGAATCATTCTTTTCTACCCTTTCAACTTGTGCACTGAGAAATGACACACTGGAGAAAACTGACCCATCACTGGCAAAGGGAGTGACCAGGGTGCTGCAAACAGCTTCCCTTTCTGCTAACGAACGGAGCACAAAGAGGCCCAAAATCTGAGATGTGACCAAGTCACATTTCCTTTTTAAACATTACATGCGTCCTTTGAAGACATGATTGAAGGAGATACGGTAGAGGCGGAGAAGAGATGCTAGAACTGCTAGCAGATGAAGCTACAGAAAATCAGTTTATGTGAGCTCAGAAGCTTGGCAGATAATGGTCCAGGAAGTGCTTTCCTGCTTACCTGCCAAACATAAGCAATGTCTAGTATTTTATAAATGTCTGAGCTATCCTAGCAACACATACACATCTATTTACAAAGAGCATAATTTCTACTCGGTTTCTGTTTTGTGATTTCAACCACATCACGTTAAATACAGAGATGAACACTGGTCAGAAGAGCAATTCAATCAGCTTCCACAGCTATAATGTGAACCCAGAGTTCTGCCACAAAATGACTTGCGATTTTTTTTAAAAAACAGCACATGGATTAATTTTTACCTTCCAAATGCCTCTTAAGTCTTTAGAGCTTATCTTGTCAATTTTCAGCTGTGACTATAAGGCTAGAAGATTGAAAAACTAAAACATAAAACTTGCCTTCCAATATAATGGCGCCAAAGCAAGGGTCAGAAATTAAAAAACAAGCACACTGGAAGAATGAGTAGCTTGATGGATACATTGCTGGTGGTATCCATGGAGCTACCCCAACACACAGAGATGTTTTATACCAACTAACATAAACCAAACATCCCCAAAGTCATGGTCCCTGCAGCTCATCACCTCTCCCCCTGGGATGGGGCTGAGTTGTGTTAGTCTCGTATTTGCTCCTGCGCAACAAGCTCTGCGATACCTTTCAACAGGCAAGACACAAGGAGTGATTTAGCTACAGCCAGTGAGAATAAGCACGAAGGATCAGCAAGCTGCAATGGGCTGGTCTCAGCAGGTCCTGAATAGGAACAAGGTCTGCTGCGAGGTCCAGGAATAAATCTCACCGAAGAGATGTGAATGGCAGACCATGCTCACTGAGCTCTGGGTCTTCTGCTGTCAAGTTGCTGCTTCCATGTTGTATGAGTCTGGAGTAATGTCATGGCAGCTGCTCAGTGTCCCCATGCAGAAGGTGAGAATCAATTACTGAGAGACCCTTGGTGCTTTGCTGGACACTCTTCCGCTCTCCTGAGTGACTCTGCCTGTGGCATGTTAATCTACATGTCAATTCACTGTCAATACTGTGTGTTCACTGACTGTTCACTGTCTACTCTCCCTCTATTCATTGTCACTACTTGTATGTGGTTAGCAGCAAAGAGCTCCTTACAGGAAAGGGTTTTGTCTCCATCCACATTGGGAAAAAGGAGAAAATGATTCCTAGTTATTAGTTTCAATTCAAGAGCATTTCTGGTCCACTTGATTTTATCAGGCCTTGTTAATTCACATGCCACAAACCAACCACACACATCATTTGCCAGTGTACACACCTTGAATTTCTGGGACAGATTTATCATTGGCCACCCTGGCTCTGTGTGCAGGGATTTACGTGGGCCAGGGAGCTGACTTGGACACTTGAAGAGACCATGCCACAGTGACTTTCCAAAGGCAACCTGGATTACGAAATGTGCCATCCCTGCTCAGCTAGTTGTGTCATGCATTCAAGAAAGAGAATTACCTCAGAGAACCTGTAAAGGTGCTAACATGATATAATTTTTAACATATGTGTTATCTCCCAGTTGTAACCTTCATTGGCTGCACTGCGAAACATGCCTGAGCTTTGCTGATGGACCGTGCCTGATTAATCACCACAGCAATGCATGGAGCAAACTGAAAAGTCAAAGTATCCTGCAGGAATACATTAGAAATAAGGCAATTTTAGAAAGCCTGCACAAATGCTGTCTGGAAGTAAAAATAAAGACCTAGATGAAGATTCTTGTCTACGATTTCAAAGACATGACAAACTTGACAAACTTCTCTGTAATAATTCTGAGTATTTCACACATCACAGACTTGAAACACCAAGAGATATCTCATCCTTCTTATTATTGTGTCTCTTTCTCTCAAGGAGACAACGCTCTGGAGAGAAAAAAATCTGTAAAAAAGAAAGGGAATTAATGCATATCATTATAATAGGGAGAAAAACTAATAATAGGTAATACACAAAAGGCAAACAAGGTTATTGTGATCTGCAAGTCAGGAAAGGAATAATTTCAGCACCAATAAAGTTGTCATCATAAAAGCATTTTATAGAAAGGGCAAAGAAAGACAGTGATACAAAGGTACTTATAAAATCTGATTTCAGAATAAATATATATAGGAAGTTCATTGTGTTCTACATTCATCCATCAAATCCAGATGGATTTTCAGTGTCATGCCTTTGTGTATTTTAAATATTTGTGGAAAACAGTTTGAGCATTGTTTCATATGGCATGCTAAACAGAATATGTTTCAAATTAGAGCCCAGTGCCAAGTAGTTCGATAGTAATTTGTGAGATGAAAGATTCACTAAGTATTGACAACATTCCTTACATGTAAATAAACAAAGAAGACATATATGGAAAGCTATCTTCAGGCTTTGATAATGATGCTAACAATGATCTTCAATGTCTTGCAGCCTTTTCCCACCTTCAGGTGGCCTGACGTTAACTAATTAACTAATCACATTATTATTGTGAAGTGCTTTCCTCTTCCTGCCAAGAAGAGAGGCTCTGCATGGACAGGTGAAGGACAAGAGCAGTCAGTGGGTAAAGTCACTGTTGTAAAGATCCATGGAGGTCCAAAAGGTTCCACTCTTGCGGTCTGTGTCAGTGCCCACAGGGCTCAAAGAGGAAGACCCCAAATATCTTCACTGGTTAGTAAACTCTCACAGGATGATGAGCAGGGGCTCATCAACCCTTTCTATAGATCAGCCTCTTCCCAGCCAAGACCCAGGGTGGCACCCAGGGGTTCTTGTAGCATACACGTGCAGTTTCACGGATGATGAGAGAGCACTACCACAGGTTTTGCAGCAGGGGTGTCTTGGGCTTGGTCACCCGTCAGGAGGGACACTGTGGCAGGGTTGGGTGTGTTTTTGTTCTCATTGACTACCCACCACTAACCTAACATTTTCTCTCCTCTCATGCATTATTTTAAGTTAATTGATTGATTCTTTATGAGTTTTTAATTTTTTATTATTATTATTTTGCAGACTAATAATGAAAGCTGAGAGTGCTGTAGAAGTCAGGCTGAACATGTGATATTTACAGTTCGATGTGACTGGCCACACAAACCATGTCATTCTGTCCATCTCCTTTCAGTTTTGATCAAACAACTCTTAGAGAAAACAAGACTTTTCTTGGTTACATCTCCACAGACAACTTTGAAACATGTAGGTTCAAGTGCTGCATCTGGACACCAGATTTTGTGTCCAGACCTGATACCTTTGTGTGCATGAAGCCTGTCCCAGGCAGCTGGGGATATTCTAGAACAAAAAATCAGTTTCACTCTTGATATCTCTGTGCAAAAGAATGCTAAATATTGCCAGGAGATTTTTTGATAGCAGAAGAGATCAAACAAATACAACATTTTGTAAGACAGGTACATTTACAAACTAGATAACTCGCTGCTTATAAGAATTACAGACTATTTGCTCTCAGATATTTAAAATCAGCAAAAGATGACCTGAAGATCCATTAACAAGGGCACCACCAGCAGGGACAAAGGAGTCATTGTTTCACTCTACTCAGCACTTGCAAGGCCACAGCTGGAATCCTGTGTTCAGCCTTGGTGTCCGCTATACACAAAAGATGTGGACAGGCTGGGGAGGGCCCAGAGAAGGGCCACAAAGATGGTCAAATGACTGGGAAGCCACCATATGAGGAAAGGCTGAAAGAACTGGGTTTGTTCAACCTTGAGAAAAAAAGGCTTAGGGGAGACCTCATCACCATGTTCCAGTATTTAAAGGGTGGCTACAAAGAAGATGGAGACTCCCCTTTCACAAGGGGTCACATGGAAAAGATGAGGGTTAATGGGTACAAGTTCCTCCTGAGGACATTCTGGTTGGACACAAGAAGGAAATTTTTCACAGTGAGAATGATCAGCCATTGAATAATCTCCCAAGGGAAGTGGTGGATTCCCCAACACTGCACACTTTTAAGATTCAGCTGTGCAGGCTGCTGGGCCATCTTGTCTAGACTGTGCTTTTGACAAGAAAGATTGGACTGGATGGTCCTTGTGGTCCCTTCCAACCTGGTGTTCTATGATTTTATGATTCTCTTCAGGACTCAGATCCTGACCCCTTTTTTACAACCACTCATCCCTCACTGGAGTGCTAGGATACTGTTTTTGCAGGTTAGAACAACGTTTTTGTGTTCAAATTTGAGACAAGGCAACTTAAGGCCCATTTTGGAATTCTGGAGCTGGTGAGGTCATCCTGAAAACTTGTCATTTAAGATCTATCACCATGTTCACATTTGAACTTTCTTCATCTTCATTAAAAATATCTGTGCATTCCATTGTGCTGCATCCCCTCTCCCACGGATCTGAGATGTATGCAGGTATCCTGTCACAGCAGAGCATTGCACGTTGATTGGCCAAAGATCCAAGTCTGGAAGAGCAGAGAATTACCCTCAGTTCTCTCGAGACCCAGTACTTCTCCTGTTATTTTAAGAAAGTTGAGGTATTAGATAGTGATGAAGTGCTGCTGCAGCAGAGCTAAAGGTTTACCCATAATGTTAAAGTAACACATCAGGTTTTTTGCAAGGCAGCATTGGCACAGAGCTCTGTTATGAACCATGAGTACACCTCAAGCTCTCATAAAACTAAGAACATTCCCAGTGCCAGACCTAATGTCAGCCGATGTCAATAGATGTAGGCTATTGATGCCAATGGAGATACAATGCTTAACAGACTGAGAATTGGCCTCTTCTTACCTGATGTTTTTAAGAGACTTTTAAAAACTTCTCAGATGTTCTGGCTGAATGTAGTAGCTCCCAGCTTGAGGAGGAAAAAGGATTTTTAGCAGCTCCTGAACGTCGATTCAATTTGTAGAAAAAGTCGTGCTGGAAACTCATGTGCACGGTGCAAATGAGCACCTGGAGAGATACAAATCAATAAAGATTTTCCCTGATGTGCATTCAGCTGCCATCCATGGGAACTCTGTGTGTTTCTGTCAAGGGGACAGAATTTGTCACCTGTGGTTTGTGAAGGAAGGTGATGTTTTTCTGGTCCTTTTAACATCTTCTTTTACAAGTGGGCAGTTTTGCATCTGGCTGGCTCGGGCCAGCATTGGCAGTCATTCAAAGAGAGGAGTAGGACAGAGTGGGTGAGGGATCATGGGATCCCCAATGGAGAGCAGTCAGCACTTGCTGAGAAAAGTAAAAGGGAAAACATGCTTGCTTTGCTGCAAAGACAAAGGGGGGGAAAAAAAAAAATAAAAGAGAGAAAAGAAATCTATTGGTCTTGCAAGCCAGAGAGCTCCCAATTGGGTCATATCTGAAAGAGGCTCTCAGAAGGAGCTTTTGAACTACTTATGAAGTACAAGAAACCCCAGCAACACTATATTCCTGTGCCAAGATGTGAGCAAGCACAATGGATAGGAGCACAACCACCACAAGGACCAAATGGGCTGGACAGAGCAGAAAATGGAACAGTTTCCTTGGAACATGGAGATCTCCTTTCCCAGTAATCTCTCTTCCAGGAGAGGAGAGGGCTGTTTATGAACCTGAGCCTTTCCTGCCACTGCCAGGACTTGCTGAGATTTCCTGTGTTGAGGAGGGGTACCAGGATGAGAGAACTGGCAGGAAAGGGGCTTCACTCAGCTCAGGGGATCTAGGACAATTCTATGGGTCGTCCAAGTAAGAGTGAACCACCCAGGATGCTGTCAACATCAAGCAATGCAGGCTGAGCTTCCAGCACTGCATTTTCTGCCCTCTACCCACCTGCCTATATTCATGGTACCTCACTGAATTAAGCACTTTTGTGTCTTTCATAACAACACAACACCGGAAAAATTTTAAGGGAGAGAAAATTACATGACAGCAGCTGCTGACAGACACACAAGTGTTTCCTTGGAAAACTGGGGCAAAAACCTGACCTAGTGTGTTTTATGATATTGTTGTAGTTTAGCCCCAGCCGGCAGCTATAGCCACGTGCTGCTCGCTCACTCCTCCTCAGCCCCCGTGGGAAGGAAAGAATTAAAAAAAACAATAAATGCAAAACTTNCAAGACCGGGTGTTCTACCTAAAGCCCCTGCTTATATTCCTCCCCAAATCCCTGCCTCAAATCCGCTCCCCGGTTCCCCACTGGTTGGGTACTGCAGGGTTTACAGACTACCCGACACCTGCCTCAGTTTACCTGTCTCATTCATCTATTTCTAACAGCCCCCTCCCCTTATTGATTTGTTTAAAATATGGATTCCTGGGTCTTTGGTTACTCTTCCCCCTAGCTTACCTTTTTAAATACAGCAATCAGTTTGCATTCGGGGATTAGTGTGAAGACACTTTATTTTACACTAAGGATTCCAAGCCTGATGTCTCTCAGCCCTTTCCCCCGCGCCGGGATCAGGCGCCAGGTCCCCAGTTTTGTAAGAACAACGTTTCTCCTCCAGCGGCTCCTCGCAGAACGAGCGAACACGGACCCGCAGGGACCCTTAGGGACCCTTAGGGACCCGCGCAGCCGGCGGGCGCACAGCGCAGCGCGGCCCGCACCGCACGTCCTTTCCCGCCGGGGCAGCCGCCGCCAGCCCGACCCCCGCGCTTAAACCCCCTCGCCGCCCCCCCTTCCCCTCCCCTGCCCCGAACCGCGACCCGCACCCGAAATAACAAAAGGAAAAAGAATCCCCGCGGCCCGGCAGCATCCGCGCCGCCCTGCGCGCCCGCCCGGAGCCCGAGAGCAGAGCCAGGGACCGGCTACTGTAGAATACCCGGATCTCCCGGCAGCGGGGAAATCAACCCCGTTCTGACCGACCCAGCGCAGCTGGGTTATTGATATGCGCAGTAAAATATGCGAAGCTTTTTGGTCCCATTGATTTTTTTTAGCCGTGTTAATGAGAACCTAGCAGTAGTATGTAAAGCAATTAAAAATAATTAAGATGATTACAAACACTGTAATTTGGCAAGATTGCATAGTATGCTTGTCTGGTTGAAGTGGGGGCATGTTTTACACACAGGAAGGCGAAATGAAGAAATAAACTTAACAGCAGAGTCCATTATACTGTTAAGCGGTGTTCTTTATCAGCACTGGGGAGCTCTGGGGATCATCCTCCATAAGTGCTCCGAAGACTGGATGCTCTTGCATTGCTTATATTCACATAATTATTACATATACATTGCAATTTTTGAAAATTTTGACATACAATACATCTATAATAAGAAATAATTGATGATGTTAGTTATAATTGTTTCATTTCTTACTTACAATACATCTATTAATTATTAGTTAAATATAAACTAAGCACTCTGCTTCTAAACAATGTATCACTTAGTCTTCTGTCTCCCTCTTGTCATGCAGAAGGATCTAAAACTTGAAAAATATCCCCTCGTTTTGCAGGAGGTCAGAAAGCATTTATCATGTCAATTGGTTAATGATGGGTACGTCTTTTATAACTTAATCATAGCATACACTAATTTGCCAGCTTCTCTTCAAAGGCAAGGAGGTAGCATTATGAAAACGTCCTGGGAAGGATTAAGAGGCATCCATGACACCATGGTAGTTCTGTCGAGCATTTCCCAGGGCTACCCGCTCTCCAGATACTGACCTTAGAAGTAGATGCCTTCGAACACCTACTCATCTACTTCCACTGCCTCAGGTATGTGCTTCAGGCCCTGCTGAAGTCCTGGCTTCCCAGCCACACATCCTCTTGTGGTCTCACTGTGACCATTATGCCTGTGCATGCCAGGAACTACATGTCAGAGCTCCTCTGACATAGATGTCTTCGCAGATTCATCTCCCTCATTATGGCAGGCAACTGTTTAAATGAAGAACACAACGGCATTCTGATGCTGCCTGCTGCAGTCAAGTGTTTAATGGCTTTACTTAGAGCTTTCAGTAAGTTACTCCCCACAGCATTGCTGGGGAAGCAGAGAGGTACTGGTGAAAAAAACCTAAATTTCCATGGGAGGTGATTTTTCTTGGTGTTTACGGTTGTCCATACACTTTTCAAAGGACAGGGTCACACTGTTCAGTGGCCATTCTGCTTCCAGAGACATGGAAATGCCTCCCCCCCTCCCCAAAGAAAAAAAAAAAAAAAAAAAGAGGGCCTTTTAAAGATGAATTGCTAAAAACCAAAACTCCTGCTTTCCTTCTTGCCCAGCTTTGGCACCTTGACAGTGACATTTAGCCTGAAGTGCTACTAAACTGACATTTCTCACAGTGCTGTTTTCACTGAGTTGTCTTTAGCAGCAGGAAGCAAAGCCTTCTGCTCTCTGAGGTCTTCCACATCCTCAAACTCCATCGTTAGTCACAGATTTTGTACCCATAAAAAGACTGTGGCAGAAGTCCTGTGTTGTTTTCCCCTTCCTGCCATTCTCCTTGCTCTCCCATAAAATGCAAGGAAGTGCTGAGTACTTCTCCTGCTTGTCTTACTCTACACATGCTGATAGCTAGTGATGCCCTGGCCTAGACTCTCTAGGTTTAGCTGCACATCTCAAATAGATAGTTACTCTAATCCCTATGCTCCACACCATTACATTTTCCTTATCTGAATACAGCTAGCAATGAATCCTCAGGTCTGTCATTCCAGTTAACTTGTGGCTCCTTTCAGTCCTTTGAGATGTTTCCAAACCAAAGAGAACGAGGCTGGGTTAGTGAGAAGACACGCAGTCATGCTGCTTTCTGGATGTGTGCCTTGGCTGTAGCATGCTTTGAAACCTCTTATTCTCCTATGAAAAAAAAAAAAAAGAACCAGCACTGAGATGGTGACTGTCTACCATAGGTATGAGCAACCCCGTGTGCAGAGCCTGTATCCATATTAAGGCTAGCTGCCTTCTCCTGGCAAGCTACATTGTGCTTTAGCCACACCTGCAAGTATTTCCTCTGTGGCATCACCAGAAAGCGCCGGGGTGAAATTCATCACCATTACCACAGTTGTCTAAACATGATGCATCTTATCTCAATCGACCTTCTAGGTCTCCGCAGAGTCCAATGGAGAGAAGTTGGTGTGCCCAGAGAGTGGTTTGGCCTAGTCTTGGACATATTTCTTCTTTTCAACAAGGCTGTACTAGACCTTGCAAATTCTACCTTGGATGACACTCACTATGAAGGATGGGACTGTGAGAGGGAGAGAGTCACCTCCTAGGTCACCAGGAGATGGACATAACTTAAACAGGAAATTCGGGACTCTCTGGTGTAAGACAAAATGGATGGCCTAGGAAAGGAGTTGGGGAATTTCTGCTTTAGATTCTTGTTTACTGCCAGAGCTGTAGATCATAGCATTTTCTCCACCTCTATCTCAAGAAAATAAAGAAAAATCTCTCTAGCCGCTCTTTCTCTGGTTGAGCAGGTTGAGCCTATTTTCATAGCAGCTGTTTCAGATGTTTGCATCTACTACAGTGGATGTGTCAGTCCTAGAGCAGAGCTGGGCCCTAAAGGAGGGAACATGGGCACCTGTCTCCTTCAGAATGCCTGGCCCCTGAGTCAGCATGCTGGGGATCAACCAGGAAAGGCGTTGCTATTTTCTTCCTCATCACAAACACGAGTGATGCAGATAGCACAACTTGCTGAGGAAATGGACAGGGAAAACTATGCGTAGGTCCGATCTCAACAGCAACCCCACTCCTTTCAGCATCAAAGCCTGCTACCTGGGTGCAAATTCCATGCACTAGATAGTCGTGCAGCAGCTGTGGAGTACCTCATGCTTCATGAAAGAGCTGAGAGCTCTTGTTATACAAGTGAGGGTGGACATGCAAGTTGCAGCCTGGAGTCACTGCCACAAGGTGCTTGGTGATGAATGAAACCTCACAAAGAGGCAGAGGAGGAGAGCTTGAATAAAGGAGATAAAACCAGAGCTGGGGGGAGGCTGCAACCTTTCAGCTACAAGCCCCAGACTGAACCAGTTTTGTCTGACATTTGTCCCAGCATCTGTTTCCACCAGTGGTTTAGCTGTGAAGGGCATTGCTTGTCAGTTGTCACCACTATTTCACTGTTCTCTTTGCCTTAAGTGAGAATTGAATGTGGCAGGCAGCTCAGAGAAGGAAATAAGAGCCTGGTTTATTTATTCCAGTCTTGTCAGCTCCATGGCTGAAGGCACTCCCTAAGTTACAAGATTAGCAGTTCCAGGTCACTGCCACCGTCACAAGCATCTGCTCTGACTAATAGCGTAATGGTATGGCCCTTTTAGCTCTGGGTTTGCTTGAGGCTGCAACACTTTTTGGTATTCAGTCTGTTACTAGTCATATTGTTTGCAGCATCTGTCGCAAGAAATGATGCTGAGACATTCACTTAACTGGCCCTTGGGCTTTAGCATGCTTAGTCTTGCCTTGCAGAGTCCATAGTCCTTGTGCACCACTCCAGCATGCTGGGGCTAGCGCGAATCCAGGAGTGGACTGACCAGTACAGCAGGGAGACAAAGAGAAATGTAAGTCTTGCTACTGGCCCTTGCCTGCCCTGCTTCCCCTTCCTTACACGTCCATGCATCTCAGCTCAGCTCTGCAAATTCCCTAGGTCGTGTGTGCTGGGTCATACACCTCCACTGTGGCATTTCACAGTCAGATTCCCAGAGCAGGAGAGGTGCACCAGCAGCATCCTGCGGCTGGAGAGCTGTATGTCTCTCCTTTTCTGCTAGCCCCGTGCCACAGCGTTTGCTGGGTATGGGGGTGTCAGGAGCAGAGTATGCATGGCACAGAGTTCATGTCCTGCACAGCACACTGTTGAGTGTGCAGGTCAAAAAAATAATGCAGTGTCGATTCAGCTCTTCAAAATGCTTTTATCTGAGGAACGATCTCCATCAGTGTGGAGGCTTGGTTGCTGAGAGAACTTTCTGAAAACTTGCTGGGCAGCTGGATTTTTCAGCTGGACCACTTTGCAGTGAGCTCTCTTCCCAGCTCCCTGCTGATGGCTCCCTCAATTTCTAGGGAATGCTTGTGGCAGAGATGAAAGCTGGGTATTGTGTTTGAAAAACAAGTTCCTCGCAATGAGGGCACCAGTGAGAAGAGGCAAGTTAAATCCGGAACTGAGCATTCACCTCTCTATCTCCCTGTCACATCACACGGCTGGGATGCTCTGCTGCTGGCCACTGTTTTTCACCTATTGTAGGCATTTGGAAAAAAGAAGGAACAGAAAGGATCTGCAGTCATAACCTCTTCCTCCAGTTATTTTTACAGATTATTCTTACAGTAGCAAGCAACAGGCCATCCAAGCCCATTTTCCTCTAGCTCTGCATCTCAAAGCATTTTGACTTTGGTGTGCTAGAAGACATGAACTTCAAGTGATGTTTTTTGTTGTTACTGGTGTATGTATAATATAAGTTGTCTCTCCCACTTGCCTTCTTTCCCAAGTGGACTTGTCAGTATCTAGTTAGGGTTTCAATGCTGCTGTAGCCTCTCTCTCTGTAGAGTCATCTTAGGTACTCCGCATGGCCTCCTACTTCCTCAAAACGTGGTAAGAGTATAATAACCTCAGAGACATCTACCACTGTCACTTGGGGTGCAAGATGGTAGTGAGCAGAGCCTCAGCTAAATGGTGGCAATACACAACACAATTAAGTATTCTTATTTTATCAGGAAAGCAGGTTAAAAAGAGATGTTATGAATTGCCTAGCTTTTTAGAGAGTCAGCTGAGATATCCTGAAGAAATCTGATTTATAAGAAAAGCTGAAAATTCCCTATCTGAAAATCAGACCCCTTAAACCACAACAAAATGCAAACTGCAAGACTCATCTGTATCATAAAGCATTCTGGAAGTCTCAGCCAAGGGCCTTCTTCATAGGACATCCTGCAGGAGCTAGGGCAGCGCTTGGCATTCTGCAAAAGGCTGAAGAATAGATGGATGATTTCAGACACCAGAGATCCTGCCTGGCTGATTTCTCTACTTATAGGAGCAAGAAATACTTACTACATTAATAGACCAAGTGCTTTCTTATCATGTAAGTTCGATCTGCTTTGTTAATAATAGTTTCATCCATTTGCTGCATGACTCTTGCTGGTCACTAGATGTCACTAATAACGAATGAGAAAGAGGAAAAGCAAGGGAATTTCTTGGGAAGACAAATTGTATACCGGAATCAGTGCCTGGGAGTACTTTGATCCAGGCCTCTTATAGCAAAAGCGTGGCATTCAGGCACATGCATACCTTAAAGGAAAGCTTTAAATGGAGTTAAGAAGGTGTCTTGGTATGTAGTGGCATCAAATGCATTCTGGTTTCAACGAACTGGGAGTCCTGGCTGGGATGCACTTCTAAAGGAGAGGTACCACCACTTGTCCATTTCTGTAAGCAGGAGTGTTATAGTCAAGAACAAAGAACAGTGAAGGTCTTAGCTCTGATGTTTCAGTCTTTGTTGCCTGCCCTAGACACGTTTTACACAAAACAACTCTGGAGCCAAGGAGCTCCATGCAGTGTTGAGAATAAGATGTGTATGAACATGCTGTCTTGTCTCCCAGGCCATCAAATTAGTCCCAGAACAGATTTGGCATTTGTCATTGCAGGGGCCTTCCCAAAGTGACAGGGTGCCACACATCACGTATCCCTTTTTCCAGTGCATGGAAAGCTTCCCTATTTCCCACCACTGGAGGGAAAAAAATGGACTTGAGCAGGCCAGTATAAAATGCTTATCTTCATCTGCCAGGTCAATCTGCAGAGGTCTGCTCAGAAGTCCCTGTGGCATGGTGACAAACAGCACACTGCCTGTGCTCTCAGGAGACTAGGACAGCATTACGCCGTATGGGATCAGGCTCCTGAGGAGCAGGGAGTCATCACATGAACTCCAGGACAGTCGTCCTTGCTCCTGCCCTTGGGGAAAGTACGGACCAAGTCCTCTTGGTGTCTGTTTCTGAACACATGAGAAACCAACATGGGTGGTGATAGAAACAACAACTACATTCTTAGAAATGCCAAGATTATTTCTGTAGTTTTCTTATGTTTATTGCATTATTTGATCATTAAAGCTAGTCTCGTAATGAGAGTCTCTTGGTCCCTTTGGGGGCTGGCCCAGCCCTGGTTTCACCACCTCCTAGGGCTGGTTTCACCAGCTCCTACTGTTACCAGCAGGGTGGCCTCTTGTTTGGTGGTGAAGTGGCCTCAGGGGTGCTGACCTTCCCCTTGGGGGCTCAGTGAGGCTCCCCAGGGGAGCATTCCCTGCCATGGTGAATGTGGATGGTGCTGGCCTGGCCTCTTCTGAGTCCTCCTTCAGCTCCTCTTGGTCCCTGTGGGTGGGAACGAGAGCAAAGCAGGTGCTGCTTGGACCCCCACAAAGGGGAGCTGATGAGGTGCTGGGGAGCTCTTCTGCCTCAAATCTTTCAGGGCTACTGAAGGGGGCTGAGCTGGGGGCAGGAGATCCTTTTTGGGAGGCAGCAAGGCCAGGGGCAGCTTTGGGGTTGCCCTCCTGCTCCTTGGCAGCATGATTGTCCCCCAGGCCTGTCACCATCAGAATTGCCTGCTGCACCACTCCACAATGGTGTAAATCAGCCAGTGCACAAAGCTGCAAGTGCGCAGGCCCAGGGCAGCCTATAGCAGCTGTCACGGAGTTTCCTCACCCAGGCCAAAGTCACACAGGCTGGTCATGACGAACCTGTGCACTGACGCTTCCCAGCGGCCACACTTGAACATCAGCCCCAGCTGCTCTTGCAGCCAGAGCATCATGGGCAGGAACAGAACCGGGTGCTGTCAGGAGAGCAACACCTAGAGGTGGGGATGGAGGCCACCCACAGGAGCCCTGGGCACCAGCCCTGCAGCTGATAGCTGGGATGTCGCAGGGCCATGGAGATTGTGGGTGGCTGGGTGTCCAGAAGATCATCCTGTCAAGTGGGTTGTGACTGGTGGTGCTGCAGTTGGTATGACGACCCACTCCTCAAAGTCATTGTCCCCCTGCACTGAGTGCAAGATGGAGGTCACCCTCCTCTTGCAGAGGGGGTTATTGGGCATGATGCACAGGTAGCAGAATTCGTGGAGGTATGGCATTGGTTGTTCAGCTCTGTGGCCATGCTCTCCATGTGCTGGGGGGAGCCGTGGATGTGCAACTGCTCCCTCTGGTGCTGCAGCAGCCAGTGTCACACTAGCAAAGAAGAGAGGCCATGGTCATTAGCTGGCCTGGGGAGAGGTAGAAGAAATGCCGAAGGCCTTCAGAGGGAAACCTTCCCAGCTCCCCAGGGTGAGATGTCCCCTCCCAGCTCACCTCTGGTGCTACACACTGTTTCCTGGGTGCCTTGACTGCCTGAACCTGTCAGGGCCAGGGAAAATCCTCTGATGGCTCTGAGTATGGAGAGCTGCAAGGTACAACTCCTTGAGCACAACACTAGCACTACCACCAACCTCATTCAATACTCCAAACCTCATGAAGTCACTCAGAGGGAGTGTGGGCTGGGTGAGACTCAGCACACGGATATAAGCAGCAAGGGACATGTAGTCACAATCTATCACTTGGGGGCCATCATAGTCCACTGCTAGGAGACATTGCAATGGGTGATCCTCACCCATGGTGCTTGCCCCAGCATATGTGTCCAGCGTTACCACAGTGCCACTGCACTCTCCATCCCCTCATCTCTTATCTTGTGCTCAGCTTCAGTGTTTCATACTAGTCACTGGGGCCTTGGCTGCATCTCTTCAGGGACCTGTCAGGTCACTCTGACTGTGACAGGCATCTCCAGGAACATATGGCAAGAGGGTTCACTTGGTAGCACCTCATACCTCCCTGGGAGGTTGCAGAACAAAGTCCCACAAGCTGTCCCCACAGCCCAGCCCTGCTGGCCAGCCCTCTGGGCTCCCCTGCTTCCTCCCGTGGGAGCATCACAGGCAGCACTTGGCTCATTCTCGTGGGTCTTCTCCTATTTTCTCTCCTATCCAGGGTGGAAAGAAGCAGGCAGGGGTGATGGCCTCTGCTCAGCACCTATCAGGCCTCACCTGGGCACTATGTCCTCTTTGGGGTCTCAGACAGGACTGAAGTATTCACCCTGAGAGGAGGGTCTGTGGGGCTGGGGCTGGTTCAGCATGGAGCAGAGAATGATTTGAGGCACCTCCCAGCACACCCCAGTGCCTATGTGGATAGGATCAAAGAGATGGGGACAGGCTTTTCCCAGTGGTGTTAGGTTAATGGTTAGACTCAATGATCTTAAAAGTCTTTTGCAACCTAAACAACTCTATGATTGTATGTCGGAGACTCCGACATGCATTTACTTAGGCAAAAGGCATCATTGAGTAAGTCTTCGATCTTTTTTTTTAATAATACATTAAAAAGTCTTTATGACATTTTACGATACATCTTCTGACACAATGCCCATTGTTTTTGGAGGAGCAGCCAGCAGACATCACATACTTCAAGGACTTTGGGGAACTCACTGTTTGTTAACTTAAGCCTATGCGTTAGTGTTGATTTAATCCAATAAGCGCATCTACCATCACACCATTAGTTTGATGAATAGATACAGCCAAAGCCTTAGATGGGTTTAGCTCAGGAGTGAATCCATTAGGGAGTGAAGGTCATCCAGCCTCCCTCATCCATATGCCAACTTCATCCAGCTCTGCTGTTTAGGGCACTTTCAAGTTACATTTCTTCCAGCCTTGGGCTGTGTCTTCACTGGGAATGTATGTGGGTTGTGCCAGAAAGATAGACAACACAGGAATTAACTTTCCCTGGGATGTAACTAGTCAAGCATAACTTCAGGTCCACAGGATGTGATTATATATTTGCAGATCTCCACAGACACAGCCTAAAGTCTGCTCAGTTACAGCCAGTTGTCTCAGTCCTATGTGCACATTCAATTTGGCTGCTTCTGGGGACAAAAGGATGGTCTGGACAAGGCCATCCTTCACCCTGACCCACTCAATGATGTGCAAAATGTTGGACAAGCTTCTAGCTAGAGGGAAGGAGAGAACACTCTTTTAATCCCTTCTCTTGGGGCAGAAAGAGGAACTCAAGCAGTGCCATTAGCAGAGACCGAGACAAAAGTGACAGTAAGAGGTTTAGAGACGAAGCTGAGACTTTTAGTTTGTAGACCTGAGCACACTGATTTTCTGACAGTCTTCCCTGCAGTAGCTCTGCTACATCTACAAGCTGGCAAAGTAACCTCTGCAGCCCCAGACAGGACAATTGGCAACTGGCTGTCTCCTTGTTCCTTTTCATTTTGCACCTAGTTTTGTCGGTTTCTTTATTTCTTGTCAGAAACACCTGCCAGATCCCAGTGCTTTTAGCCAGTGATAAAATTCTAACATTTCAGAAGTAATTTTTGTTTTAAATCAAATTTCAACATAAAATGCTCTTCCTTCTCCCTCCTCCAGAAATGTCTAATGAGAATAAACAAATTGGATCTTCTTGATTGCATCAAATCATTTTGTTTCAACAAAACCTAAATGCTCCATTTTCATAAGGTACACACATTTTTATTCTATAATAACAAAGCATTATATCAGCAAATATTAAAACCATCACTGAAATATGATATTAAAATTAATATTTTATATTATCCTGAAAGTTCAAGTGAAATTAATGAAAATGGGTGAGTTGGAAAAGAAATGTATTTACTTTACCTCAGCAGGATGAAGTGACTTGGTATTATCGAGAGAAACCAAGCAATATTTTTTTCCTGTACCTTCCTTGTTCTAGTCTTTAGTTTCATAAACACATATACTTTTGAGAAAATGAGAGGGAAATGCCCAGTTCTGGAGGAAGGCTGTTGTACTGGAAAAGCTTCAACCCATACTGCTTCTAAAACTTACTCAAAACAACCTATTCCCCTGCCCCGAGTCCTCCCCACTCTCTGCTATAGCTGGTATTTACATCACATCAAAAGCCCAGTTTCTGATCAAAGGCGATTCTGCTTGGTGATCCACATGGCCTCTGCCCAAGTCCATTTTCACTCCAGTTACCCTGGAAAGGGATGATGTGTTTGAGCCACTAGACAGCCTCATTACAGGGCAGACACCTCCTGCAGTGTGAGAGAGGCCAGGAGGAAGGCAGAAGCCATGGGGCATGATGGTTTCCGCCACCGCCACACTTTCGCCCAGCTAAGTCTGTTCCTGACAAGTGGTGGTAGAGCAGGATGCTGTTCAGGACACCTATATCTGAGAGGCAGTCACGAGAAGTTGGGGATCACAGGCAATTCACAGAGCAGTGACGGTCCAGATGTTCCTGTATCGCCAGCCCGCCACACAGTCTCCTCATTTGCTGTGTTGAAGTGTTATTCCTACTGTAGAAACCTGAACAGTCATACGTATGTCCTCTTGTGATCCATGTACTAGAACTCTGCAAGCCAGGATATGTTCACTTCGCTCCTTTGTGTGAGAATTCCCACAACCTCCAATGAGCAGAGGAATACTGAATTTCAGTAATTATGAAGCTATTTAAGCAGAAAACCCGTGACTCCAAAACATACAAGAACACTCACTAGGCTTCTCAATAATCCATGGACCAGTAAGGGGCTGACAAGCAATGCATCATTCTTCCTACCCAGAATGAATTGATTCTGTCACCAGCAAACTAAATGTAATCAAGCTCTTGACTTGAATCATAAATTGTCCTTAAGTCACGGTTAGCAGTAACTTGAAGCAGATTAAAAAAAAAAAAGTCTGGCAAAAGGCTAGACCAGCAAATAGTCTTCAACAGGAAAGGAAATTAAAATATTTTATTACAACATGTGGAACACTTTCTAGTTTTCAGAGCTCCATGCAGTAGGAATGTAGAGAGTTGAAGCATATTAATATGATATATCCTGTCATTTCCTATTTTTCCCATAGAACCAGAGTGCCTGACCAAGTGATTATCAGGGTCTCTAGGTCCTGAGGGCCTGTTAGGCCTAATCTGCTGAGAAGTTGTCTCTATTTTTTCAGTATACCAACCTGCTGGATTGGTCTATTAAAAAACCTTCATGTGGGGGAAATCTACAGATGAGAAACTTGATGTACAGGGAGAGACAAACTGCACTCATGCAGAAGTTCACCTAACATGGATCTAATTGTCGTTTTTCCTGAAAACTGTGTCTGAAAAGGCATTACAAGGGAGTTTGTCCTGGAAAGCTGTACAGAGAAGGTGCACAGTGGTAAAAAATCCCTTCCACACCGAGAGCAGTCAGCCAGCAATGTAGTCCTCTGGCTAGGAGCCAGACCTCTCAGTGAAATGCTCAATGAAAAATGAAAAAAAAAAAGAAAAAACTCAATGAAAATGGTCTTTGCAATGGGTCAAAAGGATGGAAAACGCTGGGACAGTGAGACAGACACCATCAGATGCTTTGAAAAACTGTGTCAAGGCTTCCGCTGCTGACTTTTCCCCACTTTGCTATGAGTGGGTACACTGACACTGAGGTTGCTTGGCAGAAGCAGCCCTAGTGCAGACCTTGCTTGTGACTTGCAGCCTGCTGGGTGAGTCTCTGATGCACTAGCTTAGCTGTTGAGAGGAAGAGGTCACCTGGCCAGCAAGGATGCCCTGGGGAATCTCAGATAACAAGAAATGCCTTAAGTTAGAGCACTCAACCATGTTCCTTTCTGAGCACACTGGGTCAAGAGGCAATCCACTGAGACTTGCAGGACAGACAAGTTCTCCTCTGTTCTGCTCTCTTGTCGCTCTCTGGGGTCTCCTTCCAGATGTAGACTGACTTTTTATCCAGATGCTCATCCCACATCCTTGGGCACCAGGATAGTTCATCTTGTCTTTGATCTCCTTCACTGGCCTCTTGAGAGTTCGTTGACTCGAGTCAGTCTGCAGGCTGAGGAGGAGATTAATTGCTTTGGTCATGGCATGCCATCTTCCCTTAGGGCGAAGGTTCTTTCTGTCACCTCCAGCTCTTTCTTTCTCTCTATGTGCAGAGGAAATCTGTAGTTCACAGGAGGTCATCGTCCATTCACTCCCTGCCAACAGCCAAGTGCTTTGGTGTTGTAAAAACTGCCAGATACCAACACAGCCCTGATTTGTGGGCAGGCAAACACTTCACTTGACTGAAGACCTAATTAGTCCCCCAGAGATCACTAAAAAGAGAGTTAAGATGATAAACACCAGTAAGATGTGTCTGTTAACACAAGCTGAGCATTGACCTAAAAGCTGCCATTTAACAAGAACTTTTTAAATTAAACATCGTATACCCAGACCTTGGAAGGAGGCAGGACAGCTGAGACTTTGCAGCTGATCAGGCATTCCGATTTTATCTCTGAGTATTGAAAGGCTCTTGATTCACTTGATTTGTGCAAAGTTCAAGCATTTTCCAGTCTAACTCTGCTCTCAGCAAAGACAATGATGAAATCACCCAAGTTTAGTTCCACCCAAGATTAATTAAGATTCTTATGTTAAGTATTTTAAGATCCGTTGAGACCAAACTCTTTTGCCGCCAGAGAATAGCACTTCATCAACATACCAGACATCATGACGGGGGGAAATACAAGCAATCTTCTTCACCTAAGCTTTACCAAACAAAACGGAAAGAAAAATGTTGCATTATTCTTCAAATGAGTTAGGGATAGAGTGTGTGACAGAACATGTTTCTCCTTGAAAATGTTATTTCACAAAAATAGGCTACATCTGAATGAATTAATTTCAAAGGAAATTTGTTTTTGAAACAAGGATGGAAGAAAAAAAAATTCAAGTGTTCCTTTCTGAACCTGTTATCTCTGAGATCTCCTGGGGCATGGCTGCAAGCCCACAGCACTGGAGATGTGCTTGTTTTGAAAGGAAAGAGTTAGAGACTCCTAAATGCATCAGTTGAGCTATCACACCCAGAATGCCACTGACATCCACTCATTTCTTACATAAGCCCTCAATGAAGACTAATTGGAGGGGTAAAAGCAGTCAACTTGCATTTATCAAGAACAAGTCATGCCAGAACAAAGTGATGGTGTTTCTTTGCCTGGGTGACCTGCTTGAAGGGGAAGGGGAAAGTGTTGGATACCAGGGAGGGTACCAGATGCCATGAATGAGGTCTTCTGAAGCTGCCACCAGAGAGCAAGTAAATACAGTTTGAGTGAAGTCACCACGAAGCACTAGCAGTGGTTGATTCTAATTAATAAATTTACTAAATACAGAAATGATTAACTGACATGGCCCAGACAGTTTGAGAGATTGAGGGTGACATTGAGGGGACAGGATTTGGTTAGGCTGGCCTGGGTGAGCAAGGGAAATGGTCTGCAGTCCCTCAAGTGAAATTTGTTAAAGACACACAAGGCAGGAAAACTCAGCAGCCTGAAAATGAGGATATGGATGTGACGTGGAGAAGCAGGAAGATGTTTGGTGTGGGGATGCAAAGGACAAACCGTAGGGTATGGAGGATGGTCTAGGAAAAAGATCTGATTTGGAGAGTTGCAAATAGGAGTGCAACTTGAAAGACAGTGCTTTTGCTCCAGTTACCTTGGAACTGGCAAGTTCTTGAATCGTGTTGTGCCTGATTTTGAAGTTGTGCTTCAAGAACTAGAGGCAGTTCAAAAAATCCAGCACAGCAGAGAAAGAAAGAGGGACTATCTATAACATCCAGTAGGTGTGGAAAGAACTGGTTATCCCAGGAAAGAAGAGACTGAGCAGAGACTTTCAATGATTTTTTTTAGTAGGTGAAAGATGGTAGTAAAGAGATAAGAGGATAATTACTCTCTTTGTTTGGGCAAGGAGGAGAAAAAAAGAACAATCAGCAGAAACTTCTCATTTTTGCAAGTACTTCTTTGCACTTTCTTGCAGCCTAGCCAGTTGATTCCATAGGGGAGTTTTGATTCCGCCAAAGCACTATATCTCTGTCAGCCTGCAGTGATGCATTTCCCATTTTGTTCCAGTTCATGTTTTTGATAGGATGGTGTCGGAGCTGAGTGTATTTCAGATTGCCAGATTTCTTCACCACCTGGAGAGGATGAGTTTGGCTAGGTCTGCCAGAAGGCATCAGTGCTCTGTAATGGACGTGCATCATCCTTCTCATGAATTAGAGAGGTGCTGTCATGTACGAGGGAGGTCAAGATGCCTCAGAGGTCTCACGTTTTGTGGAACTCTGTTTCTTACTGCAAGAATTGGTAAAATGCCCTCAAAGAGAAAGCTGCATGCACAACTCTTAGAGTGGGCAGGCTTTTCTCAATGTCATATGCAAATATATCTCACTATGTGACATCAGTGGGAAACTTAATTTTTCCTTGATATTTGAGAAAATAAACTATCTGAATTAATACCATCTTGTTTTGCATTTCTCAGTGTAACACCAATTAATTTTCAATTAGAAGATTTATTCCAAATCTCATGGTATACTTTGGTGGAAACAGGACTTAGATTTTCAGTTCCTAATACACCCATGCCAACTCACCTACCTAAGTGTCAGATCCACCGTGACCCAGACGAGCTACCAACTTCCCACAGTCTAAGGCAAATCTTCCAAGATACATAGCCCTGTAAGATATTTTTTCCATGGTAATATTATATAAATTCCAAGTATTCAGAGGCATATCAGATTCTTGTGCCTGGCACGTTTTCCTTTAAGATGTGCATCTAATGAATTGTCCACAGCTTCAATCATCCCCCAAATTACCTTATCTTTTGGAAAGGCCTAATGAATACAAATTACCTCAACATTTCAGCTCTGACATCTCTAACCAGTCACCTAACTAATGCATGCTACCTGGTGGTAGACCAGGTAGAGCTTGCAAGTCATTCTCCTGGAAGGAGAAGTAAAGAAATAACAAAATCAATAAGAAATCAAAAGCAGGAAGAAGAAAACAATTAACTTCTCACAGGTGTTGGAAGCTTACCTAGAATTGCAGTAGCACCATTGGCGCCTCAGGACATTCGTAAGAGGAAAAGAGAGTTTCGGGCTTTCAGTAAGAGCTCAGCACATCCCAGCTCTTCCAGCTTGAAAATATGCCCTTTGCATAGGGACAAAAGAGGTAGGGACACCAAGAAATCTTGTTTCTGCTGTCATTGCACACAGCATGTGGTTGCACCTTGGAGGTCCTTGCCACTGGCAATTGTGGAGACCCCAGCCTGTGCTGAGACAGCTGTCTTCATGCTTTTTTTCTAGCCCTTCTCTCAAAGCAATTTATTTCTCTGGTTTCTCAACTCAAGAGGAAGCAATGGAATTCCAAAGGGACCTCATCACCAATTCAAAGACGTAAGTTGGAGTCTGTAGCTCTTTGGGACTAGACCATCCCTATGTTGATGCATGGCCCAGGGTCAGTTGATTACACCCAGGGTAAGCCTGTTCCTTCAGTCCTATGCTCTCAGAAATTTATCTTTTCTGAGCTCAGTGTCCTTGCCAAATGTTAGAGCACATTAGCTTGGAAAGATCAAGGTGTTTGATGGTCTGAAATGCTACAAGAACAGGGCTTGGCCAATTCTGGGTTCAGTGGTGAGCATTTTAGCAGATTTAGCACCATCCCATCGATCACACCAGATGCAATGGGATCCAGACTGTTTCGTTTCTCTCCGAAATGTGGGGATTTTATTTTGTGTGTATGATTGAAAACCTGCTCCTCCTCAGAAATTGTAACAGTTCAATTACCTTGAAGTTAACAATTAGAATGTTTACCTTAAGATTCTAAGACATATTGCTGAAAAAATGTTGGGGTGGGCATATTAGACACTGTTTATTTTCGGCTATAATTAATATTTCTCTCCAAGTTAAAACACTTTGTTTTCCACCAGACATTATGTGTGATATACAGCCATGTGAATTAATAAAGAACCACCTTCCTCCAACTTAGCTTTTCCTGCTGAGTCTGATAACAAAATTTATTCTTCTTTGATATCTTCAATTAAAGTAAGTTAAGAACTGAGACTGTGACTTCAATCATTCTTTGGACTGCATGTATTTTCTTTGTGTTATATCAGTGGTGAAATGCATGACCCTGTTTTACCTTGATCTCTAGAACCATGACATTTTGCTGGGAATAGAGAAGAGAAATGAATCAGCATGGACCAAAGCTTACTGGAACCAGCAAGGACCTTCCCATGGGTGTCCACACACTTACATTCCACTCCTTTCATAGCAGGTTTTCTGAAGGAGCTGAGTTCCCCTTTAGGGGCCAGATTTGCAAAAAAGCTGAGTGGGTGGGAGGCTGCCTGGGAAAATCTGTTGGTAAATGCCAAGCAGAAGCAGCAGGGTGTGGAGGTCTCCGCAGGAGCTGAGAGGAGCTTTCCTGAGGCATGCTTTCAGATATTAGTTCCCACCTGCTTTCCTACTGAGAAGGCTGCCAAGCTGTAATGGCCCCTTAGAGGTGCTCTGCAGATTTGCTTTGGAGAACAGGTCCAGCAGAGATTTGTCTGCCCTCAGCTTTACTGAAACACTCCAGTTGCAGTCTTACTTTATTAATTACCCCAGCTCTAAACCACACAAGGTCTGGATTTACCTTCTGGCTCTCCTTTTTGCGTATGTGTAGTCTGAAGCCCAGGGCAATACTGAAGCCCAGCAAGAAGCACTGGTGTCTATAGGAGTCCTTGTGTCCTTCCCAGAGTCTGCAGTGTTGGAGTCTGAGGATGACTTACACAAAACTGCTTTTCTGTTCTCCATTAGTGCAGTGGTGGTCCTGACCTTCTCCAGGGTGAGCAATGCAGTGCAGGAGTTAGACTGTTGTAATGTCGGAAGAGTAAACTCAGTGTGCACATGTGTCGAGCAAGCCTAATAGTCCCTGGCACTTTATTTAGCCTTAATGCCTCCCATGGTGGACTACACAGGATTTTAGGAGTTTTCTTCAAGAAAAAAGCATAACAACAGCTCCAAGTAGGTGCAACACTCTGAGACCTAGGTATTATGGTCCATCGCCTTGCAGAAGAGGGACAGTTCATCAACTGCACATCCCAGATCAACAACAACAGCCTGGTTCACTCCTCACCATGGCTGCACCGAGCAAGGTTGAAAGACTCATCAACCTGAAGACTTCTTGCAAATTGCCCGTTTGAAGAGC
Source organism: Pampusana beccarii (assembly GCA_013399365.1). Lineage (NCBI taxonomy): Eukaryota > Metazoa > Chordata > Aves > Columbiformes > Columbidae > Pampusana > Pampusana beccarii. The sequence goes on along the minus strand of VWYH01005285.1, from coordinate 26,158 downwards.
TTGTATTCCATCATTTGCCTGAGCTCACCTCTAGGCCTTTTTCTCTGCCCTTCTCTTCTCAATTAGCCTTTACTCATCTTCATTTCCACTAAATGGCAGATGTTCATCTCTTCCTGCTCTTTGCCTGCCTTTTTTTCCTGTTGCTAGCCATCTCTGAGGGCACCGATGTTGCAGCACCTGCCATACATCTGCAGTCAGAGAATGTGACCTGCCTCACACAGCTCACGGGTAAGCACTGCTCTCCTAGGAGAAAGAAAAAGAGATTTATCCACCACTGGCCTCCTTGCAGAATCCAGGTTTGAACCTACGTTTCCCTGCCCTGAATGCAGCAGCTCGCATGACATCTTTGTGCAGAACTACGCATCAGTGACTTCCCCTGACCTATAGCTGTAGAACTGGTAACCATTTGTCTTCATTGGAGTTCAGCTAATGCTGATAATTAGTGAAGTTATTAATAATTAGAGAACTTAGCAGCAGCCAGAGGTTGGGAAACCACACATTCTATNTTCCCCTGACCTATAGCTGTAGAATTGAAATATAGCTTAGATTGAAAAGATGATAAGGAAGATAAGAAGGAAGGAAGAGAGACGTAGAATTCAAGTTGGAAGGTTTTAAAGGGTTTTACTAATGTTACTAATAAATAGAGAATATATATATACACAATATACAAAAGCAATCTTGAATGCTCGATATGGATTTGGCATCACTCCAGCGGTGGCGGAGATGGGTGGGTGGAGCTGGTGTGGCTCCAGCAGCTGCAGGGCAGGGACCTGGAAGTCATGAGTGGGACCTCACAGCAAAACCAGAAACTAGATGTAGGGATGCAGGGCCTTGGGCGTAGCATCACAGGCACTGGGTGACAGGGTCCTCTCTAGATGCTGGCCATGGTCAAAGAGAGCTAGACCCTCGTGATCACCCTCTTATATTTGGGGTATGACGATTATGGGATGGAATACTCAATTGGTCAGTTTTATTTACCTGTTCCGTCTGCCCCTCCTCAAACACGCCCCTCTCAATTATGGGATGTGTGGAATTCTTGGCTGTCATAGCAATAAATCTAAACATGGGGCTTCTTCAGCACTCTGTTGGTCTTGACCTTGGCAATATGAGCACCAAGCACAGTGTCTGAGAAAAACATGCAGGCAAAAAATTCAGAATAGTGCGGTTACTTAGAAGGCACTTAGCTGAAAGGAAAATTCACTGAAAGAGAAACTGGTTTTGTTTTTAACAAAACCAGGACAATTGCCATAAAATTCACCTCCTGTGGAAAAAGCTGTGATTTGTGGAATGTCTTGAGAAAAGAGTCACTTATCTATTTTAAATAATGGATTTCTTGGTATGCAGCAGCATCTTGGAATTCTCCTGGCCTGTGAAAACTCCAAAACAAGAAAATTTAAGGAAAAATATCAAAAAACTGAAAAATGACAAGGCTCATAATAAAATGGAAAAAACTAGCAATAATACCAGTGTTGCTGTCAGAGGCAGAAGAGTAGTGGAGGCTCAGCATCTCAGGGCTTGCTTTAGTGCCCTTCACTGGTCTTTCTTACTGACTTATTAAGTAGAACCCTCAAAAAAAAGTAAAAAACATTTTTTCCTCAGAAAATCCATTCAGCAAAATTATCCACCCGTGAATATGTGTCAAGACAAATCTTTCCACCTTGCCCAGATCGTTCTGATAATGTCAAGACAGTGCATTTCAGTCCTCCTGGTGATTTGTTCCAGTGACAGAAAATGCTGCTTCACAACTTTCTCTGTTAAATTCCGTTTTGGCTTTACACAAACATATTAACCTTCATTTTCATTTTAATGGACCTTGCCACTTGCAGCATTAGTGTTTTGGCTTCAACTTTCTTAAAGCCAGATGTGCGCTGCCTACTTTGTTGTGAGTTGCTTTGGCATTACTGGATGTAAACCTCAATAAACATTATCATGAAGTTTGGATTATGTATTTGTCTGGTACTCTTCTGAGCTGAGAGTTTGGGAAAGAGGGATTTTGCAATAAAATCTCAACCTTTTTAAAAGTTTATTCTATTTATGAATTAAAGTAGTGTTTGGAAACAGCACAACCTGCAGTGTGGTGAAAGATCTAATTTTACCTACACATGCTAATGGTTTTGCATTCAAAAGTCCTCAATCAATTAGCATATTGATAATTATTCAACATGGATTTCTGGCATGCACCTGTTCTGCTGTCCAAGCCTTCCTTATCACTTCCTTAGCTCACTGCTTGTCCCTGCCAGATAAATTGTTTTCTGCTGTCAGAGCAGAGAAGCAACAGTGCTGTTGCGATGAGAAAGCCAAGAATAAGGAGTTGCTTTTAGGGCACTTTTAGGGCTAGGTAGGGCCCAGCATGAGTGGGACATAGTTCCACGGGGAATCTCCAGAATACGGAACAATGCAAGAAGTCATCACCCAGCTGAGTGCTAGTCTCAGACACATGGTTTCCTCAGCTGTTTCAGTCTGGTGGGGACATTACCTTCCTCCTAACTCCCTGGATGCAGACCCTCTTTATATATGCCCTCTACCCAGCTGGAAAGTGACACATGGGAGATGTGTGCTTCATCTTGCTTCATGACCTCGGTGTTAGGCAGTATCAGGGTATCCATACAGGTAAGTCATTTAGGTGAGAGCATTTCTCCTTTCTTCCCTTTCTTCCCTTTCCCAAGTCCTTTCCTCCTGCACTGGGTCACTTGCTAGGCTTTATAAGAGAGGTTCCTCATAATCGAAGCTTCAGATTCAAAGCTCTTCTGAATCACCAAGTAAGCAAGTACAGAAGGAAAGTTGCAATCTCACCCTTAGCATTTTCAAGCCTCTGGATTGGAAAACATCTCCTGTCCTTGTGGACTAGTTGGAAGAGAGGATTTCAGCTTTTCTCAGTTTGCAACTATTAATAACCTCCCAGGGGACTTGCGGTCCATGTACATATTAGTTAAATGTCTCAAAACAAGACCAGCATCTTCTACTTACCTTTCCTGTGCCCTCATGAAATCCCTGCTCTCAGATGAGGAGTGGGGCACAACTCTGACTGGATCTGCCTATAACTAACTACACAGGAGAAATATTTCTCCAAAAAGGAGCTCTACCAAGACACAGCCCTTCACACAGCACTAATAAGAGGTCCATTTCTCAAAACCGATGCTCTTGGGAAGCAGGGAAAGTTAATGCCTGTGTTTTAGAGAGACATTCCCTTCTGGTAAGTACATGTGGGAAATATTAGATATCAGTGCAAATTCTCTCTAGCAAGCAGCAATGTGGTATTAATTAGCAAGATTTAGCTGTAAAAAATGAAGAAATTTATCTTCCCTGCCCAGTGCCTACTGCATGGCTGGATATGATAAGTTGTCTGCTTTTTAAAGACTGTAACAAATTAACTTCTTTGTGCAAGCCCCTGTTGTAAAAAGCCTGTGTTGATGGCAGCGAGCTGCTTCTTTCTCATGAAAGCACCTGCTCTGCTGCTGCTAAAGGATGGGTGCAGAGGTCCAAACAAATAAGTTATTTTTATACTTTCGGGGGGGGGTGGGGGGGGGAAAGTAGCTCTGAGCGTGAAAAGAAGTTCTCAGAAGGCAAAACTCTCTTTTCCAAACCAAAACCCAAAGGCATGTGCTGAACACCCAACCTTGATCTGACTCTACACTTGATCAGCCCAAATGACTGGATGTCTCACCTATGCCTCCTGGCCAGAGGGTGGGGCACTTCTTGATCATCTGAGACAGTAAGAGATACAGTTGGAAATACTACGGTAGTCACCCAGGTGCAAGGTGTGGGATGAGGAAGGGAGATATATGAATCACGTCCTTCCAGGAGCAGCAGATTTCCTTCTGTCCCCTTCAAGAAAGAGGGAAATAGGAAAAATAATTTGTATCAAAACATGTCTCTGGGACTTGAAGCCTGGTGGGGACAGCTTTGAAAGTAAATCAGTTCCTGATTTGCTCCAGGCTATGATGAAAATTGTCATGCAAGCTCCAGGGTTTCAAGCTACTGCATGTTTTTTCTTGAGAGTGCTGTTGAGTTTCAATGTTTGTCTTACACAAACATTTTCTGCAGAGGTTAATGCAGAGTGCAGTGGACTTGGTAATGCTGTATTTTCTCTGATGCTGTGGTAAGACTTTTCTGAAGGTAAAACGTTAGACAAGTGAACTTTTGAATATGTAATTTGGGAGATTTTAATCAAGAAACAATTTTCTCTTGTGTTCACATAAATAAATACGTTTTCCCACATGGGCTCCTATTAATGTAACAATATATTTCCCCTGGAAAAATCCAGTACTGACTTTATGAGGCACATCCTTTTGCTCAGCAAGTTAATTTTTCTCAGTATTTAAGTTGGTGGGTATATAATATAAATGCCTACTTACAGTTTTGACCTTTCTCTGTATGTTTATTTTAAGAAATCTCAAATGAGCAAACTTTTTGTGACATTCCCTACACCTATAATGAAAACTACACCCACTGAACTAGAAACAAGTGAGCTGGTGGAGGGGCTTTTGTTTTGTTTTTTAAAAACAATGAATTCGTACCAAAAAGAAAAAAGAGTTTGGGGAAGAAAATCTATTTACGAATTGACCAGCAGAAAATGTGGGAAAATATTTTAAGCTATGAAAATATTTTCGTTTAACAGTATTATTTCTACTGCGTCAAATGTTGTTCACTTCCAAATGACATTTGTAGCACAGAATTGTCCAGTGTGCAGCAGGGGTTGGGAAGAACAGAGCAGAAATAATCTGGGTTGCAAAACTGTTAAATAAGCCTAAAGACAAGTGAACCTTTACATTTGAGACTGAGCAAAATAAACCCATGAAAAGCTTAATTATTTTGTGCATCTTCTGTTTCAGCCGCTAAGCTGAATGTCTGTTATTCATCAAAGACAACTTATTTGTTTAATTAAGTGTAGGAAATAAGTGTGTATACAAGTTAGTGAACTTCTGCGTGCCTTCAGTCTCGTGTTGTCTGCAGCTGGTTCATGTTGATATGTGTTAGAGCTGAGCAACAAGAATGAGACACAGAGATACAGAATTAATAAAAATCTTGTCTGGATAGGGGGATTATATAACAAGGGCAAGTGTAAAGTCTTGCATCTGGGCAGAACAACCCCAGGTTCCAGTATAAGTTGGGGAACGACCTGTTAGAGAGCAGTGTAGGGGAAAGGGACCTGTGGGTCCTGGTGGACAGCAGGATGACCATGAGCCAGCACTGTGCCCTTGTGGCCAAGAAGGCCAATGGCATCCTGGGGTGTATTAGAAGGGGGGTGGTTAGTAGGTCGAGAGAGGTTCTCCTCCCCCTCTACTCTGCCCTAGTGAGACCACATCTGGAATATTGTGTCCAGTTCTGGGCCCCTCAGTTCAAGAAGGACAGAGAGCTGCTGGAGAGAGTCCAGCGCAGGGCAACAAAAATGATTAAGGGAGTCGAGCATCTCCCTTACGAGGAAAGACTGAGGAAGGTGGGTCTCTTTAGTTTGGAGGAGACTGAGGGGCGACCTCATTAAGGTTTAAAAATAAAGAAAGGGTGCATGTCATGAGGATGGAGCCAGGCTCTTCTTAGTGACAACCAATGATAAGACAAGGGGTAATGGGTTCAAACTGGAACACAAGAGGTTCCACTTAAATATGAGAAGAAACTTCTTCCTAGTGAGGGTGGGAGAACACTGGAACAGGCTGCCCAGGGAGGTTGTGGAGCCTCCTTCTCTGGAGATATCTGGAGACCTGCCTGGACACATTCCTATGTAGCCTTATCTAAGTGCTCCTGCTCTGGCAGGGAGATTGGGCTAGATGATCTTTTGAGGTTGCTTCCAATCCATAACATTCTGTGATTCTGTGACTCTGTGACTAGTGTCTCCTGCTGCCCCCAGGTGGGATGAGTGCTGCCCTGCATCCAGCTGGATGTGCAGGGACTTCAGGCCATCTGCTAATGCTGCCCTGCACCATTTCTGCAGGGCTGGTGGACCTGGTTGTGGAAACACTCAGTCTCACATCCCAAATCCTCCACAGATACATGGTTAGTAATCCCACATGGTGCCAGTAACACCAGCAGGGGGAAGACTGTAATGCAGGGATGTGTTGGGTGCATAGTTAATGTTGTGACATGGTGGGCTCTGATTTCACCATACCATCTCTGAAGCCATATCCCAGCAATGCCTGGGAGTCTCAGGTGAGGGAAAAAAACAGCAGGAAGAAGCCATATGATGTGCCAGGCATACCCTATGGACTGTGATTTTGGGCGCTTCAGCTTTCTTCTGTCCCAGCTGTGGTAGCTCTTGGTGAACCCTGTGACAATGAGAAAACTGGTGAGGCACATGGTAGATGAATGGGATAGCAGAGCACCACACCAGGAGGTTCTGGAACTGCAGGGAGAGCTTGGCACTGGTCCCAGGAGGTGAAGGAGGGGGATGACTCCACTACATCTCCCAGCGGAGTTGATTGGTCCTGGTAGAGCTCTGTGTGCTCTGTTAACTCTGACAGGCTGTGGTGGGGTCTTAGAGAAGCTCTGACTGATGCACAGAAATGACCTGCATTTTCGACATCTGCAGCATGTGGCTTCTTCCTTTGGGCAGCAAGAAGTGGAATCTTGGGCTCTTCTGAAGACAGGCTAAGGATTCAGCGGTGTGACTGCTGGTAAGCACTGCCCTGCAAGCCCCATCTGCCTCCCATTGGGAGATGCCCTCTCTTCCCAAGCTACCTTGCAGCATAAACGGTGGCCAATTTTGCTTTCCAGGACTATGGCACAGGCAAAGCTGCAAAGGCGTCAGCCACCAGCTGCTAGCATCGATCTTACTGTCATGATGTGCTACTGTCACGTTCCATGGCTGAGGGTCAGTCCAACATGAGATGGTAGGCTCACGCCATAGTGCCAAAGCCATCTTATTGCATGGGAACTGAGGTGAGGGAAGCTTCACAGAGAAAATTATAGAGAAGGATTCAAGATACAGAGCTCTGTCAATGGCTGTCAATCTCCTTGTCTCCATGTTCACTTCTTCCGGAAGAATACTTCCTCTGATGGGCACGACCACATTTGGGAATAAACCCTTGGTGCTGCCAGCAAGATTACCCCAAGAGAGGCACCCATCTGAGTGGATGTTTCCCTGTGCAGCTGTATCCCTCATTTAATGCCTTTGATTTCTCAGCTTCTGGCTTTGCTTGTTCTCTTTCTGTTCCTTGCTTTGCTTGAATACATATTCCAGGTAAGGCATAGAGGGGCACAATGGCAGCAGGATATGCAGGGATTTGAAGATATGAGTCCCATTAACACTAATAGCATTAATTACACTGCAAAATAAAGTATTCATGAAAACATATCCCACAGGATCTAAAGCAAAGATTCATTTGTTCAGGCCAAATAACTCCTCAAAAGTGCCTGGAATAGAGAGTATTCTGTGAATAACAGCTGGAGAAAAATGTATTTATCTTGGCCATGAGGAGCCATTACTCCTCTCAGTTACCCGCCAAGGAGGGACAAAGAGACTGGAACTGCTCAAAGGATTAGCACCAGTGAGAGTATTAGGAAAAGTACTGGAAACATAAATGATCTTTGGTTTTGCATTATGTACCTGTTTGGCAAATAAGAATTTTAGCATAATGCTAGACAATTAAGCAATATGAGTCCCCAGGACGTTGGTGACTACAGTTGGAAATCAATGTAGAGTACGTAATGCCAATAAAAGCAGAATTTCTAGATAGGATTGAATAACTGCTCATAACGTTTTTGCCGCTGGAAGGTGGAAGACCCCCTAGAAAACAGAAATCCGCCCAAAACAAAATTATTCCCTGACTTCCACCAAATAGCAGCTGCTCTAAGGCTGGGAGATGTGTATTTCTAACCTTTCCAAAAAGCTGCTAACTAAATTTTCACTGCTGCAACTCAGCATCTTCTCCCTATCCATAAAAGGAACTAATGTGGCTTTGTCTCCTATTATCTTCTTGGCATTAATAATATCTCCTGATGGGTAGTTTCACAGGGTTTGGATGGAGGAATGAGTAGGGAGAGAATCAGATTTCTAGTTATTGTAAATTTGGGCTGTTCTGCTTTGGCTCTGATTGTCCAGTGACCAAATAGCTTAAAGTCTTGACTGGCCTTCTATAAAAAGGGTCTCATCGAGCTCCAGAAAACAACCAGCTCTGAACTCACATGACACCAAGGAGGTGCCATAGAATCGTAGAATCATTTTGGTTGGAACAGACCCTCAAGATCTACCTGAAAGGAGGTTGTAGCATGGAGGGTGTTAGTCTCTTCTCCCAAGGAGCAAGTAATAGGGCAAGAAGAAATGGCCTCAACTTGCACCAGGGGAGGTTTAGATTAGACATTAGGAAAAAATTCTTCATGGAAAGAGTTATCATGTGTTGGAACAGGCTGCCCAGGGAAATGTTTGAGTCACCATCCCTGGAGGTGATTCAAAGATGTATAGGTGAGGTTCTTAGGGACATGGTTTAGTGCCAGAGCTGGGTTAATAGCTGGACTCAATGATCTTGAGGGTCTCTTCCAACCTGCTGCAAGCATCAGTCAGTCCTATAGGCGGGAGAAGCACCTCTACACCAAACACCAGAAACACCTGGGTCAGGATGCAGCCGTGGGACTCAGGAAGCACTTTCTCTGTTGCTTGATAGAGCGCTCTGGCATAAGTGCCAACAGCTGAGCCTTCCCTGCTGGCCATGTCACTCACAGGATCCTGGAAGTGCCACCAACATCAGCAGCTTACAGTCTAAGTGTGAATCTGCCCTCGCAGCATGAAAGCACCTGGGTCAGTGTGCAGGGAAGAAGAAATCCAGACTACAGTTGTCTTTGAGAAAAGCAGCAGTGGTGTCAGACTCTGTTGCAAAGTCCGATGACATCAGAGACAGGGCTCAGCCTGGGGCTTGAGCTGACGATTCTGAATACTTGCTATGGTGTTTGGGATTAGGTAGTTGGTTGGAGAAGTCTGTTCTTCCCATGGCCGCATGGGCAATGCAGGAACATTCTTCTCCCGAAAGAAGCTTGGCTTCCATTTTGCTTGGCCCACAAACAGAAGGCAGTGAAGCTGAATGTGAGAAATGAACTAGAGCTTGGGTGGAGTGGAGTGGGCAATGAGAGCTCTTCCAAAGCTACTTTTACCACTTGGGTACCCATTTTTTCTTGGAATGCCATTGCTGTGAGTGTGGTTCTCTGCTCATATTCTTTAGAGAAGGAAGAAGCACTAGGATGCAGGATATTCATGAAGGGCTTGGAACAGCACCTCACTCCAAAAATACCCAAGCAAGGCCCAGCTGAACAAGAGCCAGACTGGCAAATCCCTTGGCACCTGAGACAATGGAGAGAGAAGTGTCGCTTGGTAATACTGTTGCACTAGAAGTGATGCTCTCTGTTTTCCAGTCACCTGGTGGGATGGCTGTGGTTGAGGACCCTCATGTATGTGACAAATACTTTATAACAGATCCTGCTCAACAGCATAGGGGAAAAAGTGAGCAGATGGATAGACAGGTGGATGGGCAAAGACATGCTAACCTCAAAGTTAGTGCCTGTGCTTTATCAATGGGAACTGTTATAATCAGTGTGCCACAAAAGCAGCAAGTAGGAGTATTGATGGAAAATGGATGGATGTGGACCATAAGATAGCGCACAGAGAAATGGAAGATATTCCTTCATTCACAATTGAGTGGGCTTAGTTCCCAAGAAGCAGCTTTAATCTGCAGCCCTAAAGAGCAGCAAAACCAGGGAATGATACACCTCTGGCTGGACAGAGCAGGAAGCCAATAGTTCCCATGCTAGCAGGGAGGGTGATGCCGAGCTAGTGATGCAGAGGGTCAGTCTGTCAATGCCTGGGTTTCATCTTACTGTTGAAATGGAAAGACCATCTTCCATCCATCACTGGACATCAGTTCAACTTCTTGGTCTGCCACAAAGCCCCTGTGCATGGTCCAGCATGATGAAAGGCTGTCAGCCTGCAGAAGCTGGACGTGAAGGGTGCAAACACTGTGGTAAAGCTAGGCCATGATTCAGGGCTGAAGAGACCGCATGACCTAAAATCCATCCAAGTCCCTGTGCCTCTCTTTACCTAGGACTGGGCACTTTTCACAGCCTAGAAACAACCAGGAGGAAATATAATGCATGTCACACTGATGGAAATTTGATGGCCTGAATCTGGGCCATCCATAAGTCAAAGGTTGCTCACGCTGCCACCCCTTGAAAGGATGTCTGAGAAGAGACTCCCAGGAGGTTGTGAGATGCTCAGGGACTTGGGGAATGAGATGTATAAATGCATGAAACTGTTGGCTGAAATGAAAACCGAAAATAGCCCAGAGTTTTTATAAAACAAGCAGCCTTCACTCAAGTGCATCATTTCACAAGGAACCCAGAACATACTTTTCTCTGGCTGGGTATACAGCTTGTGAATTCTGGAAAGATGGTGACTGATGGCCCTCACATCCCGGTCAGAGTCTGCAATACAGCTGAATGCACACTGGTTTATTTGCAAAGGTGTTCACAGTGAGAAGGTGGCTTGCCTTCTCTCAGCTAAAAGCCAATTATCTGCTTTTTTGATCTTAAGGCTGGAGGAAATTTGCCAAGACACTGGAAGATTTCCCATAGGATAAACTGCTGACAGGATTGTTAGTTTAGCTGGGGGAGTACTCAGCAATTTAAGCCTCAGTTCCCCTATTCTGAAGAGTTTCAAGTCTTGTTGGAGATGCTATGGAAAGTAAAGTTGCTTTTGTCCTTTGTGACATCAACTCACACTAATCAGGTTCTCTGACACAATTTTGAACATACACTCTGGGTAGATTATTCCAGCTTCACTTACTTAGCAACAATGACTAACACAAGGTTTAGGTGATCTTTAAAACAAGGCTTTTGTATTGCTGTCCATGACACTGAAACCACAGAGATTGATTACAGATGCAGCAAGCAGCTTTAACAGATGAATGTTCCAAGTGTAAACATTTGGAAAGTCAATAAAGGTAATAAATCTGTGGAGTGTACGGGGGAAAATAGCTGAATAAAGGCTTTTGGGGGTGTTTGGCCTGGATGCTGCAGAGTCTTGACAGTTTTGGAAACAGCTATCATTATTATACATTGCATTTGATTGCTTTATTTCATCACACAAACCTGTAGGCAAAGCACGATGTGCTGCAGTGTGCATTTAAGTAGGAGATGGGAAGAATGCAAGAGGGTTTTTTTGTTTGTTTCTCTGCTGCTTGATTTATCTAGGAGACACTGCAATTTTTTTGAAATGGGATATTAGATGTCCAAGTCCCATTTTCAGAATTGATCTACGAAACAACTTGGAAAGGTTTTATAAATGCCTAAAGGTGCAGCTAGAGCTGCACCTTTAGGTGTTTGGGGTGCCCAGAAGGACCAGATGTAGCAATTGCTATCTAATCTATGGGTGTCTTTTGGGTATCTCAAGAAGTTTTCCTGCACCTTACAGCATTCTCAATGATCCAAAAATCAGGTGTCTGGAGCCTTATCTAATTACTGAAAAGAGATTTTTGGCCAGTCAGACTCTTTGGAGTAAAGTTGCTCTGCAAACCAGAATTTCTACAAGAAATGCAGAGATACAAAAATGTGTATTTACAGTGCCAGGTCCTAGCATCCTTTCCTAGGAGAAAAAGTGCTCAGATTCACAAAAGTTCCCAACAGAGTCAAGGAAACTAAGTGATGTTGTACTTTGTAGCAGACTCAGTCCCAGTATTTTAACAATATATAGTGCTACGGGCATGTTAGAAATTATAGGCTCCAATCTGGTGCTCCTGAAGTCACTGGAGCAAGGACAATTATCACTAAGCAGTCTTTGCAAAGCACTTCACGAGTCTAACGTTATGTTAAAGTCTTCTTTCCTTTAGGATTTAGGGAGACTGCCTTACAGTCAAGGGTGAGACAGACCACAATGAGATATTAAAATCTTCAACGAGAAATGACAAGAGAAGGTATAGAATTATCCAGCTGTTAGCTACTTGTTCTAGTTTTTATTTTGCTTTGCCCTGTTTCTCCCTTGCCCCACCCCATGCAAAATGCATTCGTTTCCATAGAAACAAGATGTACAGAATGGTTTCCTCCATATCCCTGAGTGGGATTCAGACAGCAGAAGGTATCCTCTTCTTAGATACATTGCTGCAAAAACAAACAAACAAAAAAAGCCACCTTCATCAAAATCAATCTGTTTCACCTCAGAAAAATACAAACAAGCTGCCACCCTCTCAATGAAATAGTTTGTTTCACAGCTCAAGAGGTGCTTACTCTTTCTTGTAAAACTAGATAATGTGGGTATACACGCTTACTGACCTGCATCCTTCTGTCCCAAGCAGTGCTGTGTCAGGATGCACAGGTCAGTGTGAAGCAGCCATGGTTGCCACGGCCTGGGGCTGAACACAGACCCTGGAGCAGCCCTGAGGCAGCTTGGACAACACAGGGTGCTGCAAAAACTCAGCAGAGCTTGAGGTGAGAGAGTCCCACTTCCCTAGAAATCCATGCAGGGACTCATCTGGTTTTGCAGCACTTGCAAGCTTTTACCTCCCATCTCTTCATATAGCTCTTAACTGACACAGTAGTTTGAGACAATGCATCAATTTTTCTTTTTATCAAATTATGATAACTGCATTTGAGCAGGCATCTTAACCATGAAACAAACTTGTAATGTTTTAAGTCTTTGTGGAACAATTTTTAAAAATAATTTAATAATATGATATTTTCATATATGGATGGCCCTTGTCAAGAAACGAGCTTTATATTTAATGTCCACATGTATAAAGAACTGAGGCAAATAGTTACTCTGTCAAATTCTTTGCTGCCTTTTTAAAAAACTCATTAGGACTATACAGTGATTTTAAAAGCAGTCTTGATCAAGTTCAATTAATTCTGCTGGTTTATCATAAGAGGTATTCTAAGTAACTCACGCTCTCATTTCTTCCACTTCCATTTCCATTTTCCTTGATAATTACCTTTTAAAAACATCAGTTAAATGCAGTGCACTGTGACATTACCTCTGCAAACTTGAAGAAACCAGTTCACGTATTGCAACACCTACAAAGCGCAAAGGATTCCACTAAACAAAATTAATCATGTAATTCTGCCCATTCAAAGCTAGAAACTCCAGCTTTATCAGTGATGTCAAGAATACTTACAGGGGTTGGATTCTTCACCAGTTATCAGTTACTATGATTTTCGTATTTTTTTTGCTTGGTGCAGAAGTAAGTCTGATCTTTTAGCAGGAGATTTACATACATGATAAATGGAAGGGGAGGAAAAAGCCAATTAATTGTCATTTGTGACTATACCTGGAGGTCATGAGCTTGCCAAAAGCTATCTAATAACGTTGCAAAAAAATAACCAGCTCTTGAGATGCAGTCTCTCCAGAGTCTTGACCCCACCTTTTGATTGTATTTTCTGAAATCCAATATATCCATTACCATTTGACAGTCATCCTCTCAGGGAATGACCCTGTTATCTCAGGGAAACCCCAGACATAAGGAATTCTAGGAGAAAGCTAAACTATCTGCAGGAGCTTGATGGTTTCTTTGCAAAGGATGAATAGTTCTCTCACAGAGCTGCATTTCTCACTCTCCCACCACTGGTATCTCCAGCTGCCTTCAGCTACCTCCAGATTTCTGCATGGCACCCTCCCAGACCCGATGAAGTAATCCAGCTATAAAGTTTTGTGACATACTGAAGCAGTACTGCAACTGTCTTCAGCCACGGGTCCATGATGGCAACGTCTCCCTCTCAAGGGTAGAAACCTCAGCCATTCACATCTGTATTACTCAGGGATGACTGCCTCTCAGCAGTTTTTCTCCATTTTCCCCCAGTGCTGTGTCTAGATACAGCTTACTGTTGCTTCTTAGACAGCTCACTATTTGGAGATCTTAATTTTGTAAACTATCTGCATTTATAAACTGCAGGTAATAAATACTTCTTCCTCTATACATGAGGGTTGGAATACTAAGAAGCCAGCATTTTGGTCTGGATTGACTGCTGTCTGTTTGGCTAAAAAACAGCTGCAGATCTGCTCTGCATTTCCGTCGTCTCTGGGCCTTGCTCTGTGCCTGCCAGGCTACCTCCTTTCTTCGTCTGACGATCAGTTTGTCATGGCTCCAAGAGGAGCAGATCACCCCTTCTGCTCACAGATAACCCTCCTGCCTGCCAGCTAAGCCCATGACCCTTCAACAATTGTGCCTTGCTTTCCACAATGATTTCACCTGTAAAAATTCTATATCTTGAATATCCACTCTAATTTTTAATTTAATCTGCTGCAAATTTGCCAGGATAGCTCGTACCCTTATAACATATTGATCCGGTGAAGCTGTGACAAGCATATTTATCCAGAAGGAGCATCTGATTCCCAGGGAAAGTAATGAGCACTTCCACTTCTACCTCAGCAGCATCCCACTGTTCAGTGGGATTCAGCTGTTGCATTCAGCTCTCCTTAGTAATAGCACAACTAATGATCCGGTTCTTTGTGTAGCTGGATTGATACAGGAACATTCAAGACATCACTGTTTTTATTTAGTTGGAACTGGACTTACCTCATTCCTTTGTCAATAGATTTGCATTCCAGTGCCACCTTTAAGGTCAAGCACATTTTTTTATTTCCTATAACTGCTTCTGTTGGCTGATCAATACCGTGATTCAAGACCACGGATACTTTGTCACAGTGCTTTATGAAAGTCTTAAGTTCTTATTTTACTGAGAAAACACTACGCTAAGTTTCTTTTTCCAAATAAGTTACCTACTCTCATTTCCTATTTAAATGACAAAAAAACAACTCGTCATTTGCAGAGCTCCCAGCTTTGCCTTTGCTTTCTCCATGCTGGAGGGACTCCTGTTCTCTTCTGCAATCTTCCTTGCACGCTATCACCAGCAGTGTTGCTCACATCTTCTAATATCATTCACATCCAATAACATATTCACAGATACCACCACCACATTTTACACTCTGCTCTCTGTGGTTGCTGAATGTGATCTGCCTCATATGATTATCACTGCTTTCAATGCCTGCAGGGTCAGTGTTTTTTAACATACCAAGTAATGATTTTGCACCACTGATTGAATTAGTGCTGGTTTCCCTTTGGTGCCTATGTCATCTCCTTCAGTGGATCTCTTTCTTTTAAGGATGATCTTAATTTTTTTCCAATGAGGGTGGTGGAACACTGTCACAGGTTGCCCAGAGAGGTGGTAGATGCCCCATCCCTGGAAACATTCAAGGCCAGGAGGGATGGGGCTCTGAGCAACCTGATCTGGGTGAAGATGTCCCTGCTCGTTGCAGGGGGTTTGAACTAGATGAACTTTGATGGTCCCTTCCAAGCCAAACTATCCTATGATTCTGTAATTTGCTTTGCAAGGAAGTCCAGCATTTTTCTGGGCTCTGTTCTGTGTTCTGTTCTGTGTTCATTTTATTTCCCAAGCAAGTGTTCAAGTGTTTCCTCGCCGTATAGAGATCGTTTCTCCACCTCATCAATAACTTCTTCTTCTTCTTCTTCCTCTTCTTCTTCTTCTTCTTCTTCCTCCTCTTCTTCTTCTTCTTCTTCCTCCTCTTCTTCCTCCTCCTCTTCTTCTTCTTCTTCTTCTTCTTCTTCTTCTTATTATTATTATTATATAGAAAAATCAGAGTATACTGTGGGCAGGTTCAGCTTCTTTTGAATCAAGTACAACTTTCTGGCCCAAATCAAACCAGGAAGCTGATGCTTGTGCTTTTCCATAGAACTGATGCCAGTTTTTGGCTGTGTTTAGTAAAGCAAAGACCTTAAGACGTATCTTGGCATCAACAAATTCGTATCAGTTTTCCCTCTTTAGTAATGCCCAAGGTTCAGTCTGAGAGTCACTGCTTGGATTTCAGCTTGCATAAAGCCTGCTTTCGGTTTGAATGAAGCCATCAAATGGCTCAGCTGGCAGGGTCTCCCTGCCCTGTCAGTTTTAAAACACTACGAAAACCATTCTGCTTTCCAAGCTAGCACAACAGCTACTTCACAACACTTCAGTTAATTTTAATCAAGATTCCTTGAAACTAATTAAAGCAAATGTAATCATCTGTGCTGCTCTTTGGATTGTCACTACTGGTAGTTTATTCTTGGTTGGTGAGTCATGAAATATAGCCTGAACTTCTAACTCTTGCAGTCTAGGCAATCCCCATTCTTATCTATTTACTTGACAAAATTAATATTGTTCATTGTAACCTGATTAAAGCACAGGAGATTCATGGTGGTTCTTTGTGTTACGTTCCAGAAACACAGTGTCACAAAGGTACATTTAAATATTTTAATATTTTTCTTTTTCTCTTATTATCTTAAACCCTTTATCTTTAACCTGTTATAAAAGTTCCCCCAACTCCAGGTGAAAGTTCCTAACTCTCTACCAACAGTGCTGCTTGCACACAATTAAATCTTTCTCAGCTAATATACTTCGGGGCTTTTAGAGGTTAGATATAAAAAGATTTTCTGTCATTCTTTTCTAAACTGATTGCATTTCCTCTTTCAGATAACAGAGAATTTACTTTTTTTTTACAAAATCCCTATTTGCTTTCATTACTTTCTGGCAGCTTTCCTGGAACAGTCAGCTGTAGTGTCTACAGTAAGTTAATTTCTTGGATAGGTTAAATCACAGCAGTTCAGTCTTCTCTCCCACTAGTCTATTACATTCCCAGTACATTTTACTGTTAAATTTTTGCTGTGGTCTAACAGTCACAAAGGGTTTGTCTGAAATCAGTGTTGTCAAGTCTTCCAGGAACACCACATTTTACTGCCCACTTTTCCCATCTTCTGGCAGGTGTGCCCTACATCTGTAGACAATACCCAAAGATTTCCTTCCATTATATTCCAAACTGTTATAGTTTTATTGAGGCTCCATCTCAGGCTCCCTTGAGATGAGCTCCTGGCCCATATATGTTTTCTGCATATTTATTTACCCTGAAATTATTTATCTTCCATCCATTTGCTTAGTCTCCCCCTGAAACCACGCAGACACATGGCTTTTGCAACATCCTGTAGCTTCAGCTTCACCAGCCAAGTGCATGTTGGGCGAGGTTCATGTCCTTCTAGCTTTTGAATCTAACTCCTTTTAGCTTCATTTGTGGCTTCTTTTGCAATTTGAAAATTAAGGAAAAATCAGGCAACCCCTACTCACACTTTTATGACCTGCCAGGTCTCTGTCCCTCTCTGCTCCCATCCCCAGAACTTTTCTTCCAGCCTGAAAAAGCCTCCATTACCTACTGATAATGAATGCAAATATTTTAGTGAGAAAGGCTCTGTGCTGGCTGAAGAGGTCGGACATTGAGGTGACACGGCTGAGGTAGAAGCTGAGGCAAGCTGTCTCCCACTTCCAGGGAGCTTGAGGCCAAGTGGAAGGTGGCTATGGATGAAATATTTTCTAACCCAACTGCCTTTCTTTTATTGTTTGTCTTGGAGCAAACACCGTTTTTTCCCCCCAGTTTCAGTTTTGAGATTACAGGTATTCTGCAAATAACTTTATACCCAATGTACAAAGTTCCAGGTCCTTCAAGCCCTCCACTGCCCCCAGCTTTTTAACTCTCATCCTTTGCATCCTTTGGGAGATAAAGAAATCTCAGAGAAATCTTCGTACACTCTCAAATACTTTAAGGTGCTATCGACTGTGAGTAGCTGAAGCTGGAAAGCTCAGCAGGTATAATATCTGAATTTCAAAGCAACGCTGCTTTGTTTTCAATCTTTTTTCAAGAACTGACAGGGCATTTTGAGTTTCTTAAATCAGAAATAAACTTCTATCCTTCTGTGGCTTGAAAAGGAAAGCTTGAAAACAGGGTTTCTGAAGGCTCAAATCCTACAAGACAAGAAGACAGACTCCACAGGTTGTCTGTGAAAAAGAAACAAAAAAACTCGCCTGCCCCACTCTCCCCCACAAACTAGAGTGTTTTAGGCCAATCCTACAAGCTTGGGGTCTGATACATGACTTTGAAATGTCTAGGAATATTTTAAGAGATCCTGTACCCAGCACTAAACAGGATCATCTGGAGGATATAAACAAGAAAGGGGGTGTTATGCCCAGCAGATCTCCCTGCTGCTGCACAAGGATGAAGTTTCAGAGAAAGATTGGTTATTTGAGTGACCATAGGAAGGTGCAGTCCCAGATTGGAGTGCAGAAGAGGTCTTCTGATCAGTCCACACCTACGAGCAGTGGTTCACGCAACTGGGTGTTCTCTGGTGATCTATCAGGGCAGAAACATACTACAGAACACCTTGGGAAACTTCTCTCATCTGCCAGTCCTTCGGTAGAGTACTCTCACCTGGAAATAAACAGTAGTAAATGTGTACCTAAAGCAAGGTGGAGAATAGGGCTTAGACCTTCTGAGACCTGTAACAAGCTTTAGGGCAGAAAAGGAATCCAGCCAGGGTCTCATAAACAACCATAAACACACAAAATAATTCAGTTTAGAATGGAAATCTGGAAGTCTCCAGCCTAACCACAGCTCAAAGTAGGGCCAGTTCAGAGTGGGTCGTTCCAGACCTTGGCCAGATGCCTTTTGAATATGTTCAAGGATGGGGATCCTACTCATCCCTTTACTCTCCTGTCCTAGTATTTCACTCCCACAGGGGTGAAATTTTTCCCCTTGTATTTTCTCATGTTCCAGCTTGTGTCTGTGCATCTCCTAGAAGAGTCTGGTTCCATCCTATCTGTAACCTCCCATTAGGCAGTGGTAGACAGCAATGAAGGACCCATTTTTCCTCCCCTTCTCCAGGCTGAACAAGATCACTTCCCTCAGCTGCTGTGCTCCAGCCCCTGACCATCTGGGCACCTCTGCCCCACTCACTCCAGTGTGTCCATGCCTGTCTTGTACTGAGGAGCCCAAAATAGACACTATGTCCAGATGTGGTCCCATGAGTGCCAAGCTGAAGGGCTGACTGCACCCATGCTAATACAGCCCAGAATGTGGCTGGCTTGCTTCGCTGCCAGGGAGTACAGCTGTGGCAGGTTCATCATGTTATACAACAGAACCTGCAGGGATTTTTCTGCAAAGCTGCTTTCTGACCTGTCAGCCCCAGACTGTCCTGTTGCCTGCAGTTATGCTACCATGAGTGCAGAACTTTGCCTCTGTTGAACTTGGTGAGACTCCTGCCAGGCCACTTCTCCATCCTGTTGAATTCCCTGTAAGACAGTATTTATGGCAGTTCTGGGCTATAAGTCACAGCTTCACTTCCTCTGCGAAAAATGGAAGAGCAGAAAGAGAGCACTGAGGTCCTAACTCCTTGTCACCTATGCTCAAACCACCATATCTCACACTCTGCTCCAAAAACAAAGACCTCCAGATACTGTAGTCTTATTGTTATTTCAGGAGAAAAAAGTGGAGCAGCAAGTCCGTGATGTACAGAGGTAGAGCCCTAGGTTCCTTTTTGCAGATGAGGATGTGGAGAATCAGTAGTGTATGCCCTGCTGAACGCAGATGGGAGATACTGAGCATTGTGGACAGTCCAAAAAGAGAGGACAGTCGTGAACTGCAGTGGGTACGTCCGCTTTTGTGGAGAAATGGTTTTGCCTAGGGACAAGGGACAAAGATAAGGGATCACTGATCAGCAAAGGTCTGTGATGTGTGGGATAGAGAAAGAGAAGGAAGGATAGACAAAAAAGCAAAAGTGATGGAAAGCTAGGGAACTGGAGCAAATTCCCAGGCCAGCATCTGTGAGAGGAGAACAGGGGACAATGGGAACAACCTAATCCACAGGGACGAATTACCTGAAATCTCAGAGGAGGTGGCTGTAAGACACTGAAGTAGTTACCAGCCTGGACTAAAAAAATGCTCTTTGAGAAGCTTGTGATAGATCACCCAGCATCTCCGCATTAACAGTGCTGCAAAGCATCCCCTTCCCCAGGTTGCTTCTCATGAGTCACGGCACAGATCAAAACCTGGTCTTCTCACTTTTCTTTAATATACCCACACATCATACTCCACCCCTGAATGGAACACATTTCTTTATTCCTTCCAAAGACTTCTCTCTGTATTTTTCCCAGGATGAGAGAGCACTGCACACGGAGCTCTGGATTTAGGACTAAGACAGCGTCCTTGCACAGGGCACCCTGGCAAGCACCCAGCTCCTCACACGGAGTTTACATTACAGAAATTGTGTGAAAACCCCTGCAATTTTTCACTCTTCAAATGAAGACAAAACAACAGCTTTCCCTGCTGCCTGGATTCCCACAGCATATTTTCTCTTTTAGTGGACTGGCTTGTTCTCTCTACCGGCCCAGATGTCCAGGAATGAGACAGTAGTGTGAGGATGGTATTCACACCCCAAAGCCTTTCCATCCCCTTCAAGAGGAATGCTTGAAACCTAATTTCTTGGTATATCGCCTGGGCAGTTGCCTAATCTGGAAGCCTGATAGAGGTGAGCCTGCTGCAGCTCTGAGTCCCCAGGTCCAGCTGTTGGTGAGGCTGAGCAGCTATTTCCAGCAGGCACGCACACATGTACAGCACACATATACTATGAATCACACAGACAGAGCTACTTAGCACCCATGCAAACACAAATAACACCACCGGCCTAGACTCATCCCTCTCCAGCTCATCAGGATGGAGGTCTCTTAGTGGAAAATACATACATATAGAGAGAAATATAGAGACAGTTATGTATGTGGAGCCCCTAATAGCTGGGCTTAGACACGCAGTCTGGATCCTCATTCTGCCCTGTTGCCTCACATGCATGCACACACACGCAAGTCTCCTAAACAACCCCTGCGCCCAACAGTCTCTCCACCACTTGTCCAGAACCCTCAGGTCCCCCTGTGGCCAGCTCCTCCCATAGTCTCACCCCCAGTGACACAGACCCATGCTATTGTCCCAGGCCACCTCACCTAGCTAGTCTAGCTGGAGCTTCGCTAGGGATCACTCATCTGCACACCCACACTCGATCTGGTTGCTGCACCATGGACACACAAACCCTCCAACCCATGCTCTGATGTTGCTGCACTCAGATCCCCATACACACACGTACACAGAATAGGGAGCACCGCCGCCTCACTGAAAGTAGCTACAAATGGAATTTAATGCCATAATGTTTCTTGTAACCCAACTCAGTGCAAAGGATGCTCCAGAGAGCTACTGCTATGGACTCCCCAGGATGGGGCTGCAGGTCTGCCAGGACAGCCCTGAGAGTAGTCCAGACATGGTGTTGCCTTCTCTGAGTCTGTAATTTGGACTTCCCCCAGTCTTTGGGCCTCTCTGCTCTGGCATGCTCGTGCAGATGGGCTTTTGATAGGTTTTTGATTGGCTGATGTCCCCTGCGGTGGGGCTGCAAGGAGCTGGAACGGGGTATTACTTGGGCTTCCCCTACTGCCATTGCTCTGTGCTTCCTTGTGTGTGTGAAGACACAAAACTCCTTATCATATAATTTAACCATGCCCAGACAGGGATGAAAGTTTAGCCAACTATGCCTGTTGCTTTTTTTTTGCAAGAAGCACCCCCGGTTCCTAGGTCATATATCCACAGGTAAATCAGGTGTGGTGCTTTTTCTTTTGGGGATCTTTTGATCCAGGTTAAACCTCAATGGTACACAAAAGCTGGGTGTGTCTGGAGCTACTATGCAGCACTATGCTCAGGACTGAACTGACTGTGCTGAAGTCCTTGCAAGAGTTTGCCCAGCCTTGGGATACTGTAAGTCCCCACTTGCAATGAACTGCAGGGAAGAGAATGTCTGCTAAAGTCTCCTCACTCCTGTCATTTTGTCCTTCAGCTACTTGGTCCACCTCTCCTAGTTTATGTCCTGCAGCTAAGCCTCTTTCTCTCTTATTAAAAAGACTTGAACAAAAAGGAAAGAGAACATTTACCTTGGACTGACTTCCAGCATGTGTGGCACTTCATGGACTGCAGATGGACTTATTATTTCAATTTTACCAGATACCTTCAAGTCATGACCTGTCAATTCTCAAAGCTATTAAGAATTTCTCTGTTATCCCCTTCAGGATGAATATGAGGACAGAGCTTTCCACTCCTCGGCAAAAAAAAAAGATATTTTTTTCCTGATGAGAATTTGGCAGAAGGAGTATAAACATTTCCTGTTTTCATGATTCCTCCTGGGAATTTTCCTTTTGAGCTTCCCATCTCCCTGCATCCTCGTATCAGTAACACACCAGTCCTATATTACCAGGCAGGGCCTGTTCCTGCTGACCCCAACAAAATCCTCAACCAAGGACATGGCAACTTCCTAAGTGTCCAGTCTGTGCTCTCTCAGTCATTCCTGCAGGTTATCTGGCAACATTGATGGGCACCACATCTCCATCCAAGAAGTGCAGACCCAAAGCCTAGGTCAAGGCCAGGGCACAAAGTTCTTGAGGACCCATAGGTGTTTTGATCCATGCCACGGGTCCCAAAAAGCTGCTTTAGGGGAGAAAGAGATGAAGTCATTCAGGCTGAGTGCTCCCCCAAGCTTAGTCCCTTGAAGTAACTGTTGTACCAACTTTGGAGAACATTTTTTGCCTGGGGAGGTTTGCTAACTTCTTGCAGATGTCCCGTTTGGCTCCTGTGTTCATGGAAATGGAGCAATTGGGAAGGCAACAGACCAGCCAAGGACTTCTTCCCTACATAGGGCCTACTATCCCATCGTTCCCAGTAGTGTCAAAGGTGGTCATAATGCAAAAGCAGGGGTATGCAACACTGTGCCAGATAAAGTGTGTTCGTGTCATGTCCTTCCATTTTCCTTGGAGCCCCAGGGGACCCGGGGGTGTGCAAGGAAGGACAGCGAGACTCCAAAACATCATCAGATTACATTTGTTTACTGACAAAGAACCAGAGTGATGGCATTGTTCACATTTATGGCATGTCTATTTCTCATTCTGGGAAGCACAGCAAACAAATTAATTGAATTTCAGTGCATCACTGGCATGTAATAAACTCATCTGATTGTTAGTCTCTCTCAGAAGAACCCAGTCCTTAGAGTCAAGATATGACAGAACTAATTCAAATTTTGTTAACCAAATAATGTGTTCCCAGCCTCTGGCTAGGCAATCAGGCATGAAAAGGAGGTTCCTTGGATGTCACAAATCCAGACAATGCATAAAAGACCTTGGCTTTTCTATATATTTATTTTGCAATTCGTAACTGGCTAAGTTAATCACACTAGTTGGGAGTCTGACTTATTATTATTGGGTTACGAGTACTCCAGGAAGCTTAGGAGAGCTCTGTGTTTATTTGGAGGGAGCCATAAACAAACTGAAGCCATAAACAGAGCATACACTGACACTAAAACCTGTACAAAGCTCTGAAATAACCTGAAGGGCCTGGCCAAAACCAGAAGCTGCAATGGCTCTTCAATGCAGACCTTCTGAGTCAGGATCTCTGGAAATAACACAGTGCGGGGAAGAACCCCGCCAGGGATTCAGACCCGAAATGGCGGAGGAAGAAATGCAGCCGACTCAGTATGAGTGATAAAGCATACTCCAATTTATTAGTCAGTTAGACGTTAATTTATAGTCCTTACAGATAATTATGCCTACTAGTCATTTATTAATTGGAGAGAATACATAAGTAGCCCAACCCCATTACATCTTAATCCAGCCCTCTGGTAGACGTGACTCCCTTATCCTGCTGGCACTAGTTCTGTATTGTCAGCACTTGTCAGCACTTTTGTACCCTGTAGTACCCTTCATATCGGTCATTCACCTCTTGCTCACTGAGGCCTAGTTATGCTAAGGCTTGAGGCCTAGTCATGTCAAGATCAGGCCTTAAAACATACTTTCTTCGTACAGGAAATCCTGTGAATCATGCCCTTTCTCCTGTAACCATTCCCCAACAACACAGAAAGTGCTGAGTACTTAAAATCCGTATTGTTCCTTATTATTCTCCATCCTAAAGGAGATGCTGTTATATGTACATAGATTTGTGACATAGCAGGGAATTCCCCAAGAGGAAAAAAAGAAGGTCAAATTACAGTTTCCACTGGTCACTATCCCACAGCCCTAGGCCAGAATAATCCTGATTTTCTTTCACCATTTTTTTTCATTACAGTTATTTTAAAAGGGAATGGATACTCTTTATGAAAACATACAGGAGAAAAGAATGGGACAGCAGAAGTGAATCACAGTTCCCAGGGGCCATTGCATTCGTCCTAGCAAAAAAAGTCACGTAGATTTATTCCCTTAGAAAAGAAAGATGTGTGCTACCTCAATAAAACATTTTAAAAAGAAATTGTGCAACCAGGCTTAAAGGAATGGCCAAGAAGGCCAACAGTATTCTGGGGTGCATTAGGAAGAGTGTGCCTAGCAGGTCAAGGGAGGTTATTCTTTGTGGCAGTTGCACATCCCTCTGCGATCTGGAGCCTTCAATGGGGTAGTCGCTGGCTCTTTAGCACCTTTTGTGCCCCACTGTGCCTGTCCCAACCTACACACCTAGGGTGGTACCAAGGTGCTGACAGTCACATCCTCCCCTACCCTGGGGCAGGGTGACTCCACCTCCACCCAGCTGAGGGGGCAGGAGGAGTGAGACCCTCAATCAATTGACAAAGTCCTTGACAAAGAAGGTGCCCAGTGTAGCTGAGAAGCTTCTGGACTACGTTGTAATGCCCACAGCCAGATCTGATGAGGCTATAAAATGGGGTCCCTGCTGAAGACCCCCTTTGGGTGGTTGTCACGGAGGCACTCCAAAATAAGTTTAGGCGGACAACAAGATCTAAAATAAACTTTATTCTGGCCGGAAAGTACCACCAATAAACTGATTAGAAACGAGGTTTATACAATTAACTAGCACTCCAATAACATAAGATATAGGTTCGGGTATCAGGTTAGGAGATTATTTGGGATACAGCAAAATAAAAAATAATGGAGATCCACTGCGTACATACACACACTCACAACAAAACACAAGCGGAGCCCTCTCTGCCCCGTTTACCCACAAGAACGAAACGGTAACCTATTGTGGCAAGGAACTTACACTTGACTGCCTGGCAAGGAACTTACACCTGCCTATCTCAGGCAAGGAATTATTAAAGTATATATTCAGTAATTTATCACTCGCCACCCACGAAGGTGAGGTGCTCCCAGTCTGGGGAATTACCTTAGATGACTTCTCCATCTAAGGGAGTGACTCCGGCAGCACGGCAGACCCGCAGCTCTGAGAAGACCACACAAAGGCGTCTTCGGCGGGAACCCCATTTATAGTCTGCTCAGATCTGGCTGTGGGCATTCCAGAAACTTCTCGGCTTCTCTGGGCTGTGGGCAGCTCGGCCCCTCCTCTGCTGAGGACCCTGCCCACCGGCTCTGGGTCTCCACAAAGAGCCATTAACTGCCCATTGAAGGCCCCAGTTCTGAGAGGGGGATGTGCAACTGCCACAGCGGATCTCAGGGCGTGGGGGGGGGGAAAGCGCAACTGCCACACAACCCACCCCGTGACCACAGCCACAATCTGACAGACCACTTTGGAGTGGTGGTGCAGTCACCTCTTGCCTCCAAAGTCGAAGGGGGCATTCTGTTGGTGAGTTTTAATGCCCACTGTGGATCACCATACTTTATGTGTCACCTCTCTGTTATCATTATCATCACAAATCAACCTGCTAATAAACAATAGAATAACGCAAATTACAATAATTACAGTTATTAACAAATATTGGAGGAGGCTGGTTAGCCATCCTGATAAAGAAAACAAATACAGTAAAAGTTCTTATTAATTGGTCCCCAGTATAGCAACAATTGTTCTAAGTCAAGAAACAAAACCAGTTGGTCCCCAGTACAGCAGCAATTGCCCAAGTCCTCTGTTACCTGTCCTTGTAGTGGTTCTTATAATGGCACCCAGATGCTCAGGGCGCAGACACAGCTTCTCGTATACACCTTTCCCTTCAATAGGATCAAGTGTAATATGGCCTGGCTTTGGACAGTCATTCTGTTTAAGGAGCCTGTGTGATGTCATGCATAGAGTTCATTAGCGTTACCACTTGCAGACTTGTCTCCTGAATGGCCTGTTTGGTGTCATTCCAAAGACTGACTTTAACCAGCACTCAGTTTCAACTGAAGTTTTTCCACCCCATCCATGTGTTGGAGCCGTTGGGATTGTCCGTTTTCCTTTTGTCCTGCAAGAGAACACAAAACAGGCCTCGGTCCCTTGGAACCAGGCTTTAAAAGTCCGGGACTATCCACCAGACATTAATGTGGTGGGTTTTTCCATTTTCATCAAGGGCCTCCCACGCATATAACTCCCTAGGTTTTGCTAAAGTCATGGGTACCAATGGAGGGTGGTTTCACCATGACAGGCTGGCCC